>VZQC01012791.1:629506-687165 GCA_009823505.1 Rhizomys pruinosus
ACCTGTATTTGCTTTATTGGTTTAGTGGCCTTTGGTAAACACTCTCTGGCATTTCAGAGGGCATCTGTACACTTGATGTGTGTCTCAATACATCTTTCCCATGTTTAATGCCACGGTCTTCAGCAGCAGGGCCTTATCACCTCTCTTCTTGCAGGTATCCCAGTTTAGAGGCAAGGAGCCTTTACCTTTTGTGGGGCCTTAGATCCCCTGGCCAACATCTCCCTGGTAGAATAATCCATTACTGATGTCAGAGCTCCTGTATTGATATATTTTGCTTAAGTGCATATTTAAGGACTTTAGTATTATATTTGTTTCTAAACTAGAGTATAATCCTTTCACAGTTCTTATGTCTATAGTCAATTAAAGAAGGCAGGTTTTACCAGTTTTATAAAAGATTACCTCTATAATAGTTGTCTCCAATTTTACAGTTGGAGATGCGACCTCATCATTGTCATATTTCTCCTTGTGTCTGGGGGGGAGGCAAGAAAGTCTCTCATATCAAAACCTTCTCGGCACCTAGAAGGTAAGTTTCATTAGGACTCATTATAAATAGTTGTTACATTGAGGTCCACAGAGGCGGTTTCAATGTGTATGTGCAATCTGAGGCCTTTTCTTCCTTTCAATGCTAGATGGTTGTCAAACGTTTCTTTGGCACTTTCTGCGACATCCTACTCGAATGCAAACCTGTATCTTTTTCTTTCTCAGCCGTTAAGTTGGTGACCATTTTTTCCTGTTGGAACACACACAATCTTTTTCCCGTAGTTAGTTTTAAGATTTGAATTGTTCAAGGTTTTTTGACAAAAATGTTTCATGTCTTATCTGTATCCCCCCCTCTTTTTTTTAACCATGAGTCTCCAGAAAGACAGTTGTATTATACATAATATAGGGTGGAATCAAGGCTCAGATTTCATCAATTCACCATGCTGTGTTTTCGTGATACTATATATGATTAACCTTGGGAGCCCAAACTTAATTTTTTATTGTTAAAATCATCTTAAAGAGAATGCTACAAGGTGATACGTACAACAGAGAACCTATAGAGAACATTTGTATGTGCCAATCCCAGAAGTTATTGTTGGATTACAAATTTTATGTTAAAACAAATGGTGGACAACAGCGATTATTTATCTCCATTTAACTCGGATCATTACCGGTTTTTATCAGAGTCTGTAAAACCAATCTTGTTTAATATACACATATTTACTATTTACTTAAGTCTTAAAACGCCATGTACCCTGTTAGATAGTGTCTAGGCAATACTCGGATTACTTGTTGAACTCACGGTCAATTAATATGCATTAATCGATATACACCCGTGTCCCTCTCCCACACCCTCCCCCTTCCCAATTTCACCATTTTCGTCTGTTGTTCTGATGCAGTCTTTCTTGTTGTTGTTCTTTTACTTATTTCTGTTTCTTAATCCTTCTCCCAGTCTATGCTTTTGATTAGAGAGTTTAATCCATTAATATTTAAGGCAATAACTGAAAGATGTGTGTTGTGTCCTTTCATTTATTCTTCCAATTTTGACTTTCTAGCCTTGATTTTGTCTATGTTTGTTTTATAGTTTCTTTCTAGGTGTTGAGGATTGGTTGCCTCCTCTCTTCTGCCTCTTTTAATTTGCTACAATTATTCTTAGGGAACGGTGGTTTTCCAGACATGTATTCCCTCATCTTGATTTATGTCATGGAAGATTTTCTTTCTCATTCAAATATAATGCAATCATCTTTTGCTGCTGGATTAATTATTCTGGGTTGGCATCGATAGTCTCTTAACACTGGGGTAATTGCTTTGCTCCATGTCTTCATCTTTCGATGGTTGGGCTGAGAAGTCAGCTTTTATTCTGATGGGTTTTCCTTCGTATGTGACTGTTTTTCTTTTGCAGCTCCAGAAGTTTTTCTTTCTTTTTGCAATCTCAGCGCTTATTTAACTGCATTGAATATGGCTTGGAGGTGGTTTCTTTTCCTGATCTTGTCTATTTGGGGTCCTATTTGCTTCTTGTATTTGTATTGGGGTTTGTCCTATTTTTAGTTTGGGGAATTTTCTTCTATTAATTATTCTGTTTGAAGATCTGATCAATTTATTTTCTGAGATCTTTCTGCCTCGCCTCTATTCCAATGATTGGAGGTTTGCGATCATTTTACATTTAAGTGATCCCATATTTCCCTGGGTTGCTCCACTTTTGTGTATTTTTAAATTTTTCAATAATCTTTACTTGAGCTGTTTAACTGCTTCTGTGTTATCTTCCAGATCTGATATTCTTTGTTCTGCTTCCTCCATTCTACTTCTGAGGCTTTTTCCTTTCCTTTCTTCTTGATTGAATGAGTGTTCTAATTCCTTTTTCGTTTCATCCTGTGTTTTCTTTAGTACTTCCATTTCCTTTTTGAGCTTCTCAATCTCTTCTTGGTGCTTCTCAGTCTCTTCTTGATGCTCCTTACTTCGTTGGTTGGCTTCCTTTTTCAGTGTTTCTACTTCCTTTCAGAGTTTGTTTTTTTCTCCCTCTACTTCTTTGTGGAGTTTGTCGGTCTGTTCCTTTAGTTCTTTCCGAAGTTTTTCATTGTATCCCTCTAGGTCCTTTTTGAGTTTTTCATTCTCTCTCTTTAGTTCTCTGTATTCTTTATTTTTTTCTCCCTCTAGTTCTTTCTGGAGTTTGTCAATCTGTTCCTTTAGTTCTTTCTGATGTTTGTCATTGTATCCCTCTCGGTCCTTTTTGAGTTTTTCATTCTCTCTCTTTAGTTCTCTGAATTCCTCTTTATGTTCTTTAATTTCTCTGCATAGGTCTGCAATTATTCCTCTAAGATCTGTTCTTTGGGTCTCCTCCAAGGGGTTCCCATTGTAGCTATCTCCTACTGGTTTGGTAGCACTTGATGCAGGATTTTCCTGTGCCTTTCCTATGTTGTCCCTTCATCTTGTTCCTGGCATGTGGGCTTCCCTTTTGTGGTTCAGATCACAAATACCTTTTCACTATGTTAGGGGATGGTTTTACTTTCCTCCTTCAGATGCTTTTATTTTTTTCCCCTTTCCTCCTCCTTGTTTATGGAGTATTGACTTGTCTAGTTTTCAAATTTTGTAAACCACTCTTCTCTTCTTGTTCTGAAGGTTCTCCAAGAAAAGGTCCACTTGGAATCTCACCAATCTCGGGGGGGGGTGGAGATATGCCTGACCTAGCCCGCACCCCGGCAGCCCACACAAAGGTGCAGACCACTAGCCGGACCCTCTGGCCCCGGAGCCAAAGAAAGACGTAGGGAGGTCCTGCCCAGAGACATGACCCCCTACCTCCAGCAGATGCTTGCCCAAGTGACTTCCCGGCGTCCCGCACAAAGGTGCAGACCACTAGCCCCGGACCCTCTGGCCCCGGTGCCAAAGAAAGATGAAGGGTGGTCCTGCCCAGAGACACGACCCCCTACCTGTGGCAGATGCTTGCCCAAGTGACTTCCCGGTGGCCCGCACAAATGTGCAGACCACTAGCCCCAGACCCTCACTGGACATACTTTTAATGTCAGTTGTAAATGGTCATCCTATTTGTAATCATTGCCATGCTATGTGTTTTTCCCACCCACAGTTATTGTTTTTCTCTTTCTTCTCCTAAACCCAAAGTTTTGAAAACTTAGCTCATGCTCCAAAACAATCATTTTCATTAAATATTTGGTAAAAGCTGCTATCATAGAAAAGTGTTTTTAGTTTCTAAAATATGTTAATTAGTTTTCTGTTTTTGAGATAAATACCATGATAAAGGCAACCTATAAAAGGAGGAGTTTATTTGGAATATGGTTCCAAAGAAGAGTGCATCATGTCAGAGCAGGGGTGGTGGGAGGAACCAGGATCGCGAGATGAAAGCACTCACTTTCAAACAATACCAGAAGCAGAAAGTACAAGTGCAAAGTGAGAAAAGGCTATAAGCACTCAGAATCTGTCCATACTGCCTTCATCCAGAATTCCCTTACTCCCTAAAGGTCCCATAACCATCCTCACACAGGGCCATCACAGGACCTAGTATTCATACACTTGACCCTGTCAGCAACACATTGAATTCAAACCACCACAAATATTATATGAACTATATTGGCCTACCTATGCACAGAAAGATGGGAAACTGAGACTTTTATACAGGACCAGTTTCATTTGTATCAGCCCTGACTTAGTGAATTCATATACAAGAATTACTGACTTACAAGCTCAGCAGGATGCAGTTTTATAAGCTCCCTGTTAGTTCCTTTTTTTTAGAGTTGAGACTCTTCAACATCTATGTTTTTGACTGGAAATATTTCAATTTTTATATTTAGAATTTTTATATGGTTGACAAAAATATGGTCTAGATGATAACCAAAAGAGAGCTATTAAGATCAGGATACAAACTTGATCTTAGACAAAATTAAGCCTATGCATTCATTTAGGGTACATAATCCCTGAAATTGGACAGACCCCTTCTGGGTAAATGACAGGGACAACCCCTTCCCAAGAATTAGAATGAGAAATTTCTAAAAGGAAGATGCATTTTAGATAAAAGAAGAAAATAAAATCACCAATCTGGGAGTTTAGCCACACTAACTGTAGCTGTGTCTCCCCCTTTAAAGCAGCCCTTGTTTCTTTCAGGTTTGTATTAGAGTTAGAAAATCAACTGATAGGACCTGATGCCTCAGGCAGTGCTTGTGTCCACCATTATAGTTGAGGACTCCTGGCCCCTCTCACTTCCCACTGAAGCTAATCCAAAGATTCATTGGGATTTTTCCCCACCTGTCTCTGGGGCAGGTCGAAGGAGGCACAACCACTGTGGATGTGCATATAGTTGCAAATGCCTTTGATAGGGCCCATGAGCTCCCTCATGAGCTCACCAGGGCCTAATATGAGGGAACAAGGAATTGGCACTCATGTTAAGGTAACATTAAAGACATTTTAGTGAAGATAACCGATTGACATAGAACATTATTGCCCAGAATTACTAGAAACAAGCACCCCCACCCAGCCTCCAGCAACATCGTAACTATTAGTCTACCACTGACCCCACCATCTGTGTGCAGACAGTGGACAGATGCCGAGGGCCATATCAGGTGTGTGGCAGATCTCGTCAGACACAAGAAATATTTCTTGCTGTTCCTGCCCCATGCAACTTTAGATTCCTCATTACTGGGCCTGGCCATCACTAATCAGAGTACAGACTTTCCACCTGGCCCCCACCAGTACTGGGAGTCACACAGCTGGGTTTGAGGCAGAATGCTTCCTACAGCATGTCTGGCTTCAACTGGCACAGTCTAGCCAAAACTCAGACAATAGTCAACTTGGTTAATGGATTTGGGAACAGGAAAAACCCTTCTCACAAAGCCCAGCATCCTGCCCACTCTCCATCATGTTGGACTTCCTACAACGCTCTCTCATTGTGCAGGCATATTATCAGTTGTTAAAATTTTGATAATTATATATTTATGCTTATTTGTCTTTCCCTAGTTTTCAATAACTGAAGTGTCTGTCTTTCATTATTCACCAGGTTTGAATATTTCTTAAAATGTATGGATAAAAAGAAGTATGAATTTTTTATGCTTATGGATTTGTTATAAAAGTTTTTCAATTATGTTCTCTAGCCTATAGATAAATTTATTATTAATATATTGTTTTAAAACAGCAAAATCTGAAGTTCTTTCAAATTTTGAAAAAGGTAAATAGATTAAATTTGTTATTTAAAGAAATTCCAATTCAATGTGTATGTGAATTTTATTTTTTATTTGCTAAATTAACATCTTATTTTGGATCTAATGATTTTTTTCATCTAAAATTTTGCTTTTATTTAACTTTTTAAAGTTTTCTGAGGATGCCACATATAATGCATTTTCATCAAAATAATCTCTCTTTTCTTCCTACCAATTCCTGCTCTAATCCTTCCTCCACTATTTCCTCCAAATTCCATGTGCTCTTTTTAAAAACCCACTAAGTTCATCCAATGTTGCCAATGTGGAAAAAAATCCCATCATCAAAAATACATGAATCAATTTCAAAATCATAAGCTATTGGAAATAGGAAATCACACCTTTACAGTGATCAATATGCAACAGTCCAGGAAAAGTTTTGTTTGAAATAGTTTTTTGTTTTGCTTTTTACCTGGGTATATTAGGGCATGTTTTCATATTTAGACATATCTACAAAGCTTAAGTCTCCCTCTGCCTCCTCAGTCATTGTGCTGGATAGCTTTAGTGTCAACTTGACACATCTGGGTTGAGGGAGCCTCAACTGGGGAATTGGCTCCATCGGACTGGCGTGTGGCCACATCTGTGGAGTATTGTCTTGATGGTCGAGCTGTGTGGGGAGGGCCCAGGCCACAACGACTTGTGCCACCCCTGGGCAGGTTGTTGTGTACCATATAAGAAGGCAGGCTGGGCATGAGCCAGGGGAGCAAGCCAGTGAACAGCATTCCTCCATGGCCTGTGCTTCAGCTCCTGCTTCCAGGTTCTTGCCCTGAGTTCTTGCCTTGGGCTCCCTGAGTGATGAAGTGTGACCCAGGAGATGTGAGCAGAATAAACCTTTTCCTCCCCAAGTTGGTGTCGGTCAGAGTGTTTTGTCACAGCAATGGAAGACAAACTAGAACAGAAATTGGTACCAGAAGAGTGGGGTATTGATGTGACAGACCTGACCTTGGTGTTTTGGGGAAGGACTGTGGAAGCATTTGGAACTTTGGGCTGGGAAGATCATTGAATGCCTAAAGATCATTGCTGTGGAGCTTGGAGCAGTTTTGCTGAAGTAGTTGTAGAAGATGGAGGCCTGGCTTGTGAAGTTTCTAGTTTCAAAGGGGAGCAGAGATCATCAGGTCTGTGTAATCTGTGGGTTCTGGTCAGCTGGGGCTGAAGAATCAGCTGTAAGAAACAAGAGACCAGAACCTGAAGTGAAATCTTTGTTGTACTGGGACAATTGATGCTGGTTAGCTGGGGCTGAAAAATCAGTTGTAAGTAACAAGAGGCCAGCATCACAGTGGTGAAATATTCTGGGAAGAATTTTTTCAGGGTCAGCACACAGAAGCTATGAACCAGAAGGAGCCTGAGCCTCCATCTCAAGCCAGAAGCAGGACTTGGTAATGTGTAAGAGTCTCCTATATGGTTCAGGTGTTGAAATTTGAGGGAGTCAGAGAGAGCAGCCCAGGCTTGGCACTGTGAGAGGTCAGGAAAGACCATTGGTGGAAGTGCACCTCAGTTGCAGTGAAGACCCCAGGATTGCAAGGGTCATGGAGAGAAGCTGAGGCTTTGCACCAGGAGAGGTCAGAAAAGACCATTGGTGAAGGTGCTGCCTCAGTTTCAGTGGCGACCCCAGCGTTTTGGAGATTCCAGGACCATGGGACGACCACAAGAGCAGCAGGAGGTGTGAAATGGAGTCAGCCTGGGCCTGCGAGATGAGCTGTTCCACAGATGGCAGAGTCAGTGAAGGGGAGCTGCTGAAACCCTTTGGAGCCCAGAAGATCATGAGTTCCAGGTGTCCAGCCTTGAGCTACTTTGCTGGACTTAGGTTTTGTTTGAGTGTGCCCGATTCTTCCCTTTGAAATAAGACAGTACTTGTTTTGGATTTTACAGCAGCCCACAGTTAAGAGACTTTTAATGGACTGTGAACTTTTAAGTGTTTGGATATTTTAAGGACTGTGGGGCTTTTAAGGTTTTACTGTCTTAGGTTGTGATTAATGTTAACATCATACTTTGGGGATAAGAACTGGAAAGGTGGCGGTTTAATAGTGATGTGTTTTGTGAGTCAAGTTGACAAGGGGTCAATTGTGCTGGATAGTTTTAGTGTCAACTTGACACACCTGGGTTGAGGGAGCCTCAACTGGGGTATTGGCTCCATTGGACTGGCCTGTGGCCACATCTGTGGAGTATTGTCTTGATTGTCAAGCTGCGTGGGGAGGGCCCAGCTCACAATGAGTCGTGCCACCCCTGGGCAGGTTGTTGTGTACCTTATAAGAAGGCAGGCTGGGCATGAGCCAGGGAAGCAAGCCAGTGAACAGCATTCCTCCATGGCCTGTACTTCAGCTCCTGCTTCCAGGTTCCTGCCCTGAGTTCTTGCCTTGGGCTCCCTGAGTAATGAACTGTGACCCAGGAGATGTGAGCTTGGTGTCAGTCAGAGTGTTTTGTCACAGCAATGGAAGACAAACCAGAACAGTCATCATCCTATGAACTTTAACTACAGAAACTATGTTTTTATCACTACACATGAAATATATTTATGTAGTTACCCTCATCATTTTCTAGAAATATCCAATTAAAATAATATTAATAATAACCTGATAAAAATACACTCACAGGCTGTATAGATGGCTTACTCAGTAAAATGCTTGACACATGAGAAACTGAATTTAGATCCCCAGCGCTGACATAAATAAAAACAGGCCCTGATGATTCATGGGGCTTTTTCATAAGCCTGTCTAAATGAATCATTGAGCTCTATGTTGAGTAAGAATCTCTGTCTCAAAAACTAAGTAATGCTGTGAATGGTGGCAAACACCTTTAATCCTAGTTCTTTGGAAGCAGAGGTAGACAGAGCTCTGTGAGATTGAGACCATCAGCCATCTGTATTATATATCTCACAGAGATCTCCCTAACTTCTGTGTCCACCTCTGCATGTGGCTACAGACAGACCCTCTCTCCAAAAGTAGAACAAAGCAAGAGGAGCAACAGCAACATAACTATTGTAGAGAGTGTGATCAACACAATACAGTGTAGACCTCTGGCATCAGTGAATACATGTGAGCATAAAAAACATACACATATACCACATACAAAATAAATGTATAAAAAGACAATGGTTAGAAACAAATTATTGTTTAAATTTTAATATCTAAGGGTATTTTCCATAAATCTATTAATTGACGCCATATTCCATTAAAAATTCCCAATTACCTCAATATCCATGGGGTTTATATGAATTACAGTTTAACTAAATATAACATTAAACTCAAAATTATAAAGTTTAAAACGTCTCATAATAAATAGAAAACACGGTTTTAGCCAGGAGTTTATCAATAAACTGTAAAAATTCTTCAAAATTGTAAAGCCTATATTTAAATCCAGGTGATGATTAGATTCATTTATGCATCTTCAAAATTTATGATTGTGTTTTTATTGTAAACATATTTGGATGTAAGATAAAATACCCCAATGTCATGAAGTAATCATATAAATTATGTGTTTAGAAAAACACAATAAAATTTAATAGACTTTTAGTTAAGATGAATTTTTCGATGCAAAATAACCTTAAAGGACTATACTTATTCAAAAAGAATTTTTTCATATAACATACTTTATAGTATATTAACTTCAAAGAGAAAATTGTATAATAGTTTTTAATTCTATAAGTTTGCATGATAATATTTTTAAGAGTTTTTATTTTGAAGAACACCATCTTCAGTTTTCATGACTGATTCATTGCTGTGTAGACAGAGTTAAACTCAAGATAGCACTGGGAGGTGTGCTAGCTGTGAACTTCACAGTGATTAATGACAAGACAAGACATGAGGCATCCAAGAGCTGAGAAAGTATTAACTTGAGAAAAAGCTGAGAAAGCCAGGAGGGAAATAGTCACAGGAGCAGAAGGCAAAGAAAAAGCAAGACATTGTTATTGCACGTATTCTGCTACATTCTTTAAACTATGCTGAACTTTCAAAAGATATTGTAAATTTTTATTCATTTGTTCCAAATATCTGTCTATGAACTAAGACTGAAGCATCAATACAACAAGTATTGGGGACAAATATATGGGAGGTAACATGCAATATTTCCTCATTTTTATTTTTAGAAAAACCATAAGAATTTTTAATTCTCACAAGATAAAACACTTTTCAAAGAAAACCTTATAAGGAAACAGAAATTAGTGATTAAGCCATGGAGATAAATAGATGTAAAACTTATATATGTATATATATATATATATATATATATATATATATATATATAGTATCCGATGTTAAACTCTATTATACTGTATAACCTTATAATTAGATGAGTATATTCATATATTTCTCTTATTCACTAACTTACCTGATTTTATATTTAGGTTTTCTTTTTGTTGTCGTTTGGCGCTTAATAACAGAGGCAAATATGCATTATTGGATTGATTAGGCATATGTATTGAGTAGAAATTCTATTGTTTGCAAAGGTTCACCACTTGCGTTCAATTTGGGCTATTAGTATCGCTTCCTTATTTTTATATTAACTTTTATACGTTGTTTTGGATCAAGGTAACTTTAGGGAACCTTTCTGGGATTTGGAGGAAAATCTTTTCCTAAATGCCATTGTCTATTAGGTTGTTGCTACTTTTTCTTTCTATCATAGCCAGAATTTAAAAGGAAGGTATTTTCAAGAACCTATATTCATTATGTATTCACAAAGAGATAAACCTCGTGATGATTGATTACACGTTTCAATCAAACTTAAGTGGATGTAATTTAATAGTGCACATCCTCAACCTCTTTTATACTTTGTTCTTTGCTCAAGTGTTTTCTACTCTGTATTGGTAAAGGGTGGTCGGTTGTCTGTGATGTTTCTACTTCTCTCTTTCATAAATCTCAAAACCTCACTAACTGAAGACCCCAAATTGTATAGTAATAACACCAGAGAATGCTTATTAATGAAATGAAAATATATAAGTGAAAAATCTTATTTACTTCCTTGTTAAATACTCAATATGAACTTCTCTTTGACAGTGTCTATGAAAAATGCTTTCACAATTTTGAAAATAATTTTATGGCCAATCATGAAGTGGCTACATAGCCTAAAATAGAACCACATAATATGACACAATTAGGGAAAAATGGATTGTTTTTCTATCAGTGGATCAACTAATATAATATATATTTGAGGCAAGTTAGAAAACGAATGGAACACGGGAGCCAGAGATATGGCATAAGAAGCCCTGTCTCATTCTTGCAGAGGAGCCTGGGTTCTGTTCCAACACCTACTTCTAAGGTTAACAAATATCCTGTATACATAAATCAAGTTCCAGGGGGGGATATCATTCGTCACTCCTGCTTCTGTTTCTGTGTGGCCATTGCTAATGATCACATGATGTATGTCACATAAACTACATATACCAATATAAACCTATAATAGGAAAAACATAAAAAGGAGAAACATAAAGTATGAGAGCAGAGTGTTGTCGAACATAATAGAAAAAGATGTTGTTCAAGAGCAGACTGGATCAAGGTTTTAAATTTAATTATTAAATTTTATGTGACAGGACTGGATTCGCACATAGATGTGTGTGTTGTATGTGTTATGCAGAATGTATATTCCAATTTAGCATCACAGGCTATGCCCATCAAATATATATAATATTGGCCAAGCTTTTGTATTTTCTTTTTTTCTAGTTTCTTTTGTTATCGAGAGAAGGGGGTATCTCTTCGCTGTAGTTTCAGCAGCTTGGTCCTGAGAACTTGCATTTATAGATCCACAGGTTACACTCCTTGGAAATGGCCTCTTTCCAAAGATTATTCACTGCCGTCTGGTCACTTGAGTGTTGGGTATAATATAAAAGTGTTATGCTCGAAAAGGATCAACTATAAACCTGGCAAGAATATTTTTAATGATATATCTTTAATTTTATTTTCCAGTTTAGGGGAAGAAACGCCGTAAATTGCAATGTTGCTGCGCCAGCCTACTTATTTTCCCTTTCTTACTCAATTTGTAAGGGGATCAAATTGAAGCCATGTTCAAGTTAGAGCGTTTTCCCCGCACTTTGGACGCATTAAGCTTCCTGGCACCAGGGTCAAGAAGCAACCATATCCCAAGTGCAATGGATGAAGCCTCACTCCTGGGAAAACCACCTTCCTGTCATGGTATCCCCCTGCCAGGTAGTATACACATTATATTTTTAATTAATACCTTAATGTTTTAATATGGTTCCATTTGGGGCATAAAGCGGTATATATTATTCAGATAATATATATATATATATAATATATAATATTATCTTCCACAAAATTATTTTTATTTTTGTTTGTATTAACATGTATTTTATATGCATTAATTCATTTCTTTTCTGTGTTTCCTCATGTGACACTGATAATGAATGCATACATTTCAAAATGAGGGGGTTTTTGTTCACAAAGTTGCATAATAAATTCTTCCTTTGTTGAATGCAATCCATATAGACATGTTATATTAAAGATGTGCACATATTTCCACCAGCATATTGTTCTTTTTTATGTATTTTTTTCCAACAGCAGTGGTAGAAGTAACTAATGACATAGAGAGCTAGGGCACACTACTGAGGAAGCCTCCTTAAGATAAGCCTGATGTGATGATCTTGTCACTGAAAGCAGGGAACAAAAGGAAAGAATAGCATTTCAGGAGAGGGACACCTGTTTTGAAGAAATTTTCTGTAGAAATGGGAAACTTTGTTGGACTTAAATGTAGGTATAGTGCTAAGTTAAGATGACCTTATTGTGAGATTGTGAGTCATCATTAACTTGAGACTCTAAAGGCCTTTTTCAAAGTTCTTTATTTTCTGAGATGATTCTTTAGGAGCTGCTTATGAATATCATTTCCCAGTTACTAAATGTCCAATATTCATGAGTCCTTTCATTTTATTTTTTTTTTGAGTCCTTTGAATAAGTTTAAAACAGTGTCTCCAAATCCCAATTTTTAGTGCTTTCCAAATGCCACCAATAGGAATTTTAAGTCTCTATACACTCACTTCATCTAGGGCCACTCTACAGATGTGAGGGGTTCATATGAATTTTACTGAGAAAAATGAGGACAGAGTCTCTATGTTCACAACAGATGATTCTTTTCAACAGTATTACATGAATTGTGTCAATGTTTATGTTTTTATTTTCCATATTGTAACATGTCAAACATATATATATATATATATATATATGAAATACCCTATCTATAATTAAACTATATCCTTGTTATATGTTTATAAGATGACATATATTCCTTTCTTCTTCAATATCATGACATAAACATTTTATTATTGCTTCTAAGATAAAGCAGATTTATCAATTCTCTTCAACATGTGGTTCCTACCCAAACTGATCATTTGACTGCAATTTATCTCAGAGCAGTAAAGTGTTACCCCCTGGTTAGAAACAACATTTTGAGTTAAATGCTGGTTTGCTGAGCCTGTTAACTTGCTCTCCATGCAGTTGCATCCCAACATAGGTGAAGGCATGAAACCAAAATCTACCAATAAGATTACTGAAGTTTGCTACTCTCCATTACAGTCTTAGGGATCTGATTTTTTAACTATGCTGGAAGTATTTTCTGAGTGGCATTGTTTTGCTGCTGTGGATCTTGGCTTTCTTCTGAAGAATTCAAGAAGAGTCTCTAGCTGCCAAGAAGGAAGATAAGTAGCCACTTTAGTGGGTACATAAGCCTACATAAAGGACAGATTGTAAAAACCTCCACTTGTCAACTTAGAATTTATATAAGAAATCTTCCTAAAGTCTTCATAATCATAAAAGTCATTGGATTCTTAAGAGCTTTCTCAATTTTTTTTTGCATTTCTTCTGGAATGTATACAACATAAAACAAAGAAAGAACAAAATGGAAAGTAAGATTGGCATATGTTTAAATTAAAATTATTATCTATTCAAAATAGAAAGCTACCAGTAACTGACTTTAACTTTACTCTTAAAAGTTTGCATTATGATGAGGGGACAGAAAATGAAGTAAAGCTGAATTCAAGAAAAATAAAGAAGTACTTTTCTCAAAGGGTTTTCATAAACAAAGCAAGCAAACCCGTTTCGCCCTCAGAGTTGGTCCTTCTTTCGGTCCCTGCCTTCTTTCTTCTGTTTTACCCTTTTTATCCAAAGGATGCTTTTCCTTTACTTCAGTCTTTCTATATTTTACCTCCCTTGCTTTTCTTACAAACTTAATGGGACCTATTCCTCATTTTAGATGCTAATTAGCACTTACAAATTGAAATTTTAAAGGCAGAGTAGCCTATGCACTTTATCACATCATAAAATTCTGTGATCATAGTCAGGTTTCAAAATAGTGTAAAACAGAAGATGTTAAAGAATCTGGCTTTTAAAGAAAGTGTGAAAAACAGGACATGTGTCTAAATCTCACACTTATTTTCACAGTGCATGTCTAATTCAGCTATAACTATGCAGTTTGAATACACAGCAACCTGTCCTTGAGAACTGGCTGGGGGGGATACTGTCCTCAAAACCCTGGGACTATCACCTCATCAAGGAAGGCTTGGATATCACAGAATATACTATAATCCCTACTGGTTCCCCTGTGTCTATGGACTAATAGGTCTTATGAAGAATTATTTATGAATAAATGAAAGTAACTTATCCCCAGACCTAGATAAAAGTAGATCATGCTTAGGAATTTCAGTTTTATATTTGATAATTGTACTTGAACTTCATTTGTAAGATTTAAGATTAGATTATCTGAGAATCAGGTGAGACTGAGTTTAGAATTCGACAGGAAAGAAAGGAAGGATTCTGGACAATTACCAGGAACTCAGGTGAACTAGGTATTTCTACTCCAAAGAGGCCATCAATGCTGTGCTTCCTGAAGGGTACTACTTTGTCAGTATCAGTGCACACAATACTGGGAAAGAGTGATCTTGAGGCAACTTTTCACTGAAACCATCTTTGTCAGGAGGCCATCACACAAAGGTTCTATCACTCCTTGAGGGACATGGGTTACACATTTGGTCACTCAGCATCTTATAAATATGTCCAATCTCTATATTTTTCATGATAAATTTCACTATAAATTATGAAAACTACTTGGGTATACCATTGATCTGGGGAAAATTAATAGACTTGAAGCTTATACTTATTTAATATTTGTCAGTTGGCTCAAAATATATTTTATATTCACTTAAAGTTTTATGTGCAGGCCAATGATACTGTTTTCCTGAACCTGATTTATTCCTCAATTAGGAATAAATAATATATAAATAGAAGTAGTGTGATTGCTATTATTGTTTCACTAGTATTTGTTATATGATTTGTTCATTAATCAAGGAAGCAATTTAGAAATTAGGATATAGACAAATCTGATTTGAGGTAATAATAGAACCTGTGGCACAAAGTAGAAAAAGAGGCAGACTACATTTATAGTGTTTATCAGTAGCAAAGCTTAAACATTGACAACAAATGAAAGATTTCCTTACAGTACACTATAGACACACACACACACACACACACACACACACACACACTCAACAATGCTTGAACTCTATTAAGGAATTTATATGACTTAATCAAATTGTACTAGTAGGATATTTTACATGGGTCTAATTTCATTCTACTACATGCGGACATCCAGTTTCTCCAGCAGTATTTGTAGAAGATCCTGTCTTTTCTCTAGTACGTATTTTTTTTAATTAATTTTTATTGATGCTTTGTGCATTTCATACATTTTTTCCAATTCAGTTCAGGCTTATTTCCCTTTCCCTCCCCCCCACCCCCACCCCATCCCAGATCATGCATTCTGCCATAACTGTCCTGCATCTTTCTCTGTTTTTTTTTTTTTTCATTTTTAGCTTATAAGTGATAACCATGAGGTACAAGCATCCTTCATGCAAAACATATTCTGCAGGCGGTTGTTGCCCAATCACCCTACAGCCCCCCTATCCGAGTGGGGGGGTGACAGGTTTTTGTTCAATCAAGTTGATCAAAGGAGTGTCCAGACTTACATTGCTGTAGTTTCACCATTACACCCAATCGCATCCCTTACATTCACCCACGCACCCCTCTTCCGCAGGTTGTTCCCTCGGCTTAGAAAGAGGGACACCAGGTGGATGCGAGGTAAAAAAGTCCACTCTCTCTGGGCTGTTGACTTGGACGTCTGGTCAATTCCTGGATGTTTTCCGTTCATGGGCTCGACAGTTTGTCCATGGAATAAACCTTTCGATTCCTACTAATGAAGAACAAGCAATTAGATATATAAGGTATTTTTTGATATATTGTTCTAGTTGTCTCCATGCTGGTGACAAAACATCTCTACCGACACCAACTGTGGGAGTGAAGGGTTTATTTCAGCTTACCTTCCTGGGTCACAGTTTATATCACTTATGGGAGCCCCAAGGCAGGAACGCAGGGCAGGAACCTGGATGCAGGAAGCGGAAGCACAGGCCATGGAGAGAATAGTTGTTCACTGGCTGCTCCCTTGGCTCATGCCCCAGTCCCCCTTAGTATACATACACAACAACCTACCCAGGGTGGCACCACTCATTGTGGGCTGAGCCCTCCCCAGGTTGCTCGACAATCAGACTAGTAACACAGTGTTGGCCACAGGCCTAATTCCAATGGAGGCCATTCCCCAAGATTGAGGCTCCCATGCCCAGGTGTTTCAAGATGACACTAAAGCTATCCAGCACAAACATATTTAATCAAACATCAGGTAGCTGTAATTATGTGTACTCACGTTTTCCTTCAATGGTTACATCTCCATGTCTGTTTTTGGTACTACATTGCTGATTTAATTGTTCTGGTTCAATAATACAGTTCTTGAAATATGGGAATGATCACGGATCCTGTCATCGATCGTCTGTTGCGTCGAAAACATAGCGTGGGCTAGCGGTGGAGCTGGTGGGTCAGGCAGACAAATGATGTATATATATATATATAATTTTGTTGTGAAAAATGTCATGGATTTTTATTAGGATTTCTCTGAATCTGTACATTTCTTTTGCTTAGATGATCATCTCCACAAGATTAATTCTATCAATATATGAGGATGGAAAGATTTCCATCCTCTAGATCTTTACCACAATGTCAATCTTCAAAACTCCACATGGATCAAAGACCTCAATGTGAAACCTGAAGAGCTAAAATTATTGAAATAAAAAACAAATCAGTAGGCAATTTTCTATAAGATGTAGGAACAGCAAAAGACTTTGAATAGGACTACCTTCAGTAGAGAATTAAGACCAGCAATTGATACATGGGGCATCTTCTTCAGAACAAAAGCAATAATCCACCTAGGGAATCCATTTAGAGTGGGTGAAAATTTTTGATAGCTACAAATGGTATTGAGGATTAATACACGAAATACAGAAAAATTAAAAAAAAAAAAACAACAAAGAATCAAGCAAATGCATGACCCATTAAAATATAGGTCTTGGATCTGAAAAGAGAGTTTTCAAAGGAGGAAATAAAAATAGGAAATGAATATTTTTTTAAATGCTCAATTCATCAAAGAAGATTGTTGCAACAGACAGAAAACAGTTCCACAACTGGTCATACACAAAGAAGAGATGTCTGTGAGACACCTGAGTCTCACAAAATACAAAGGAACAAGATGTAGTGAGAGTAATAATGTATCACTCCACTCTCATCAGTGAAGCTTCCTCATGCAACAGATGGCAATTAACACAAAAAGGTCACAACTGGTGAAATAGAGAAAGAGAATGAAGTCTAAGGCCATGCTGCCCTGAACACACTCAATCTTATTTATCTCATGTATAATCACATGAAAACAGAGTTTTACAGGCTCCTGGAACCTTACTTATATGAACTTAGAGGAATGGTGATGGCATGCACAAGACTTGTGCAAACACAATCAAATAAAATTCAGGATAGAACTGGAGAAATGGGCGGGCCTGGTGGCACATGCCTTTATTCTTAGCACTTGGGAGGCAGAGGCAGGTGATCTCTGTGAGTTCAAGGCCAGCCTGGTATACAAACCAAGTTCCAGGACAGCTGGAGCTACAGGGAGACCCTGTGTCAAAAAAAATAAATAAATAGATAAATAAATATTAAAAAGGAACTGGAGAAATGGGAAGGAAGCTACAAATTTACCAAAAAAATGTTGGCAATTGATCAATGGTGGGTGCGGAAGAGTTTATCTTTAAAGTAGTGACATTAGACAGTCTGAATAGGCAATATTGGGTGAATTTACACTGAGGGGCATCTGGATACACAGACTTGATTTTATAGGCCTTAACATATATTACAAAATGCATAAAGACCTATGGACAGGCTATGGAGATAGAGAAGAGGGAGCAAATATTGTTAAGATGTTGTGGTGGTTTGAATGAGAATGACCCCCATAGGTTTCAAGTGTTCAGACATTTTTTTAAGACTTTCATGTGTAAACAAATACAGAAAAATAAGCATTGCAACAACCAGTTTCAAAGACATGTCATCAATGAGCATTTTTCTTATGTGGATAAGAAGCTATATCTACAAAGTAATGTTTGCCTTCCTACAGAATCATTTCACAGTCTCAAAGATTATAACAGAAAAACAAGATGTATGCTGATAATGCAACCTGAAAAACCCCATCTTTTTCTCAAAATTAGTATGTTTAAAGTCATAAACTGACCTTTCAAGGAGGGAGAGAATGTGCTTAAGGTGATAGCAGGGCTCTGACTAAATCCTTTTCTAAAGAGTCAGCCCTACCTACCATTGGAAGGATGAGGGCACTGATGACAAGCTGAATGCCAGGGAAGAAATTGCCAACAAGGTATATGCCTGATTTGAGCAGTTTTCTGCAGATTTAAAATAAAGCAAAATAAATTAGAACTATAAAATGTCCATGAACTAAATATTTGGATCTGGAGAGAATAAAATACCTGTTTATTCTGAAATAATTGTACTTGTCATTATTGCTAAAAACTTGATAAAAAGTTTTCAATACATTACAGTTAAAAAGATATACTCATGTTTCTGTTTAGAATCTTAAAGTGTTTGTGATCAGCTCCTTTGACTAGGAGGTGTTCGGTACAGCACTGTACTCATAAAATGGCCACCATCTGGAATTATTTGAAGTATTGCCAGTGGGAATGATTTTCCTGAGAAAGAAATATTGCAAAATCTTACTAGACAATAGTTTTCTACAATTTCGGCCACAGATACAAGATTGGAAAACAAAATTATAATTTACCAGGACAGTATTTGTTTCTCACAACTTTTTATTTTCAGTTGTTTATAGGGTAAGAACCAAATTTAAATGATCATTTCTATAAGGTGAAAGACAGTGTAGATGATAAATTCTGGTTAGTATTTAAACAATTTTTATGGGATTTGTTTACATGTGGAGAAACTAAGGCAGGCAAGCAAACTTAACCAAGCTCAAGGTTATTTCTATCCTGAAAGAAAAAGTACGCCTCAATAACCAAGTTACAGGGTAATGCTGGACAAAACTCTCCAAAGAGGAGAAGAAATTTTCTTTCTTTTCATAGGTAATTTTAATATATTATTTTTGAAATGCATAATATGGATTTCCTTGAAAATCGTTGGCATTTTAAAGCCCTTGGAGGCTAAGGTTTCTGGGTATTTTCTCACAAAAAAGTATGATTGCAGGGGAGCTACCTTATTAAAATAATAATCACTCTGAATTTTAAAATTACCTGAGTTCATTGTGCATAATACATAATTGTGTAGCTTATGAGCCTGGTGAAACCTAACAGGGCACACCAGATTCAACATCCTTCCATCATGAAGTCTGTGCAACCAGGGCTTACTCCACACTTGGAGAGAATATAGAATTAAACAGGATGTCTCAGTTAAAATTTTCATGGCTTTAATTAAATTTCAAATTTATTACAAAGGGATCATTGTTCACACAATTAGGGTATGAAGTCTTCCCCAAAGTCAAGGACTTCAGAACCTTCATCCATATGAAAGCCTTTGTTTTGGCTGAGACGCTAACTGAAAATCATTTAGTTTGGGTCATTTTTTCCTATGCATATTTCCTACCACCAAACTTCTGTTTTATTTAGAATAACGGCTTCGAGCTCCATCCATTTACCTGCAAAGTTCATAATATCATCTTTCTTTACCACTGAATAAGTACTCCATTGTGTAGATGTACCACATTTTTGTCACCCACTCCTCAGTTGAGGGACATTTGGGTTGGTTCCAGCTCTTCGCTGTTGATACATTGATGTGCATGTATCTTTGTGGAAGGATGAGTCTTTTGGGTACATACCCAGGAGTGGTATGACTGTGTCAGGTGGTAGGCTCATTTTGAGTCTTTTAAGGATTCTCCACACTGTTTTCCATAGTGGTTGTACATTCCCACCAGTAGTGGATGAGTGTTCCTCTTTCCCCACAACCTCTCCAGCATTTGTTGTATTTTGTTTTCTTGATCTTAACTCGTCGTATCAGAGTGAGATCTGAGAGTGCTTTTAATTTGCATTTCCTTAATTATTAATGATGTTGAACACTTCTTAAGGTGTTTCTCAGCCATATTTAATTCCTCACTGGTGAAGTCTCTGTTCACCTCTTCACTCCATCTCTTGAGTGGGTCATTTGTTTTCTTACTTCTTTTTTTTTTGAGTAGTTTATATATTCTTGACCTTAATGCTCTGTCAGATGTATCACTGGTTGACTTTATTTCCTGTGTAGCTGCTGTCTGATTTAGAAAGTCTTTTCTTAAGCCTATGTCTTGTAGGTTGATGCCAACCTTTTCTTTTATCACCATCAGGGCATGAGGCTTCACATTGAACCGGAAAGCTTCTAGAAATGATTAAGAGTTTTAGTAAAGCTGCAGGATACAAAATTAACCTAGAAAGTCAGTAGCCTTTCTTTACACCAACAACAAACAACTGCAGAGGAATATAAGAAGACCTTCCAACTCACAATAGCTTTAAAAATATTAAGATACCTGGGAACAAACCTAACCAAAGATACCAAAGACCTCCACAACAAAAAATTTAAACCCCTGAAGAAGGAAAATTAAAATGACATCAAAATATGGAAAGACTTCCCATGCTCATGGATTGGGAAAAATAATGTAAAAATGTCCATTTTATGCAAATTAATATACAAATTCAATGCAATCTCAATCAAAATCCCTATGAGCTTCTTCACAGACTTGGGGGAAAAAATCCTTAAATTTGTATGGAAAAACAAAATACCCTGAATAGCTAAAGCAAGCCTGAGTGAAAAAATGAAATACAGGAGAGAATGCTTTACCAGACTTCAAGCTATATTACTGGGCCATAGTCATAAAAACAGCCTGCTACTGGCACAAAAACAGACCCATTGACCAATGGAACAAAATTGAAGATCCAAACTTGAGCTCATACAATTTCAGCCACCTCATATTTGACAAAGAGCCAAAACTCCTCAGTGTAGGAAGTATATCAGCTTCAGCAAATGGTGCTGGCAAAATTGGATCACCATTTGTAGAGAACAAAATTAAACCCCTACTTCTCACCCTGTACATAAATAAACACCAAATGGATCAAAAATCTCAAAGTGAAACCTGAAGCCCTGAAGGTGATGGAAGAAAAAGTTGGCAACATCCTATTGTTCTTATACTAGCATGTTTATCTTGGGTTACCAAAGAGCTGCATAATGGTAATTAAAGGCTGCTCAATAGTAGGGAGTCCATAGCTGATTCTGTATACATAGACCTGTGTTTGCAGAGGTCATAGACCCTAAAGTGGAATCTACTATTGCCATTTCCCTAAACCAATACAATTTCTAACTCTATTCTCAACAGAGAGCCTTAAACACACAGATAAACACAGTTCTCACTCCTCATGGAGATAACCAGAACTAGTCAAAATACATAGAATGTGTGACTTCATAGTGCCCAGTCCCAACAGATTCATCTACAAGTGAACATCTAGAACTAAGCCTCACAGACTATCTCAGAAAAGGGGTAGAAAGTTCGTAAGAGCCAGAGGAGCAGGACACATGATACTAGATCATATCTCCCTGACAAGACAGGAACACTGGATCCACGAACTATCAACCAAAGACTGGAGAATGGAAACACCAGCTGATGCCGCATGTCAACATAGATGGCGGAATTTTATCAAGGTCCACCTCTAGATAAAGAGCTACTGGAAGTCAATGACCACTGTGAGAGGAAATATCACTTTTTCCCAGGGACAAACTCCATGTTAGGTCATTTAATCCCAATTATTCAGCCCTAAAAAGCTATATAAACTGGCACCACTAAATGGGCTCTATAGGTTGGTTTCTATACATACTCTCCCACTATATACGCACATATATAATTTTATATAATTTGAATTCAGGAAATAGAGAGGTATTAGAGGGAATGTGAAAGTAGTGGGAGGGGGAAACAAGAGTGAAAAGGTGTAAATAAATTACTCATGTAGGAAAGTTACAAAATATTTCAAAAGATTAACTTTATAGGGGCTGGAGAGATGGACTAGTGG
The DNA here is from genome assembly GCA_009823505.1 of Rhizomys pruinosus. Lineage (NCBI taxonomy): Eukaryota > Metazoa > Chordata > Mammalia > Rodentia > Spalacidae > Rhizomys > Rhizomys pruinosus. The sequence goes on from VZQC01012791.1 coordinate 651,587, forward strand.
TTAAAAGCACCGACCGCTCTTACAGAGGACCCGGGTTCGATCCCCAGCACCCACATGGCGGCCGAGAACCGTCTGAAACTCCAATTCCAGGAGAACTCTAGTTCCAGGGGAATCCGAGACCCTCTTCTGACCTCCGCGGCATTGCACGACGCGGGTGCACAGACTTGCACGCAGACAGTACATTCATACACATACAGAAATAAATAAAAATTAATAAAAAAAATTTAAAAAAGATTAACTTTATAAAAAGTTATAAAAGGTTTAGTAAAAAAACAAAATACACACTAGTAATAACTCGGGATGTGTTCTGCATCTAACTCTTATTTTACTATGAATGCTTAACATATATATGAACAAGTAATCAGAGAACATTTATGTTATATTGATATATCACTTTATCATATTTTAGCAATAAAATCCTTTGGATATGGCATTAAAGAGTTTATTCACAAACAATAAAAGTAGAATTAGGACCTGTGGATGCAACTCAATGGTAGAATGATTGTCTAATCTGCATGATGTCCCTGGATTCAGCCTTCAGCATTGAAAAACAAAAACCTGCACAAAATAAAACCACGAATTAAATTTAGGAAATAGATTATTTTAATTATGATCCCACTGTAACTTTTCAATTGTTGTTTCCATGTAAGAAACTTCAACATATTCTAATTACATTCAACATATTCTAATTACATTTTAAATGCAAATGCTGAACTACTTTTAAGTAATCACATGTTAAATGAGAGATATAATAATAACTTCTATGCATTAGGTATTAAGTGAAGACGAATTATCGTAAACTAAAAAAAAAAAAAAAAAAAAAAAAAAAAAACTAACCCACAATAATGCTTCAGGTTCCTTAACATGAAGATAATTTTTGACATTTGGCTGGAAAATAATGTATTTGACTAAAATGAACATAGAATATTTTAAAAGACTAGAACTAACATAAAAAGCTGACTTTTTAGTATATTAAATTTCTTCTTTATTGGATAAGATGTTGTAAAATTGAGCCAGATTTTCCACTTGAAATAATTAAACTTCTTCAAGTCTTTCAGATGTTTGTAGAAGACACTAATGAAAGATTAATTAAGTTACACCTAGACATGTACTACCTCAATCTCAATAATAAGACATAATTAGTTAAATTTGCTGGACATTTTCAAATTGTATTTCAGATAAAATATATAACTGAAACTGGCATCTGTCTATGGTCAAAATTTCACTAGGAGGAATTATGGACTGCTAGCAGAATTAAAGGTCATTCTTCTTATATGTGATTTTCTACCTTATTTCAGATTTTCAGAACTATGTCTAAGTGGCAGAAAACATTATCCCTCTCTAAAATGCTAGTATCATTCATGAATGTGTGATAAATTATTGAACTTGACTATATCATATAATTGGTCCCATGTCACCAACCATAGACTTGAAACAGGGACATCAAAATCTTAGAAACCACTTGGGTTTGGGGGATCACAACTGTGCTCCCAGTACTTAGGATGCTAAGTGGGAGATGAAGAGGTTGCAAACAGCCTGGGTTTACATATTGAGATAAATTTTATTAACCATGAGTCAACTACCCTGACATAAACTCAAAATGTGAGGGAAACATTTAAAAAGACATGTGGAATATGCAGATAATTTCAGTTTTCGAAGTACACATACACACATATGTGGGGCCTGATATTCCATGATGGCTGATCCATAAGTGAGCTGGCTTCACCCCAATGACCTGGAAGGCCGGAAGGAGCTAAATCCAGCTCCCCCTCACCTGGTGGACCTTAGGTGCCTACGGCCCATCCCCTGGGAAGTGTAACTTGATGAATAGCATTCATAAGCCTCTCACTTCTGAGGCACACACACCTTAGACTCTGGAACCAAATGGTGCATCCTCCATAAAAGCTCAGCCTCAGGAAACAGATGGTAAGAAACTTGGCCATTGTAAGAAGCACAGGTAGACTTCCTTTTCGTCCCACCCCCATCCTTGCTAAGAGCCCAACAGAGCTACCATGTAAGACCCTAAAACTCCTGAAATAAATGGGTTCTTTGGCCTTCTGATGCTGACTCCTAGATCTCTCTTTGTTTTTATTTATTTATTTTTATTTTAAAATTTTTTTTAATTTATTGTTTTGTATGTATTTTTGTACAAGTTTATGTTACAAATCGAATCCAGACCTATGTCCCCCTCCCAATCCCTCCACCCCCCCAGATTCACATTTTCAGTCAGTTCTTTTATGCAGTCCTCTCTGTTGTTTGTGTTGTTGTTGTTGTTTTTTCCAATATGCATCACTCCCAACAAGAAATGTTTACAACTAGCTGGTGCAAGCATCCACAGATGATGGATACCATTCGTCGTTTGTCTTTCTGGGACTGCGTTACTTCACTTAACCTAATATCTTCCAGTTCCATCCATTTACCTGCAAAGTTCATAATGTTGACGTTTTTACTGCTCCATAGAACTCCATTGTGCAGATGTACCACATTTTTGCTATACACTCATCAGTTGAGAGGCATTTGGGTTGGTTCAAGCTTTTTGCTATTGTGAACAGAGCTGCAATAAACATAGCTGTGCATGTATCTCTGTTGTAAGGAGGGTCTTGTGGGTATATACCCAGGAGTGGTATGACTGGGTTAGGTGGTAAGCTCATTTTGAGTCTTCCAAGGGTTCTCCACACTGCTTTCCATAGTGGCTGTACAAGTTTTCATTCCCACCAGCAATGAATGAGTGTTCTCCTTTCCTCAGAACCTCTCCAGCACTTGGTATCATTTGTTTTCTTGATCCTAGCCAGTCTTATTGGAGTGAGATGATATCTTAAAGTGGTTTTAATTTGCATTTCCTTAATTATTAGAGACATTGAACACTTGTTTTTTTAATTTTATTTATTTTTGTATGTGTATGAATGTACTGTCTGCATGTAGGTTTGTGCACCCGCGTCGTGCAATGCCACGGAGGTCAAAAGAGGGTCTTGGATTCCCCTGGAACTGGAGTTCTCCTGGAATTGGAGTTTCAGACGGTTCTTAGCCACCATGTGGGTGCTGGGGATAGAACTCGGGTCCTCTGCAAGAGCAGTCCGTGCTCTTAACCACTAGGCTATCTCTCCAGCCGGACATTGAACACTTTTTGAGATGTTTCTCAGACATCTCTAATTCCTCACTTGTGAAGTCTCTGCTCAGCTCTTTGCTCCATCTTTTGAGTGATTCATTTATTTTCTTTCTTCTTTGTTTTTTGACTAGTTAATATACTCCAGAAATCCATGCTTTTTCAGATCTCTCTTAGATCTGGAGGGTTTACTCGCCACTGCCAAAGCTTCTCTATTTGCTCCCTGTTCCTGTCTGTGGTTTAGGACAGGAAATGGCCAGGCATTCTCCCTCACTGGTGACCAGTGAGGGCAAGAAAACCACAACATGAAGGAAGCCCACACACCAGGTGTGCTTTTAAGCATTCGATCAGATAGTACCTGCTGCCACTGAAGAACATTATCCTCATTTCTTGAATCTCAAGTATAGGTCTTCAGAACTACTGAGGATATTACCTTTACTTCTTGTTCCTCTGAGCACGTGAGTTTCATGTAGATCTTCTTCATTCCTTTCAGATTAGATATAATCTTAGTAAAGGCTTTTTTCAAATAATTGTATGCAGATGTTACATTAGGTATCTGAGGTCAGAAGATCTTAATTACTAATGGAGGTTTCTCCAAGTTTATCTTTCAGAGAAGCAGCAAGTGTGACATATGGCTGTGTACAACTGGAATACATAATGCCACTTGAGTCTGCAATTTTCCATATCACCATGATATAAAATTTTCTTTTGATTTAAGAAAACATGTGTATGTGTATGTGATGTGCATAAGTGTTTGTGTACATGTAAGCTTGGGTGTAAAAATATGTGCACATGATTGTGAAGGTCAGAGGCTAACATTGTGTTTCTTTCTCAGTTTCTATCTCACTTCTGAGACAGGGTCTCTCATTTGCATCCAGAGCTCAAAGACCCAACTCATTTAACTACTAAGCTTCCTTCCTTGGTCATCTGTCTTTGTCTCCAAAGCTCAAGGATGATGTGAGTGCTGGACATCCATAATCTAGTCCTCACACTTGTGCAATAAGTGTTTTGCTCACTGTTCCATCTCCCTAGCTTGTTCCAAATAACTATTACTGGTTGCTTTGTTATCCTGAAATAGACTTCATAGTTCAATTATTAAGAACAAGTTCAAATTTAGTGCATACTATATTTTTAGTTACCCATGTCATTTTTTGTGGATATTTGGATTTTAGTTTTAAATTTTATTCCTTGAAAATTGCATACTTTTATATATCTTAAAAATATCTACCTCCATTTCCTGTTCCCTCCCCCAATACAAATACTCTTCATATTCCCACAACACATCTCCATTCCAACTTTTGTTTTGTTTTGTTTTTGCAACCTAGTGAGTCAAATAAGTGTGGCCATGGGAATTCCTGTGGGGTCATCTATTGAAGACATGGCCAACATTTATCCCACCAAAGAAAAATGAGTCTTTCTCCTCAGGAAGCCATTAAGTGGTATTTATTTCTCAGCTCTAGTGTGAGAACTCAGTAGTCCCTCCTTCCCAATAATGCAATGTAATTGGTCTGATGTTTTGCAGGTCTTGTGTAGGTAACCACAGCTTTTGTGAGTTCATCTGTATAGCAATAATGTCATGTCCAGCAGATAGCCTTTCATTGCTTTCCTTCCTACCCTAAGGGCCTTACATTCTTTCTTCCCCTTCTTCTGAAATGTTCCTTGAGACTTTGCTAAGGGAGTGGTAGATATGTCTGCTCTAGGGCTTACCACTGTTACATATTCTAGGAACTTAACAGTTTTGAGTCCCTATATTACCCACTATCACCTGCAGTTAGTAGGTTCTCTGACCAAGACTGAGAGAAACATCAATTTATGGATATAAATATAAATATTTAAGAAGACCAAACATTTCTACAGAATTCATAACTTCACATACCACTTACATTTCAGAATGCTTGTATATTTCTAAACTTAATAGAATAACATAATTTTATGGAAGAAATTCTAAAATACCAATCAGTTTATCAATATGGACATCATAGATCTGAGCCTTTCTCTCTGCCATCAAACAGAATCATTATTTAATTCTGCTATGAAATCAGCTGTTCATCTCACACTGAATAAACCCTATAAGGTAAATCACACTGATACTCAACACCAATATGTAATTATTATTATTATTATTTTTTTGGTCTTTTTGAGACACAGTCTCCCCGTAACCCTAGCTGTCCTGGAACTCACTCTGTAGATCAGGCTGGCCTTGAACTCACAGAAATTTGCCTGCCTCTGCCTCCCAAGTGCTAGGATTAAAGGCCTGTGCCATCATGCCTGGCTTAATTATCTATTTTCCCTACTATCAATACCTATTTCTTAGGTGCATTTTTAGGTTATAATTGGTAGGTGTGTTGTAAATTAAACTTTGACTATTTGTTATTAGTATCATGAAGGATGACATTAAAATTCCAACTTAACCAAAAAGCCATTAAAGAATGCTTGTTGAAGCAGCCATGAACACCTCCATCATCACAATGATGATTTATCTTATAATCTCTCAAAATAGATTTGTCTTCTTTCTCCATATGCCCAAGACTTCTCTGAGAGTATATACTCTGGGTTTCTCGTTGAAGTCTTAACTGCTTAGCTTGATCTTCCAATTCCTCTGGTGGTCTAAAGACGGAATTCCATGGAGGCTTCCGTAGTAAACTGCATGTAAAGCTAAGCACACCCAGAAGGAGCAAAATTCATGCTGATTTGAATTAAGCATTCTCCCACATGCTTTCAGAAACTTTGTGTTTCATTTTGAATGGCTATTTATGAATTTAAATGTGAAAAAAATTACGTAGTTTTCATTTGAACTGCTTAGAAACAAAGTTTGTATAGTGTCTGGAATTGCATATACCTACTCTAAGGTAATTCATTCAAACTTTTGATTCATACTGTATCCAATTTAAACAACAATTTTTACTGTTTGAAAAATACACATACAAATTTTAGGATTCTTGAAAATAGTTTGCAAAAAAAGAAAATTAATTTTATTGCCAACAAGAAATATCATTGTTTCTGGAGATGTCTTTTAAATTAAACAATACCTGAGCTATTTTAATTCCACATTTTGTCAAAGAGAGATGCCTGCACTTATGCAAAAAAGCACTATACGTACAGATACCAAAATAAAAAGATCATGGAGTTGGAGAGATGGCTCAGTGGTTAAGAGCACTTACTGCTCTTCCAGAGGACTTGAGCTTAGTAGCCAGCAGTCACAATCAGCTATAACTCCTGTTCCAGTGGATCTGATCTCCTCTTCTGTCTTCCATTTTCACGTGAAGTTACATGGACATACCCATTTAACACATACATACACATAAATTTAAATAATAAAAGTAGTTACATAGAGCAGGGGTACAGACCTTTAACCCCAGCAGAAGCAGAGACAGGCCAATCAGTTAAAGCTTGAGGCCAGGCTGATATGGTATACATAGTGAGTTCCAGGCCAATTGGCTTACATAATAAGAACCTGTCAAAAACCAGAAAACACAAAAGACAAAAAAATAAATTTAAGAAAAAAAATAGATATTCTAGGTAATACCTCTGTAAACACTGTAACAGTAATTTGTGATTACAAAATAATCACATCAAAGAATAGTTTTCATTTAAAAAGAAACAATTTATGGAGTTTTCATATAGTTGCTGATTAAGAGCATTAGTTCTAAAGTTGATTATGATATGCTCAGTTTAATAACATCAGAGAGAAACATGTGCTATGATCTGATTATATACACAGTTGTGGAGAGCTGATAAAACAGGTCCTGCTAAATGAACTTTGTAAAAATTAATTGAGCAAGACACACCTTGTAATGTGAAAGGCCAGCATCAACTATACATGAAAAAGTGAGGACGATATGTGCTGAGTGTGCATGCCACAGAGACTGGGGGCATTCAATTGATGTGCTCACTTAGTAGAAAAGATGAAGCAGCTAATGTTTCTACTGATGCAGTATCAGTGTTATCAATTCAAAATACTTTCTGTCAGTTTCAGTATATTCTCTAACACGAGTAAAAATAAGGAATTTAAAAATCTTATAATTTTAAAGGGAAGCAAAATGGCTAAAACCCAAGTATAGAATCCTAATACAATATTCAAAGCACTCAAATGACTAAGACAGTGAACACATATATAAACAATATAATAACAACTTAATGAGTATGACGCATAAGATGTGGGGTGGTAGAGATGGGTCAGTAACTAAGAACACATACTACTGTTCCAGAGTACCTGAGATTGTTCCCCAGTACACAAGTTGAGTGAATCATCGATGTTTCCTAATTCCAGTTCTAAGGGATCTGACACATCTGGCCTCTGCTGCCACCCACCCATTCATGCACACCCATGGATGCACAGATATATGCTTAAAAATAATGACAATAGATATTATTTATATAAAACCATGGGCACTACACATATATAAACATAATAAACATACACATATAAATAATTATTACACATTATGAAAAATGAAGGAATGGTTATGTAAAGGGAAATGGGAAAGTATCCAGAGAGGCATTATGGGTCATGGTACCTGATAAACTTTATTCTTGTCAAATAAAGCTATTAAATTTTAACTTTATGTATAATTTAGGAAATCCCATACTCAATTTGAAAACCTAATAATGAATAAATGAATAAAATACAAATGTGTACGTTGATAGTACAGAAATTTACACTAAAAATACAGAACTGAAAAGTAACATGTCAAGCACCTAAGGAGATATTAGTGTTCTTTGTTTTCATCTTGACTGATTTCTAAAAAACAAAATTTAGAGACATAATGTACAGTAAACAAAGAAAGTTCCCTGTAATCATGATACTGTTCAACTTATCACTAAAGACCAGGAAATCTGTACATTAACACAACAGTTGAAATTAATTACAGTGCTAAGAAAGAAGGGGAAAATTAAACAGAAATCATGTCTTTTTATTCCCCTCAGATGCATATCTGGAACTAAATTCAGCAATCTTGAGTATACTTATTAAATTGCTCTGCTAACTTTCAGTTAGAAACAAAATATTTATTGTGGAGGCTGGATAAATAGCCCAGTGGTTAAGAGCACTGCCTGTCTTGCAGAGGACCACAGTTCAAATTCCACCACCTACATGGTGGCAAACCACTGACCATAATTCCAGTTTCAGTGGATCGGATATCCTCTTCTAACACTATATAACATGGGTGCACTTACACATATACAAGCCAAATACTCGTAGAAATAAATGAAGAAATATAACTAAATAAACACTTTTAAAATTATTTATGAAGATAATTTTATTATTTGACTATGAGCAAAACAATGTATAATTACATATAACAGAAAAGTAGTTAAATAAAATTGTAAAATCAGCTACACATACATGCATGCCTTAAAAATCACTATCAGGTTCACAAACATTTGTAGATCAGGCTGGTCTTATTCTCATAGATTTTTGCTTGTCTTTGGCTCTGGAGTGTTGGAATTAAAGGTATGTGCCTTCATGCACATAAACTAAAAATCATGTTGTATTTATATTTTGGCAAACCAAACTTGGAAGTAAAGAAAATGAATATATGTATTTTAGATAAATTCTATACTACCTTATATCAAACTGAATAGTTGTGAAAATGGAATTTCTATTACTGGCCAAATGGTAAACTTATCTATCACTGGGTTTGGGAGTTTGCAAAACATTTTTCTATGTTCCAATACTTTTTGGGAATGCATCAGTTGAATAGTTTGTAAAACTGAAAAGAGGAAAGTGAGTGAGACTTTTCCCCATTTCATTTTGGATATACCGTTTCAACGAAGAATGGGTAAGGACCTCGCTCCTGAGTACGGTTCCATGAAAATCTGGAAAAATACATTCTCAGCAGTTTGGGTCTGCATTTATCCTTAAAATTAATGGTGTGTCACACTGTCTTTTCAAAAATATTTTGTTTATTATGATAACTATGTATGCAAATAGGTTGCACGTATTCACGTGCACTCATGCTGTGCAATGCCAGTTGAGGTTAGATGATGAGTTGGATTCCTTGAAACTAGAGTTAGGGATGATAGTTAGATGTCATGTAGATGCTGGTACTCAAACCCAGGACCTCTGTACCAGCAGACACTGCTCTTACACATTGAGTCATCTCTCTAGCCCCAAACTGTCTTTTTATTTCATAGTCCTGATATAGTTATACACTATATACGATAAATAGAGAGAAAGTCCCTGGTTTAATTGTATTACCATTTTGTATTACTGTTTTCACCAAAACCTACACCTAAATTTAACTAATCTAAACAATTCACTAAGCCTTAAAATAAGCCTTAAAATATCCTATACTTTGTGGTGAAAATGGTAATACAATTGAACTAATTGGGAATATAAAATGGTAATTGTTTTATTTATAATTTGTATTGGGTTAAGGTACACAAATGGCCTCTATATTTTTCAACATCACATTATAACACTTTCTTTTACTCATAGGACAATTTAAAGGAACTAAGCTTAAATTTCCTTCCCAAATAAGTAGCATACAGTCAATGAGAAACAGTTTGGGTAAATTTAATGAAAGCTTATGCCTTGGCTCCTGTTTATGGGTATGTGTAATACAACTTAGGCATCTATATGTCAAAACATAAAAAAACTAAAAAAATAAAATAAAATAAAAGAGGGAGGTGGGAGGTGGGGTAGTATCCTTTCTGGGATACAAATGGAAAACTCTGTGTTCCAATCCTATTGATAAATTTTCAATTTTTGAGATCTTGAAACTAACAATGGGAGGAGAATTTTATGTTCCCACAGGTAAAAATTACCAATCTAAATGCCTGAAAACATACAACTTATGGCTGTGCAGGATGGACTGGGAAATGCCAGCAGAGAGGCTGACCCATCTGAACATTAAAGAAAGAGGAACCTCAGACTGCCTGAATCACAGACACTGAGCATCTCTCTGAATAATATTGGGGTTAACTGTTTATAATGGGCCCTAATGAAGTTTACCTTCCAGATACTGAGAAACCTTCCTACCTCTCCCCTTTATAGGAAAAAGAAAAACATGATGGTAATGAAATCATTCCCTAACTGTAAATTAGAGCCAATTGTTACAGTGGTAATTTCCTATAAAACAGGTATAACTACCCTTTTTTAATTGACTGATAGGCGTAGGAACTGTGAAAGGATAATTCTCTATCTAGAGCCAAATTCAATAGTAAAGTGTTTATAAGCTGTGTAATTAAGCAAAATATATTACTACAGGAAAGCTCTGACATCAGCAATGAATTATTCTGCCTAGAAGATGTTGGCTAGTGGATTCAACCCCCCCCCCGCCCCCAAATTATAAAGGCCTTTTGCCTATAAGTGGGACATATGCAAGGAGAAATGTAGTAAGTCCCTGTTGTCGATGACCTCATGTGAGCATGAAAAAATGTTATGAGACGTCACTTGCTAGTGTGAAACTGGCCTCTGAAATGCCAGAGAGCATTACCAAAGGCCACTAAAGCAATACAGCAAAATATTGGTCTCCCTGAGACAAGAAAGTCTCCTCCGTCAGTATCAGCTACACCTCAACAGCTTGGAGATACTGTGCAACAGTGGCAGCCAAGTGTCTATATATATATCCCAAATCTAATTGGCTATTAGCTCACTCCTTGGAGGAATAACTCACAGTGGATGCCACAAGCTTATGTCCTCTAGTGGTTAGGAGATGTTATAAGCCACAATAAGAACTTGTCACCCTTTATAGAGAAACCACAGTTTGTAGATTAGCATACCATCCAAGCATCTGTGTCTATGCTCACAGCTTAGCTTGACATAATAATTAGTACTGCTTAAATGCCTGTACATACAATTGCTTGTGCTTTGTTAGTATGATTAAAAAGGTATCACTGGAAAAGCTGTCAACCCATGAAGGGAAACAACCTGAACATACTAGAGTCCAAAATGACAACTCCAAAGAAAGTAGACAGTTTTCTTCTCACCCACTTGTGCCCCTTTCCCAAAGCCCAGGGAACAAATTGTGGAAGAGGAGGCGTGGTAGAATGTAAGGTCTGCGGAGAGATAGGGGTGAATCATGAGACTACAGGAATATAGTCTGGACTCCTAATTGATCATCATGCCTGTCCATGCAAGCTTCTGCAACTGGACTATGGGAACCTTAGGTTGTTCAAAATCTGGACATAGATACTTGCAAAATGCACCAATTACCTAATTGTATGGTAAACTGAGTAACATCAATGTTATCTGCAAACAACTGTGTTATTATATTGTAGAATCCCTTACAAATAAACATATAATAAAAAAATAGTTAAAAAAAACAGTTAAGGAGAGAACCAAAGCCAAATATTTGTTCTTTGACCTCCAGCATGAAAACAATAAACAGAGAAAGAGAGAGAGACTGTAGCCAAATATCCTAAGAATAAACTTTATAAGCTTTATGGAGAATATGCAAAATTGTAAGAAGATGATGTAAATAAGTGAAAGTCATGCTATATGCAAGAATAGAAATGCTCATGTCAAATAAAACTCATGTCAAAATTTAAAAAAAGAGAGAGAGAGAGAGAAAGTCCCTGGTAGAATGCAAATTCTCTTTAGGTAAAGCATCCCAGTAAGAAAAAGAAAAAGAAAAAAAGAAAACAACTCCACAAAAATATAATTGCCAAAGGTAATTTGTTATTTTTTTCAGATTTAAAATTTGGAGCTTACAAATATACAGCTCATAAATATCCAACAGAAATCTTCTGAGGGTTCTTCTTTAAGGCACTCCGGTAGAGTTCATTATCGATGATCTGAAGCACAGCAGTGTCCCCTCATTGAGCTTTCCAAGTGAAAGAACAAATAGCAACAGATAGAGATCACATTACCACATTGGGTGCTCAAAACAGAAACCAACTGTAGAAGTGGAGTCACCCAGCTGAAGATTGCTAAAGAGCTTTATTTCTGTGGCTGAGATTCCCATAGCTAAATGTCCCATGACTAAACATTCAGCTTTACTTTTCCACTGTAAGCATTTTTATATCATGGAATACACAATAATAACCTCTATTGGAAACGATTCACCTTCTATCTGTTCTTAAGGATATGATGTTTTTGCTCTTGCGATGTTTAGCTGTTTACTTTGTCTTCTCACAGAGTTCAGATGTGGACAATCCATGACAAGAGAAGGGACGTTGGACTATGCCTGAGACAAACACACCTGGGTCTGAAGTGGAGACCTTTTTACCCTTGTTCCAGAATCATCTTCTCTGTAAGCTCAAACAACAATCGACAATCTACCAATATAATACACCTTATAAGCAAGTATTATCTGGTAAAACACAATGTGTTCTAATGTCGTCTACCATTTGAAACATTGGACATAGTCTCTGCATAACAGCCTTCACATCTTTCAGAGATGGCTGATTGTTGCACCAAAAGCCCATAAAAGCCCAGTGGTTAAAACACAATGTTTTCACACATTACCTGTTTTAAGTAGACCCTTGGTACTATTCTTTAGAAATTAAGAGCTTACCTATATTCCATATCCAACAAAATGGCACCCAACATTTGCTAACCATAAAATGGCACAGTCTAGCATCAGAGAAGAGTCTAAAAACAGCATCCCCTTGTGATTCCCTGAACTTCAGACCCCAGCAGTGGTACTAAACCACATCACCTGGACATGGTTATGGCTATACCATTACTACTTGTTTCTTTACACCTTTACCTGTACTGTGGTTCTCTCTTCTTTTTCCAGAAGTTCTACTTTCACAGTCTTCCCCATGCATCCTATCATAATTCATCCCAAGTAAAACTGTTGTGCTTCTATCACCTCTTGAACTCGTCATAGTCTCAGATGAGGCCAAGGATTTGCAATGTACTATCTCAAGTGTTAAATTTATTGAATCATATTTTATTTTCTTTTCTGGAGACAGGATCACTCTGTACACCCTGATGGCCTGGAACTCACTATATGGATCAGGCCAGCCTCATATCACAGAGGTCTGTTTGCTTCTCCCTCCATAGTACTGGCATTAAAATTGTGTGCCCAGCTGAACAATTTTAAGCATAATTTAATAAAAATAGCTTTTGGAACAACAAGCTACTGCTAATAACTTTTAGAGTGGATAAATTGGGAAAGTATTGAAGAAAATTTATGGTACCAACATGAATGGAAATGCCAATGAAGGACTCCCATCTCTTAGAGGTCACGTCATAAACAGGAAATTTCTTATAGGTAGCCCATCGAAGCCTGTCCTGAGTAATTGTCATATACAATAAATCATAAAATCTACACATAAATACACACAATAGCTATATTCATAATCATAAAAATGGAAATAATTTGTATATTCTCAAATGACGGAAGGTATGTTATTCATTAAAAATTTTGAGTAATGATGCCACTGAGAATTACATAACAATAAAAGAAAATGAGGTATGGATTGATATAATACTTAGATAAATCTCAAAGTGGTGATTCAGAGTAAACAAAACATGTGAAAAGTTAATATAACCTGACAATTTTCTGTGATGTTCTTGGAAAGACAAGCAATATTGACAGACAATAGAACAAAAATTATATAAATTGGGGAACAGAAGTTTCCCCCTTGAATTGAACAGGAAGCATTAATGGGGTTGGGGATATGAGGGAAGGATAGAAGGAGTTTGAAAAAGACATATGGAAACATACCACTGAAGAATCTTCCTAACACACACACACACACACACACACACACACACACAAATGCATAATTTAATTGGACTTACACTATAATGGGGAACAATGCTCCTACTAAACACAACATGCTATCAAATAAAAAGCCCAGTGCCAGTAGTGAGCTGCCTATTTTAGAGTTGTTTTCAAGGGTTCCCACAGACCCTCTAACATCCTTGGCTATTGTCCATTGCTTATAGTTACCTTCAGGAATCCAACTGTGTGAGAGGACCCAAGCCTGGGCGTGTATGTGCTAGCATTTCAGCCAACATGCTCAGTCATGAGAAAAGATCACATGGCCCCTTGTTTACACCTGCAAGTTGGGACGGCATGTGATGGTGTGGAGGTCTAGTATTGGCCTCTGGGAGGTGATGTCATACCATGCGGGGATTGCCTGTCCCAAATCTATATAGGTTGCTAGCCCTCAAAAAATAAAGGGAATTTCTATAAGTTGTATCACCTGATAAGATCTCTGGGTTGTTATTGTGTGTTGGATCTGTTCTTTTTTTAATTTTATTTATTTTTTATGTGTATGAATGTACTGTCTGCTTGTAGGTTTGTGCAACCGTGTCAGGCAATGCCTCAGAGGTCAGAAGAGGGTCTCGGATTACCCTGGAACTGGAGTTAAAGATGGTTCTCAGCCGTCATATGGGTGCTGGGGATTGAAACTGGGTCCTCTGCAAGAGCAGTTGGCACTCTTAACCACTAGGCCATCTCTCCAGCCCGGGTCTGTTATTCTTACAGCTAACTTTTCAGCATGTCAGGCCATAGGAATTGGCAATTCCATGAGGATTGGTTGGTCATGGAGGCCAGTAGCCCCTGACCTCAGGTTTGGCAGTGGAATTACCAATTCGATAGCTGCAGGTTTGTCCATTAGATCATCAGCTTCATGGTTGCTTGGAAGCTTGGGAATTACCAGTTCCACTGCTGGACTGTGCTGGGGCAACAGCTTCCTGGACGCAAGCTAGTGGCCAGCAGCCCCACGGACAATAGGAACCTACACAACTGAAGAGCTACTACTGAAAACTCTACATACTTGAAAGGTAGAACATGGAGGAATCAAGACATGGAAGCTTCTTGCCTACTGGCTAGCATTCATAAACCTGGAAACTATTAAAAACATTGATCATCAGCCTTCCCCTCTGTGAACTTGTGTACATAATAATGACTTTAGAATATCAAAACGCACACCGAGTACATGAGTTTGAAGATGAGATCTGAAAGGAGATAGGTTAAGGATTTTTTATTTTATTTTATTTATTTTTGTATGTGTATGAATGTACTGTCTGTATGTAGATTTGTGCACCCATGTCGTGCAATGCCGCGGAGGTCAGAAGAGGGTGTCGGATCCCCTGGAGCTGGAGTTAAAGATGGCTCTCAGCCGCCATTTGGGTGCTGGAGATCGAACCCAGGTCCTCTGTAAGAGCAGTTGGTGCTCTTAACTGCTAGGCCATCTCTCCAGCCCCAGGTTAGGGATTTTGAATATGATAAAAATACATTATTTGAAAATTTCTAAGAATAAATAAAGAAATATTGTCTAAAGTAGTAGGAGAATTTGATCAAAAGAAGTTGTATACATGATTGAAATTGTGATAATAAAATGAATGATCTGTACAGTTAATTTGTACTACAAATAATTTTAAAAATGATGAGATGGTGTAGTATATAAAAACCAGAAATAATATATTTAATATTATTTAATATTTAATATTCTTTTGCTATTTGTAGGGAAAATGTGATAGTAGATTCTTAAACTATTTTGATTTAATTAAATTTTCTCTAAATTAAAGAGGAAATTAAATTAAAATTCAGATTTAGCTGTGCGTGGTGGCATACATCTTTAATTCCAAGGAGGAAGAGGCAGGCATATCTGTCAGTTCAAGGCCAGCCTGGTCTACATAGTGAGCTCCAGGCCACCTGGAACTAAAGGGAGACCCTGCCTCAAAAACACCAAAAGAAGAACCCTGATTTCATTTTTAAGATTCCCATGTCATAAATATTATATATTGCTGCATTTTATTTTAATTTTAATTTTTAAATTTGATTTCTACTATAATAATTTTTCAGTATGTTTGTCCCATTCAAGGAATATGTACTAAAAAATTATTTTCTAAAATTCAGATCTAACTGTCCTTCGTGTACCTTACTTTTCTATTTCTAGTATCCCTAATTCAATTATTTGATTGTATGACTTGCTTTAAATATGTGTTGCAAGAATTATGATGCCTATCAGTTATAGGTTTTTTTAATTTATTATTTTTTTTGTATGTGTATGAATGTACCGTCTGCATGTAGGTCTGTGCACCCGGATTCCCCTGGAACTGGAGTTCTCCTGGAATTGGAGTTATAGATGGTTCTCAGCCGCCATGTGGGTGCTGGGGATCGAACCCGGGTCCTTGCAGTCGGTGCTCTTAACTGCTACACTATCTCTCCAGCCCCCTGTTATAAGATTTTTTTAATAGCCACATGAAATTCAGATCTATAAAGCTTATGAAAGCTCACAATATCAGAGAAATTCTTCGGCGGGCAAATTTATTCTTCCAAAGTGTGTAAAATAAAATCTTCCCAAAGTAACAATTACAAGTAGATAAATATTTTCTAATATTGAATTTTCAAGGGCAAATAAATTCATGTATTTAATTCTCAAATATTTATAATTCAGTCAAAATAAAAGTTCAATTTCATCAGAGGCATATAATCATGTAAAAGAAAGGTTTTTTTCACTTTAAATTAATTTATCTTTTTTCATTTGATTAAAGTGTTGAGTTTCTGCTTCTCAAGGGGAAGGTGAGAACAGGTTTCCATTGTGCTTTTGAATATCATTAAGCAGGTTTACAGTGAAGATAGGTAATTAGCCATGAAAAGCCAGAGTTCTCAACCATCAACAAATCTTTCAATACCCTCAAAGAATTTTCTCCCTCAGCTATACATAGCCAGCTCTTCTGTCAGGCATCTGCTGAGGAAATGATGTCAGTAAATTTCCTAAAGCCTTCGCTCTAGCCTAAGTTTAGAAATTATCACATTGCACTGCGGCTTAAAATCACATAAAAAAAGCACAGACTTCTCCCAGGTGGCATATCATAATTTATTTATGGATTTTAAAACTTGTATATATTAGCAGTTTAAGCTGTAAAATAATCCTCTCTCAGGAAATGGGTGATTCTAGATGTCTGCTTATTGATGCCATCTTCCTTAAAATATACCTTCTTTAAAGGACCAGACAGCAACAGAAGGGTTTAGCTGTATCTGAAATGCCAGCTCCAACCAAGCAATAAGTTAGAGAAAAAAAAAAAAAAAAAAAAAACACAACTGAGTTTCTCATTTATTTAAAAAGCTTTCTTCTGTGGCAAGTAATTAGTGGATCTGGGAACAGTTTAAACTTATACAAGTTTAAGTTTTCTTTTCTCTAGTAGGTATAATAAATAATATAACAGAAAGTTACTATAAATTATAGTTTTGAAGTTTAAATGTGAATAAAGCATGGCATATCATGATCACAATTTACAGTATTTAGCAAGCGTTTAATAAACAGTATGCAGTATTGTTATTAGTATTTAGTATAATTATCTTAAAATGTGATGATAGTAGTTTCCTTGCTATAGCCCTATCAATCTTATTATATATTCATTTTTTACAATAAACATACTATGAATTTAGATTGTGTATATATTGATATATAGCTTCTAGAACCACACAAATTATAAAGACTTATTTTACACCTAGTATAATCAAAGGATGCTATATGAAAACTCTAGTTTCTTAACAGTAAAGGCTGTTTTTGTGAAAAAGAACAATTTTACCCGGATGCTAAATCCACAGAGGAAAATGGCTGCTGATCTGTTTATATCTAAGAGTAAAAGTCAAGCTATACCAAGGATGGGAGAGAACACCTGCAGGAGCTACTAGGAAAATGAGTTGAATATGATTTATGGATATGTGGCTGAATTAAATGGGAAAATGGGGTTGGGGACCAGTGATTTTACCACCTTAGACAACCTGCTGAGTATATATCACAATCAGATTTTCGCCAGTGCCTGCTTTGATATCATTATAATTTGATTTGAAATCTGCTATGATTCAGAAAGACTAATACACAAAACTGAGAAAGGCAGGCTATGCTATCTCTGAAATGAGAGAAATTCGAAAGAAAAATGTTGTGCCTTTATGTGGTGGTTTGAGTAAATTTCCCCCAATGGGTCAAAATATTTGAACTCTTGGTACTTTTCCCAGAGATACAGGAAGCTTGTCACTGGGGACCAGCTTTGAGAATTCCTAAGCTTAGTTCCCTCTTCCAATATGTATCTTTCCTATGTGCACTTGAAGATGTGAGCTGAGTTTACAGCTCTGGCTACTTCCTGCTTCATCCCTCATGGTGGATTCAGCCACTCTTACACCATAACTCTGATAAATGCTGCCTTCTATAATTAGCCTTAGTCATGGTGTTCTTTCAGGTAACAGTGAAGTAAGTAATCCACTCTAGAAAAAGCCCATGGAGTAGGTGAACAAAAGGTTTTTTTTCTCCCCTAATTGAAGCCATAAGTGTTTTTTTTTTCCCAATCTTGCTCAAAACGGAAAATGTGATTATATAAATTACTATTATAATTCTAGTAAAATAATTTAGAACACTTTTATTTCAAAATCCAAGGATTATGCCATGTTAAACTTTATATTTCATAAACATTCTGAAGCATTTTGGTGAATCAAAGTGAAAATAAATGTAAGAACCAAAATGGTAGAAGAAATGTGATATATTATGCTAGTCCACATACTGTGCCCTTTTCTATATGGTAAAAATTTATTACATTTATTCATCACATATATTTCTCATGTTAGGAAGTTAGAAAGTTAATAGTACGTTATATAGACTTGGGCTGATATTTCCAGTTTCCATGCACATCGAATTTAATTATGAGACATGATGTAATATGTCTTGAACTAATCATTCCCCAAATTTTTGCAGAGTGGAAAAAAGCCTCATAAGGAATGCTATACTTACATCCAAATCAAATATTACATATGTGTATCCATATTTCCAAATTTAGACTCTATATAATTGACCTTTAAGCTATAATAGAAATTGAAAAGTCTAGAAGTACTTTGACAGACCAGAGTTTCTATATATTTTTTTTAATTTTAAGTGTATGAGTGTATTGGCTGCATGTTTGTAAGTGCATCTAGGTGGTGCAATGCCCTAGAAGGTCAGAAGAAGGAGTCAGAGTCCCTAAAAGTGGAGTTATAGACAGTTGTTAGCCTCCTTGTGGGTGCTGGGGATAAAACTCAGGTCTACTGCAAAAGCAGGCAGTGCTCCTAATGGCTGCGCCATGTTTCCAGCCCCCAGATCAATGTTTTTAATGGAGAGTATGCAAAGGTCATCTCAAAAGGAGTGATATTTTGTGATTATCCTGCATATTACATTTCCTATGCCAAAGAAATCTAAATAATAATATTAACATTGGAGAAACATATTCTTAAAAGTTTTTTTCTTTAAAAAAGAATTGTACTTTGCTTTTTTTTTTTTTTTTTTTTTTTTTTTTTTTCTTTTCGAGACAGGGTCTCCCTGTAGCCCCAGCTGTCCTGGAACTCACTCTGTAGACCAGGCTGGCCTTGAACTCACAAAGATCCACCTGCCTCTGCCTCCCAAGTGCTAAGATTAAAGGTGTGCGCCACCACACCCGGCCTGTACTTATGCTTTTCAAACTGTATATTTGTGATTTATTTTTCAAAAAACATTTTAATGTATTTTTATTTCATGAGTGTTTTGGCTGCATTTATGTATGTATAGCTGCATTATGTAATCTTCATGGAAATGGATGTTGGATCCCCCGGAAATTACAGAAAATAGTTGTTAGCTGCCATGTGTATGCTGGGAACCAAATCCAAATCTTCTGCAAAATAAATGAGTGCTTTTTACTGCTGAGCCATCTCTCCAGGCCCATTATTATCTTTATTTGTTTGTTAGTTTGATTGAGACAGAGTCTCCTTAGAACCCAACTGGCCTGGAACTCATTCTATATGTAGAGCATGGTGGCTTCAATCTCACATGGATGTGCCTGCCTCTGCCTCCCAAGTGTTGAGAATAAAGTTGTGCACCACTATGCCCAATAATGTTTTTCCTGAAATATAATTCAATGGTATATAGATCTCCTCTACTATCTGTATATCCTCTTATTGCCCCTAACTTAATGTAATATAAATATATTATACTATATATCTGTATATGTGATAGTCAAATTTATGCCTCCAAATATCTTTCGGTTTAGGTCCATAACACTGGAGCTTGGTTTACCTAATAAGATTCTCATTCTGGGAAAGAGACTTTCTCTCTTCCAGCAGATATCTGTTGACATAATTTCCTTAGATGAGGTTGAAATTTTTTGTCCCCTCCTCTTGTCTGATTTTATTCTGGTTTAAGCTTTGTGGGTCTTGTGTGTGCTGCCACAGTTGCGATGAGTTCATATGAGTAACTTATTATATAGCTGTCTGTAAAACCCTGGTTTTTATAACCATCTAACACCTCTAGCCCTTGTAATGTTTCTGCCACCTTTTTAATAATAATCCCTGAGTCTAGGGAGGCAGAAGTTTGAACTGGGGTGAACACTCTATCACCTCTTGTTCTCTACACATTGGCCAGTTTTGGAGTTCTATGTTAATCACCATCTGTTGCCAATCACCAAGGAAATTCCTCTGGTGCCAGATTCATTAACCCATGTGTATAAGTTGCATGTAATTTATGAGGCTTCTTTAAGACATGCTTTGAAATTCCTACACAACTCTCTTATAGATAATATGAAATTTATTCCAGAATAATGTTCATTCATGTAATATACAAAGCCAATACATGCTATATTTTTTATATAAAGTATTTTTTCTGTGGTTAAAAAAACTACACATGTGATATCTCATTGAGAGGAAGTAAAAAACAATAGACGAATTAGATTTCTGTTCTTGAGTCTATTAAGTCCATTTGATTAAATGATATTTTTATAAGGTTGCATTTCCCCTTAAAGGATTTTTGCTACTTAATTCTCAGGTAGCTTCTTTCAAATATTTTTCTCAAAATTTGAATGAAATTTTGTCACATTTTTTAAGTGTTGAAAATTCATTATTAGGCTATTACTTTATATTTCATTTTTATTTGGCTAAAAATAAAGAAAAAAAATCTTAATTTTTAAGTTCCTGGAGTTCCAGTTTATGTCTTTAGGGCATGTTTTGACTAATGACATGTAATTATCTAATTATTTTATTTAATGATTATTTTTTAATGATTTTTATTGGTTGTGTGCAATTCATACAACATTTCTCAGTCCAATTTAGACTCATCCCCCTTTCCATGCACCCCCCCACCTGAGTTCATGCATTTTGCCATTTTTGTCTTGCATCTTTTTCTCAGTCTTTTTAAAGATTTTTTTTGCGCAATGTATTGTTTGGAGCTGAAGTTTACAGTTTCTATCAGTCCTTTGACCCTGTCCTTTCATTGTTGTTCCTTCCAATTTGAATTGCTCCAAAATAAGTATATGTTTTTCACATATATACCAAAATTATGATGTCTGAAAGTAAACTGCATGTTAATTCAAAAAAGTTTTTAGTAATTCACATTTTCCCCTTTAAGTTTATATTACTCTAAAGTATGCATACGTACCCTCCCCCAATATACCACAATTACAAAGTCTGGAAATAAGTGGTACGTTGCTTTCAATTCTATCTATCTATCTATCTATCTATCTATCTATCTATCTATCTATTATAATATATATTATATATATATAATATATATTGATATATATATATATATGTTTGGTTTGCCTTACTACTAGGTACTTAGTGCTAACCTCCACAATCCACAAATGAGGGATACCATTTGTCATTTGTTTTTCTGATACTGTTACTTCACTTAGCATAATGTCTTCTAGTTCCATCTATTTACCTGCAAAGTCCATGGTGTCAACCTTCTTTACTACTGAACAGAATTCCATTGTGTAGATATACCACATTTGCTCTAAACACTCATTGGTTGAGGAGCATTTGAGTTACTTCCAGCTCTTCACTATTTTGAAGAGGGCTGCCATAAACATAGATGTGCATGTATCATTACAATCGGATGAGTCTTGTGGTTCTATACCCAGGCTTGGAGTGACTAGGTCAGGTGTTCTTTTAAGCGTTCTCCACTCTTATTTCCATAGTCGTTTTATGAGTTTACATTCCCACAAGCAGTGGATGAGTGTTTCCCTTTGCCCACTACCTCTCCAGCATTTGGTATCTTTAGTTTTCTGGATAATAGTCAGTTTTATCAGTGTGAGATGATATCTTAAAGTGGTTTTAATTTGTACTTCCTTAATTACTAATAATGTTGAATATTTTTGAGATGTTTCTGAGCCAACTTTATTTCCTCACATGTGAAGTCTCTGTTCAGCTCTTTACTCCATCTCTTGAGTGGATCATTTGCTTTCTTATTTCTTTGTTTTTTTATTAGTTTATATATTTTAGATGTTAATGTTCTGTCAGATGTATCACTGGTGAAGGTTTCCTCCCACTCTGTGAGTTTTCTCTTCACTTCATTGTTTCCTTAGCTGTACAGGAGCTTTTGAGTTTAATGTGATCCCATTTGTCAACTTTTGCCCTTATTTCTTGCACAGCTGCCGTTTGCTTTAGAAAGTCTTGTAGGATGTTGCCTATGTTTTCTTCAGAGTTTCAGGTTACACATTGAGGTCTTGGATCAACTTGGAGTTGATTTTTGTACAGGGTTAGAGGTAGGGTTTAATTTTATTCTTCTACAAAAGGTGATTCAATTTTGCCAGCACCATTTGTTGAAGATGGTGTCTTACCTCCAATGAGTCTTTTTGGACCCTTTGTTGAATATGAAGTAGCTGAAATTAATTGGGCTCAAGTTTGGATGTTCAGTTGTGTTCCATTGATCTATGGGTCTGTTTTTGTGCCAGTACCAGGCTGTTTTGATGACTATAGCCCTATAATATGGTCTGAAGTTTGTTATAGTGATTCCCCCCATATTGCACTTTTCACTCACAGGTGCATTAGCTATTCAGGGTCTTTTGTTTTTTCATATGAATTTAACGATTTTTTTCCAAGTCTGTGAAAAACCTCTTGGGGATTTTAACTGGGGTTGCTCTTTGTATTAATTTAGGTAGAATGGACATTTTTACTACATAATTTTTTCCAATCCATGTGCATGGTAGGTATTTCCATATTCTGATGTCATCTTCAATCTCCTTATTCAGGGGTTTAAATTTTTCGTTGGAGAGATCTTTGGTGTCTTTGGTTTAGTTTTTCTCTAGGTATTTGATTCTTGTGTGTATCTGTTGTGAGGGGGAAGGTCTTCTTATAATTTTTCTCCAGTTGTTTGTTGTTGGTATAAAGAAAGCCTACTTATTTTTCTAGGTTAATTTTGTATCCCGTCACTTTACTGAAAATCTTAATTGATTCTAGGAGATTTCTGGTGGAGTTTTTAGCATCCCTTAGATAAACTATCATATCTTCTGCAAAGAAGGATTGTTTGACTTCCTGTTTTCCAATTAGTACTCCTTTAATTTCCCTGTCTTGCCTTATTGCCCCAGCAAGCATTTGAGCCTTATGCTGAAGAGAAGTGGCAATAGAGGACGGCCTTGCCAAGTTCCTCCTTTAAGGAAAATGTTTCTAACTTTTCTCCATTTAGGATGATGCTGGCTATGGGTTTAGGATATATAGCTTTGATTATGTTGAAGAATGTTCCTTCCAGTCCAATTCCTGGTAGGACTTTAAGCATGAAGAGATGCTGGATTTTGTCAAAGGCTTTTTTGTGTGTCTATTGAGATGATCATGTGATTTTAGTCTTTCAGTCCAGTTATGTGTTTTATGATATTTATTGATTTACATATGTTGAACCATCCGTGCATCTTTGTTATGAATTCAACTTGGTCATGATGGATGATTTTTGATATGGGTCTGTACGTGATTTGCAAGTATTTTGTTGAGAATTTTTGCATCTATGTTCATTAATATGAGGGGTCTATAGTTTTCTTTTTTGGTTATACCTTTACCTGGTTTTGGTATTACAGTGATGCTGGCTTTGTAGAGGTAATTTGAGAGATTCCCTCTGCTTGTATCCTTCTTTAAACAGTTTTAGTAATAATGGCTTTATGTCTTCTTTAAATGCTTAATAGATTACTTTAGCATAGACACATGTTTGGATATGTTAATCCATGAATTACAATTTTCCCCCCTGTTAAATATGACACATAACTATTAGTGCTGCTTAAATACCTATATATCTAATTGCTTGTTCTTCATTAGTAGGATCGAAAGGTTATTCCTGGACAAACTGTCAGCCCATGAAAGGAAACAGCCAGAATTGACCAGAGTCCAAGTCAACAGCTCCAGAGAGAGTGGACTGTTTTACCTCTCATCCACCTGTGCCCCTTTTCTAAGCCTAGGGAACAACCTGCGGAAGAGGGGGCGTGGTAGAATGTAAGGGCTGCGATTGGGGTGAATGGTGAAACTACAGCAATGTAGTCTGGACACTCATTTGATCAACTTGATTGAACAAACAACCTGTCACCCCCCACTGGATGGTGGGGCTGTAGGTGTTTGGGCACAACAGCCTGCAGATAGGTTTTGCATGAAGGATGCTTGTACTCATGGATTATCACTTATAGCTAAATATGAAAAAAAAAAAACTGAGAGAAAGATGCAGGACAGTTATGGCAGAATGCATGATCTGGGATGGGGTGGGGGTGGGGGGGAGGGAAAGGGAAATAAGCCTGAACTGAATTGGAAAAAATGTATGAAATGCACAAAGCATCAATAAAAACTAATTAAAAAAATAAATAAATGCTTAATAGAATTCTACCTTGAAACTATCTGTGCCTGGGCTTGTTTTTAGTTGAGAGCTTTTTTATTACATTTTCAGTTTCCTAATATGTTATGGGTCTGTTTAAGCTGTCAATCTCTTCTTGGTTAAGCTTTGTTGAATTCCAATATTTCAGATTTTTCAGATCCATTTCTCTTAGGTTTTCAAATTTAGGGGAGTATAGATTTTTGAAGCATTCCTATATGATTGTCTGGATCTTTTCTTTGTTGTGATTTTTCCCTCTTTAACACGGATTCTATTGATTTTGAGTTGCTTTTCCTTTCTTTTGGTTAATTGGGCTAGATGTCTATCTATCTTGTTTATCCTTTCAAAGAACCAGCTTTTGGATTCATTAATTCTTTGTATTGTTTTCTTTGTTTCTATTAAATTGATTTTTGTTATGATTTTTATTATATGTTCCTGTCATGTTTATGGTTCATTTGTTGTTATTTCTCAGGTGTTTTTAGGTGCAGTATTAGTTCCTTTATTCATCCTCTTTCTGCCTTTTTAATGTAAGCACACTGAGGCCTATAACATCCTTCTTAGGAATACTTTTATAGTATCCCATAGATTTTGTTGTCTTTTTCATTTAGTTCCAGGAATGTTTTTACTTCTTTCTTTTTTTTTTGTTTTTTAATGTGGATCTGGATTTTTTATTGTTTTTTTTATTATTTATGTGTATGAATGTACTGTCTGCATGTAGGTCTGTGCACTCATGTTGTGCAATGCCGTGGAGGTCAGAAGAGGGTGTTGGATTCCCCTGGAACTGGAGTTCTCCTGGAATTGGAGTTAGACGGTTCTCGGCCGCCATGTGGGTGCTGGGGATCGAACCCGTGTCCTCTGTAAGAGCAGTCGGCGCTCTTAACTGCTAGGCCATCTCTCCAGCCCCCTTACTTCTTTCTTTATTTCTTGCTTGACCCATTCATTATTCAGGAGTGTATTGTTTAGTCTCCATGTGTTCTTGTAGATAGTAGGGTTTATTCTGGTGTGAATATTGAGCTTTTCTGCACTGTGTCTGGTAGAATACATGAAATTATTTCAATCTTTTTGTATTTGTAGAGGTTTTTAAATGATTTTATTGATGTTTTGTGTATTTCAGGCATCATTATTCAGTTCAATTTAGGCATATTTCCCTTTCCCTTCCCCCACCCCACCCCATATCATGCATTCTGCCATAAATATCTCTCTTAGTCTTTTTTCATGTTTAGGGATTCACATTTTCCTCCTTTAATTTTATATTACTCTAAAATATGGGTACATACTTTCCACCCATGTACAGTAATTACCGAGTCTGAAAATAAGTGGTGGATGGATTCTAGAGGCCATTGAGAGATTTACATTATAGTAATATAGTTGTTTCATATAAACAAATATAACAATAATGTTGTTCAGGTTGCCTTTCAACTGGGCATTTGGTGTTAGCATCCACAAATGAGGGAAATCATTTGCCATTTGTTTTTCTGGGACTATGTTACTTCACTTAGCATAATGGCCTCGAGTTCCATCAATTTACCTGAAAAGTTCATGATGTCATCTTTCTTAAGCACTGAATAGTTTTGTCATCCCCTTGTCTGTTGAGGGGCATTTGGTTTGGTTCCAGTTCTTTGCTATTGTGAAGAGAGCTGCAATAAATATGGATGTGCATATATCTTCCTGGTAGGATGAATCCTTTAGGTACATACCCAGGAGTTGTATGACTGGGTCAGGTGGTAAGCTCATTTTGAGTGTTTTAAGGATTCTCCACACTGCTTTCCATAGTGGTTGTATGAGTTTACATTCCGACCAGCATTGGATGAGTGTTCCCCTTTCCTGACAACCTCTCCAGCATTTGGTGTGTTTTGTGTTCTTGATCTTAGCCAGTCGTATTGGAGTGAGATGATATCTTAGAGAGGTTTTAATTTGCATTTCTTTAATCATTACAGCTGTTGAACACTTTTTAAGATATTCCTCAGCCTGGGCTGGAGGGATGGCCTAGCGGTTAAGAGTGCCAACTGCTCTTGCAGAGGACCCGGTTTCGATCCCCAGCACTCACATGGTGGCTGAGAACTGTCTGTAACTCCAATTCCAGGAGAACTCCAGTTCCAGGGGAATCTGACACCCTCTTCTGACCTCTACAGCATTGCACAAAATGGGTGCACAGACCTACATGCAGACAGTACATTCATACACATCAAAAAAAAAATTAAAAAAAGATATTCCTCAGCCATCTTTAATTCCTCACTGGTGTAGTCTCTGTTTAGCTCTTTACTCTCTCTTATGTATGTCATTTGTTTTCTTACTTCTTTGTTTTTTGAGTAGTTTGTATATTCTTGACAATAATGCTGTCTCAGATGGATCACTGGTGAAGGTTTCCTCCCACTCTGTTGGTTTTCTCTTCACTTCCTTGATTGTTTCTTTTGCTGTAGAGAAGCTTTTGTGTTTGATGAGGTCCCATTTGTCAACTGTTGACCTTATTTCCTGTGCAGCTGCTGTCTAGTTTAGAAAGTCTTTTCCTACGCCCATGTCTTGTAGGTTGTTGTCAACTTTTTCTATCACCTTCAGGGTATCGGGTGTCAAGTCGAGATCTTTGATCCACTTGGAGTTTATTTTTGTACAAGGTGAGAGGTAGGGGTTTAATTTTGTTCTTCTACAAATGGTGATCCAATTTTGCCAGCACCATTTGGTAAAGATGCTATCCCTCCATTCAGTTTTTTTTTTCCCCCCTTTGTCAAATATGAGGACTGAAACTGTATGAGCTCAAGTTCAGATCTTCAATTTTGTTCCATTGGTCAACTGGTGTGTTTTTGTACCAGTACCAGGCTGTCTTTATGACTATGGACCTCTAATATAGTTTGAAGTCTGGTAGTGCAATCCCCCGTATATTGCATTTTTTCACTCAGGGTTGCTTTAGATTTTCAGGGTCTTTTGTTTTTCCATATGAATTTTACGATTTTTTTTCCAAGTCTGTGAAGAAGTTGATGAGGATTTTAATTGGGATTGCATTGAATCTGTATATCCATTTAGGTAAAGTGGACATTTTTGCTATATTAATTTTTCCAGTCAATGAGCATGGAAGGTCATTCCATCTTTTGATGTCATTTTCAGTCTCCTTCTTCAGGTATTTAAAATTTTTGTCGTAAAGATCTTTGGTATATTTGGTTAGGTTTTTTCTCAGGTATTTTATTATTTTTGTGGCTATCGTGAGTGGGAAGGTCTTCTTATATTCCTTCTCCATTGTTTACTGTTGGTGTAAAAACAAAGGCTACTGATTTTTCTAGGTTAAATTGTATCCCGCCACTTTACTAAAACACTTAATCATTTATAGAAGGTTTCTGGTGGAATATTTATTTATTTATTTATTTATTTATTTTGTTTATGTGTATGAATGTGCTGTCTGCATGTAGGTTTGTGCATCCTTGTCATGCAATGCTGCGCAGGTCAGAAGAGGGTGTCGGATTCCCCGGAACTGGAGTTCTCCTGGAATTGGAATTGCAGACGGTTCTCAGCTGTCATGTGGATGCTAGGGATCAAACCCAGGTCCTCTGCAAGAGCCGTCAGTGCTCTTAACCACAAGGCCATCTCTCCAGCCCATGGTGGAGTTTTTAGCATCCCTTAAGTAATCTATCATATCATCTGCAAAAAGGGTTAGCTTAACTTCCTCTTTTCTGATTAATTTCCTTCTCTTGTCTTATTGCCCTAGCAAGTGGTTCAAGCACTAGGTTGAAAAGGAGTGGCAATACGGGGCAGTCTTGTCAGGTTCCTGCCTTCAAGGGAAATGGTTCCAATTTTTCTATATTTAGGATGATGTTGGCAGTGAGTTTGCTATATAAGGCTTTGATCATGTTGAGGAATGTTCCTTTCAGTCTGATTCCCTGTAGGTCTTTAAACATGAAGGTATGCTGGATCTTGTCTAAGGCTTTTTCTCCATCAATTGAGATGATCGTGTAGTTTTTGTCTTTCAGTCCATTTATGTGTTTTCTGATATTTATTGATTTATGTATATTGAACCATCCCTGAATCTCTGGTCCCAGTATGTGGTCAATTTTGGAGAAAATTCCATGGGGTGCTGAGTAGAAAGTATATTCACTGGTGTTTGGGTAGAATATTCTGTTTGTGTCTGTGAGGTCCATTTGGTGTATGGTATTGCTCATTTCTGCTGTCTCTTTGTTTATTCTTTGTCCAGTTGACCTATCTAACGGGCTCTGGGGGGTATTGAAATCCCTCACTATTATTGTGCTAGGATTAATCCTTGCCTTGTGGTCCTATACAATTGTATTTATAAATTTTGGTGCACCACAGTTTGGTGGATACATATTCATAAATGTGAAATATTTATGATTATTTTTCCTTTGATAAGAATATAGTGGACCACCTTGTCTCTTCTGATTAGCTTTACTTTGAAGTCTATTTTGTGTGATATTAGAATAGCAACTCCTATTTGCTTTTGGGTACCATTTGTTTGAAATAATTTTTCCATCCTTTCACTTTAAGTTAGTGCCTATTCTTGAGGGTGAGATGTGTTTCTTGTAGAGAACATATAGATGGGTTCTGTTTAGTAATATATTTTCCCAGTCTATGTCTTTTAATTGGAGAGTTCAGCCCATTAATATTTAAGGTTGTTATTGAGAGATGTGTGCTGCTTCCTTTTTCCTTATTTTCTGTTTGCATACTTGGTCTAGGTTTGTATTTCCACAGTCATACTTTTATTTATTACTCTCTCTAGCTGCTTGGGGACTTTTGAATTGCTTTGGGTATTGTCTTAAGGGTTGGTTTTCTGGACATGAATTCTTTTTTTATTTTATTTATTTATTTTATGTGTATGAGTGTACTGTCTGCAGGTAGATTTGTGCACCCGTGTCTTGCAATGCCGCGGAGGTCAGAAGAGGGCATTGGGTTCCCCTGGAACTGGAGTTCTCCTGGAATTGGAGTTACGGACGGTTCTCAGCCGCCATGTGGGTGCTGGGGATCGAACCCTGGTCCTCTGCAAGAGCAGTCGACACTCTTAACCACTAGGCCATCTCTCCAGCCCCTGGACATGAATTCTTTAATCTCGTTTATGTTATGAAAGATTTTTCTTTCTCCCTCAACTGTAATTGACATTTTTTCTGGGTTTACTAATCTAGGTTGGCACTATAGTCATTTAGTACTGGGAATACTTTGGTCCACGTAAAAGGAAGAAAAAAAGGGATGCAAGCTAGGTTAGTGTCTCAATAGACAGCAAGAGACAGAGGAGCAGTAACACTGTGGGGTCATGGAGGAAGTTGTAGAGAAAGGGTAGAGAAACCCAAATCCAATGTTGAAGCAGCCCAAAGTATTAGGGAAAACATGGTTAGAAAATACATATAAAGAAGCAAAAGAAAGATTATGCTTTTCTGAATTCTTCAGAAAATAGGCATGGGCAAGATTTATGAAGACCTCATGTCTGAAACTGGGTCCACAATCAGGGCACTAGGAGGACAGAATTTTGTGCTGGGAAAGTTCACCATCACATTGAAAGACTAGATATTTTCATTCCTGTAGCATGAAATAAGGTGAATTCCCTTTTCTAAGACCAGTTAACTGACCAGCAAAACTAGAAAGTTGGATCTTAATTTATATCAGAGATTGTTAGTCTCTTGACCAGTTAATGTCAGGAGTCTTTTTGGTACCTTAACATTACTAATATAAAATATCCTACTCAATAGTAGGATGTACCAGAAAGTGCCAACTGAAAGGTTGACCCGTCTGGACATTGAAAGGAAGAAAAGCCTCAGATTGCTACAAACATGGAACCCCTCTGTGGATCCTACTTGTAACAACTATTTATAATGAGTCCTAACAAAACTTACCTTCTAGGTGCCACAAAGGTTTTAATACAAGAGACTTTCTTGCCTCCCCACCATAGAACAAGGAGAAATATGATGATAATGAGGTCGTTCTCCAACTGTAAATTGGAGACAACTATTATAGAGGATCGAAAGGTCATTCCTGGACAAACTGTCAGCCCATGAAAGGAAACAGCCAGAATTGACGAGAGTCCAAGACAACAGCTCCAGAGAAAGTGGATTGTTTTGCTTCTCATCCACCTGTGCCCCTTTTCTAAGCCTAGGGAACAATCTGCGGAAGAGGGGGCATAGTAGAATGTAAGGGCTGCGATTTGGGTGAATGGTGAAACTACAGCAATATAGTCTGGACATTCATTTGATCAACTTGATTGAACAAACAACCTGTCGCCCCGCGCTGGATGGTGAGGCTGCGGGGGTTTGGGCACAACAGCTTGCAAATTGGTTTTACATGAAGGATGCTTGTACTAATAAATTATCACTTATTGCTAAAAAATGAAAAAAAAAGATGCAGGACAGTATGGCAGCTTGGGGATGGGGTGGGGGGGGATGGGGGGTAAGGGAAAGGGAAATATGCCTGAACTGAATTGGAAAATGATGTATGAAATACACAAAGCATCAATAAAAAAAATAAAAAAATAAAAAAATAAAATATCCTATAAAATAAATAAACCTAGAAGCATGGGTGGAAGAGATAGTATTATTATAGACAAGTCGGTAAAGACTAGATGATACAAGTGGACAGGTAAATTGATAGCATGTTATATGCAGAGATAAAAATTATCCCCTGCATTTGGAATGTTTGATGCTAGACTTTAATTCAGGAGGCAGAGGCTATTCACAGTCTTGTGAAATCAACACCAATTTGTTCTACTTAGCAAGTTCCAGGTCAGCTAGAACTACAGGGAAACCCTGTCAAAGGGAGGGAGGGAGGGAGGGAAGGATTCATGAGAGGTACACTGCTTGACAAAGATCCAGTGACCTGACTCAACTGGTTGAAGAGACACACAAGAACAAATTAATAATTTAATCTAGAATCTAAAAACATGCATATTTATATGCAGTTCTAATAAGTATTCAAAAGAAATTAAGAGATGTGTCTGTGTGCTTGTGTGTGTATAAACACACAACATATACTAACACACACACAGATCACAACAAAACCGCATACAGCTTAAAGAAATTGGACAGGTTCATAATCAAAACCTTGAATGCAAAAGCAGAATAACATTTTTAATTACTTTTACTGTTGATGTGTTTTTTTTTTTTTCATTCATTCAGAATAACATTTTGTATCAAAACACATTATCTCCAGTATAAGAACAAAAAGTATTGGTAATGGGGTTTGGGTTTCAGGTTTCAAAAGGGGATGCAGAAACCAGCCACAATAGAGTGCTCCTGTTAATTGGGCACCCGGGGCAGTGGCAAGAGGACGATCCAAATTTTCAACCTAGCGTGAGATAACTAACCAGATCTTGTGTCAAAATTTACAAAGAAGAAAGAAAAATGTGAGAGATGGAGGAAGGGAAGAAAGAAGAAGACAGAATATTCAAAAAATGATAAGGATCTTGGCTTTCTTCACAGACATGACTTTCTAAAATAATTTGATATACTTGCAATTAACACAGGCAAAAGATTGAATAACTTTAGAAGAGAGGCAAGCCAATTTATACAGGAAATAAAGATTATGAAGGGAATGTATTCAACAGTTACTGATGAGGAACCGAAAGACAGTAATTTTCAAAGATAAAACCACTAACAATATTACAGATAAGGTGGCATCATGTTAGAAATAGGAGTTTTTGCATGATATGGCTAATACATTATTTATCTATACAATTGTTGGTTTAGAGGAAGAAATATGAAGCCTTGTTCATGGTACTTGGTTAAATATATAGATTTTGATTTGTTTTAAGGCAAGCTGTTGAGGAGAAGTTCTAATATTTATCCTGCTTTCACAGTGTGAATGAGAGAAAACAAATGTTCTCTGTAGATTATCAAAAATAATTACCTTCAACTGACCCTGGTCTTCCAGACTCTTTCTCTGCCCATTCAAGTTGAATGTGCATTGGCAACATTTTTCAATGAATACAGTGTAAAGGGATGGCTGGTGTCTTCTGATTTCTGAGCAGACAATGAATATGGATAAAGCTCTCTCTTTCTGCGTCACTGGCTCTGAAAGTTTCTTTGGGGATTCTTAACCACTTTATAAGCAAAAACAGACAGAATACCAGCAAGTCTTTTTATCTAATTGCACTAGCTAAATTATCAGCCCAATGCCAGTACAATTATCTCAGAACACTTCTGATGATTCTAGTACCCAGCCTTTGAGTCTCCCCAGTTCTGATGATCTGAACAAACCAAAATAAACCTGCTGACTCAGGCGTAGATATAAAATGTGATGCTTTTTAAAGCCACTGCTGAGTGTTATTTCATTAACTGAAGATGCTGGGTCATAAGAATTAAACCTGCTGAAAAGTTTGAAGTCATCAGCAGAGGAGGAAATGCAAAGAGCATGCTGGAAACCAAGAATGTAGACAAGAGAAAGTGGAGAGGAAATGCACAAGGAAAACTCATACTTATGATTTTGTACATAAATCATAAGTGGGCTAAATAATTTTATCATATTTCAAAATAAAGTTAAGAGTGACATAGAGCTTCTATTTTTGGAGGAAGTAATTGATGTGAGTCCATGCGTGCATTTGTGTGTGCGTGTGTGTGTGTGTGTGTGTGAGTGTGTGTGTGTTTGTGTGACAGCATTCACGAGTAAGATTTCCTGGTCACAAAACTAAGAAACTAGCATGCAAAATAAAAGAGCTGTCTTATTTCAATTAACAAATAATAGCCATATTCTTTTCGTCTGTTATTGATATTCCCTATTTAACCATAAAGGTACAATGAATTGCTCACTTAGGATATTGCAAAACTCTAAACCAAATAACTGAAATCTAAGATTATAGAGCTAAATCTATATGCAATGCTATGTTAAAATGAAAGTTTAAATTCATATCAATGATTTTTTTTACTCTGATCTAATAAGGTTATATAAATCTGACCTGTTGATATGGCTGTATGGCAGTAGGTCTTCTTGTTATGCATGAAGCTGGGTTGATCCGCAGTATTGCCAGTCACAACATAACATAAAGGAGGACACAGGAAATTACAAAGTGGGTAAAGGGCTTCCTGCAGCAGCATAAAGATGTGATTCAGATATCCAGCACCTGTGTGAAAAGCTGGAGGTCAGAGCCTGTACCTGTGTACAGCAGTGCTGATGAGTGGGAGATGTGATGGAAATAGGCAGGTTCCTGGGGCCTGTTGGCTAGCAAGTCAGCAGAAGAAGCTCATTCCACATTCAATGAGAGAAACTGTCTCAAGAAGAAATGTGGGCAAATTACTGAAGAACCCATCTTAATGTCAACTTCTGGCCTCCACTTGTGCAACTACACTGAAGTACACCTCCATGCTACATACACACATACCAACAATTGTATGCCAAACAAATTAAATAACCTAGAAGAAACAGAGGATTTATATGCATTTCCAACACTGAATTATGAAGAAACAGAATAGCTTAAAATAGGTCATTTGTTTCCAAAAAATAGAAGTCAAAATACTGTCTCAGACACATTCCATGAAGCCAGTATTTCCATGACCCCAAAACGCTGCAAGGATGCAAAAAAAAAAAAAAAAAAAAAAAAAAAAAAAAAACTACAGGCCAATGTTTTTCAATATAGATGCAAAATTTCTCAACAGAAAACGAGCAGACTGAATCCAAAAGTACATTAAAAAAATCAAGTGTGAATCATCCTGAGGATGTATGGATCATTTAACATGGCAAAGTAGTAAGAAGCAACACTGCACTACAAAGGACAGAGAATACATGTCCATCCCAAGAGAGAGCAGAGGCGCTTGCTGAAATTCAGCATTGCTTCATTTTATGAAAGTCAGTATAAACTAAGAGCTACTAAGGTGGAGAGAAAATTCTACCACAGGCCATGTATAAGAAACACACAACAAATTTAATGGAAACACCTGAAAATATAAACCAGATAAAGCTGGCATTTTTTAGAACCTGTTTTCTGTAGGGTACTGAATGCCTTAGCCAGAGCAATGTAAAGAGGAAAAGCCATGTAAACAAGGCAAGAATGTAAACAAAGAAAGAACAAAGATGTCCACACATTTTTTATACTTTGAGTCCCAAATCTAAAAAGTCACTGTTTGAATATGACATTACCTTTTTTCTTTCTTTTTGAGACAGGTTACCTTTTTTTTTATATTAAGGTAAAACTCAGGAAATGTCAAAAGTCAAAATTCTATATAATGAAAATTATATAGAATACATGAACAATATCGAAAAACTGGAGAGTACATGTGTCATGACAGAGGAGCAGATACTGGTAAAATGTCTATAGCATACATAGCAATCTGCAGATTTTATGCAATTTCTGTCCAAATGACAATACTGTTGATCAAAGAGTCAGGATAATAAAATTTAAAATGTCCATGAACCACAAGTAAAGATAAAATCAGCCATATCCAAAATGAGTTTAAAAATAAAGAAAAAAGTAGGAAACATTATAGTCCTGACTTCAAAACTGACAGATATGACATTCCTAGGTGTATATTCACAGGTTTCAAGTCAGCATATCACAGAGATACTGGCACACCCAAGGCTCCTGCTACTGCTTCACTATTTAAAACAGCCATGACATGGAATGACTTTAGATGTTTGTCCACAGATGGCTAGATAAATAAAATGTGGTGCATGAGGCTAGAGAGATGGCTCAGAGGTTAAGAGCACTGGCTGTTCTTACAGAAGACCAGGATTCGAATCCCAGTACCCACATGACAACTGTCCATAACTTCAGTTCCAGAGGATCCGACAACACCTTCTTCTGACCTCTGAGGGCACTTCATGTCATAGGTGCATTTACATACATATAGGTATACTACTCATACACACAATAAATAGTTAAAAAAAGAAGAAAGGGAAAACATGGTGCAACTTTACAACATAATTCTGCAGCAATTCTAAGGCACATTACAACAATGCTTTCAAAGGACCACCTCATCCTTAGCATCCATTTTTAAGGTCAAGAACTGCTGAGAACATACTCCTTCAGATCTCTCTCAGAACTTTACTCCTGAGCAGGGAATTTTATCTTTTTTTTTTTTTTTTTTTTTTTTTT
>VZQC01012791.1:687809-715173 GCA_009823505.1 Rhizomys pruinosus
ATACCTGCAGGAGGAGAGCGATAAGACCCTGCGGCCGAAGACCGGACGTTAACATGGAGGGTAATTTATTGAGACGCACATGCAAGTGTACAATGGGCCTCTGGATTGCCAGAGAGTGTTCCCAAAGGCCACTAAACCAATAGAAAGCAAATAGGGTCTCCTGAGTCAAGCAAGACTCCAATCCATCAGCACCACTTGACACTTCCATCATCTGCCCTGGAAATACTTGTGCAGCAGAGGCAGACCATGTGCCTGTATGTCGCCAAATCTAATTGGGCGTTGGCTCTCTTTTGGAAGGAATAACCCATGGCTATGCCACAAGCCTACATCCTCTAAAGTTTGGAGATGTCATAAGCCATCAGTAGGACCCTTTATATTTATCAGGGGGTAAAAAATATAATTCATAGATGGTAACATATCATCAAACATTGTGTCTATGCCAAAGTAAACCACCATAACGTATTGGTGCTGCTTAACTACCTATATACGTTGGCTGTCTTCATTAGTAGAGATCGAAAGGTATCCTGAGACAACTGTCAGCCCAATGGAAAGGAAACAGCCAGAATTGACCAAATCCAAGTCAACAGCTCCAGAGAGAGAGGACAGTTTTTACTTCTCATCACCTGTGCCCCTTTCTAAGCTAGGGAACAATCTGGCGGAAGAGGGGAGCGTGGTAGAATGTAAAGGCTGCGTTGGGGTGGACGTGAAACATACAAAAGCGGAGTAGTCTGGACACATCATTTGAAAACTTGATTGAACAAACAACCTGTCAAACCCCCTGAATGGTGGGACGGGGGGGTTGGGCACAACAGTGCTATAGATTGGTTTTGCACGAAGGATGCTTTTACCATGGATTATGCACTTATATAGCTAAAAAATGAAAAAAAGAAACCGATAAGATGCAGGACAGTATGGCAGAATACAGTGATCTGGGATGGGGTGGGGGTGGGGGTGGGGGGGGGGGGAAGGGACAGGAAATATCCTGAAAGGAATTGGAAAATGATGTATAAAATGCATAAACCAGCAAATAAAAATGATTCTTAAGATGTTTCTCAGCCATCTCTAATTCCTCCTCTGTGAAGTCTCTATTCAGATCTTTGCTCCATCTTTTGAGTGATTCATTTGTTTTCTTTCTTCTTTGTTTTTTGAGTAGCTTGTATACTCTGGAAATTAATGCTTTGTCAGATGTATCTGCTGTGAAGGTTTCCTCCCACTCTGTGGGTCTTCTCCTCACTTCCTGTATTGCTTCCTTTGATGTACAGAAGCTTTTGAGTTTAATGAGGTCCCATTTGTCAATTGTCGATCTTATTTCTTGTGCAGCTGCTGTCTGATTTAGGAAGTCTTTTCCTACACCTATGTCTTGTAGTCTGCTGCCAAAATGAGCCTATCACCTGACCCAGTCATACCACTCCTGGGTATATATCCACCAGACTCATCTTACCACAGAGATACATGCACAACCATGTTTATTGCAGCTCTCTTCACAATAGCTAAGAGCTGGAAACAACCCAAGTGTCCTTCAACCAATGAGTGGATACAGAAAATGTGGTTTATCTACACCATGGAATTCTATGCAGCAGTAAAGACAACATCATGAACCTTGCAGGTAAATGGATGGAGCTAGAAGCCATTATGCTGAGTGAAGTAACACAGGCCCAGATAAACAAAGGGCATATGGTGTCCCTGATTTGTGGTTGCTAAAAGCAATTCTCTCTTTGGAAGTCAAACTGCATAATTCCCATTTATTTCTTTGTTTTTTAGTAAATATAATAAATGATGTTGCTCGACAACTTGCTATGTAATGTGGAAAATTAAAGTGACGTTGTTTCTTTACCTCCATACAATCCTATTATCAAAATGTAAAACCCTAAACATGATTTGGAATTAACCTACAGTTTATTTTCAGAGGTCATAATTTTAGTATAGCTGCAGCATCCATATGGGGATATTTTGGAATTATATAAATTGGAAGGAGCAACAATAACAAAAAAGACCGGGTCAAAGAAAGGACAAGAACAGTGAACTTATGCCCAAAGTAGTAAACTTCAGCATTGAAAAAATTTAAAATACTGAGAAGATGAAAGACATATATAGCAGAATGGATGAGCACTGGGAAGGAGGGGGCAAAGAAAGGGAATTGGACCTAAATATGATTAAGAATTGTTGTATGAAATACACAGAACTTTAATAAAAATTGACAGAGAATAAAAAGAGAAAAGATATAATTATCATGTGATTCAACATACATGAATTCCCAAGTTTCTCAAGTTATAGAATCAAATTATCAAAATATATTCCTGACCTCACTATAGCAGTATTAGAAATAGCCAAAACTTAAAAATAATCTGTGTATATCAAGTAATAAGGTGAGAAAGAATTTGGGGGATAAGTATAATGGAACACCATTTATAAAAAAGTAAAATTCCATCATTGATAATCACATGGATAGAACTATGCAAAACTAACTAATCTTAACACAGAAAAATCATATGCTGCATAGTCTTCATACATGTACAGTTTAGAAAACTGATCTCCTAGAGGATTACAGCAGAAAGAGAAAAATGTGGGAAAATTCATCAACAGATTTATAAAACAACCAGTAGTCTTCGGTGTAATCTTTTATCACTGTGTAGTTTTAGATAATAACAATGATAATAATAATATAGCATATATTTCAAAAGATTTTGCCATAAATGAATGATGGATATTTATGGAGAAAGATAAGTTTTACCTGATTTAAACTCGACCTCTGCACATTATTCCATGAACATATACTCTTTTATAGTTTTATGTGTTACATGAAAATTAAAAAGTAATCTTTGGGAGTAATAACAAATACTCTTTCCTGGAACAAATGAAGTGCTGTGACTTATGTTTAGAAAAATGTTAAATAGATGAAGAATATCACAAAATTGACTATGTGATTTCAGAAAACTAAAAGTTATGACTGTGCTAAATTATCCCGGTTTAAAATTAACAATACAGACAAGTACAAAGCCTGCTAGAATCACTGGGTTAAGTACAGAATTTGTGAGGGACAAAAATCTGAGGATTGAGATCATATCAGAGCAGCTACCTGGCAGAAAGTATGATGGGATTAGAGAAAGTTCACATCCATGCATCTCTGCCCTGACATGAAATCAGCATATACAAAACAAATGTTAGCTCACTTTCTATACTGCATAGAATTTGTTTTAGAAAATGAAACTCTATGGAAGTTCCACCAAAGTGCTCAAGCTCAGGTCGATATTGTTCTCAGTGATCTTTATTCACAGATGCCCAACCATAGGTGAATAGAATAAAAATGAACAGAAAATTGCCAGAAAATATATTATGTGATTCCATCCCTACTTAACTGATTGCCTTAAATTGGATATCTTGTTAATTTTCTGTCTTAATACTTGATTATTTTTATGCCTAATTAAGCCTTAAATTGAGTTCAAATATATTAATAATTTGCAAATATTTGCCTTAAAAATGGAAATGATTATATAGTACAGGTCAATGAGTAAAACTGCTTCTGAATATATACAATATGAAATTGATTGTTATTAAGGTGAGATAGTTGTTGTGAAGAAGGCTGGAGCCATTTGGAATCTCATCACTTTACTCAAATCAATATGAGGAAGAAGTAAAATATTATGTGATCTATTTTAACAGTTTCTATCAAAATGAATCATAGTTCATATCAAGCATCTGGAACTCTTCTATCAACAGGTAAAATGGAACAACAAATTTTCCTACAGAAAAAAGTAAAACTTTTTGCAAGATCAGTTTACTCAATTTTTAGTTCCAAATTTTATAGTGAATAAAAATTGAAGCCATATGTTCAAAGATGTTCATGTATCTGAAAAATAAGTTTACGGCATTTTCTCATAAAACACATTTCAAATTCCCAAGATGGAATAATTAGGGAAATGTTTCTGCGCAGAACTCTGTAAATTGTCACACCTGTGTAGTTGAACAGAGAATGAATATATGCAGACTTCAACAGAATTCAAGAACTCATTAAAAAGACTTACACTTTGCCAGCAGAAAATACTTACTATAAGGACAATAATGGTCATTTTTCAGGAGTCACCAGGTGATTTTTAAATCACCAAAAATTATAAATCAGAAGTGGAAAACTCTCAGAAATCCATAATCATAATTACTACAGTGTATAGAACATCTGTCAGTAATGAAAACAATTCAACTTATTGAAGACTAAAAATAGTTACTGAGGGTTTTTCAATTTGAAAACAAAAACAGCAATCATATAATTTCATAGCATGAAAACTGAATGTATTCTAGCAAAAATAAACAGGTATTCCCATTTTGCATATAGCCATTGGGAGCAAGGAAATATATTTGAAATTTTAGTTTCACTTTTTCTCTTAAAATTCTAGTAAAACACAGAGATCTTTGACCCTTGCAATGGGTAGTATGAGTACAAAATAATCTTGTGCCTGAAGATGAAAAATGACTAATACTTATTTTTAATTATGTTTGCCAGAAGATATCATATACATAGAAATTCCCTTTAGGATTATAAATTATCTTCATTATCTTGCTCTCTTCATTATCAAACCCTCATTCCATACCTTATGTGTGATATGGTGTAGCTGTAGTGTATATTTTAATAGTCCATAATTCTTGATGTCAAGGATTTTGTAAATTGGGTGTTTTTGGGGGGGGTTCTTTTTGATAGAGTCTCCCTTTAGACTCAGCTGCCTGTGAGCTCACTATGTAGACTAGGGGAGCCTTGAACTCACAGAGATCTGCCTGCCTCTGCCTCCGGGGTTTAAATGCGAGTGGGATTAAATGCGTGTGCCACCACACCCAGCTATAAATCAGTTTTAAGAGCAAAGGACAGAGTTTGAATAAGAAAAATAAGTCTATATTCTAGGAGGTTAATCAAAGATAAGCAAAGTGAGGGCTGGAGAGATGGCCTAGCGGTTAAGAGCGCCGACCGCTCTTGCAGAGGACCCTGGTTCGATCCCCAGCACCCACATGGCAGCCGAGAGCCGTCTGAGACTCCAATTCCAGGAGAACTCCAGTTCCAGGGGAGTCCAACACCCTCTTCTGACCTCCGCGGCTTTGCACGTCGCGGGTGCACAGACTTGCATGCAGACAGTACATTCATACACATACGGAAATAAATAAAATTAAAAAAAAAAGATAAGCAAAGTGAGAAAATGTGAATTCATGTAAGGCTTAATGACAGAATTGTTTGCTAGAGAAAGTGCATTGTTTAAGGAAATATTGCGATACATTTATAGATAGATATGAATTTGGGATTGACAGTTGGGAGATTTGAGATTTGACTATGTGAACAGAGGTCAAGATAGGAACATCAAATGAAGAGCTATTATCCTGAAAAGAACAAATATATTAATTTCTAAAATTGATCCTCCATATTGTGTCTGTCATTTTACCAAATGAAGGTGAATATTCACCTCTCTCAATTGTTAGAATGAATACAGAGAAAAATTCTGAAGATGAGAAACAGAAAGAATTATATGGGTATCTGTAATTCCTTTATTGATGATATTTTGATAAATCTATAAAAAGCAAGCCAGAAATTTTATTCAAAGTTTGTTTTAAAAATATTGTTTATTTTTAGTTTATTTTATGTGTAGTAATGTACTGTTGCAGAGGTCAAAGGTAGGCATCTGATTCCCTAGAACTGGAATTAGGTACAGTTGTTAGACACCATGTGGATGCTGGGAATTGACCCAGTCTTGTACAAAAGCAGCAAGTACTCTTAACCATGGAGATATCTCTCCAGGCCTGTCAAGAGTTCGTGTAGAGTGGGGGCTGGAGAGATAGCCTAGCGGTTAAGAGCACCGACGCTCTTGCAGAGGACCCGGGTTCGCTCCCCAGCACCCACATGGCGGCTGAGAGCCCTCTGTAACTCCAATTCCAGGAGAACTCCAGTTCCAGGGGAATCTGAGACCCTCTTCTGACCTCCGCGGCATTGCACAACACGGGTGCACAGACCTGCATGCAAACAATACACTCATACACATACAAAAAAAAAAAGTTCTTGTAGAGTGAAAAGAAATCAGGTAGGAATACAAATCATGCATTAACCCATAAACCGTAAATTATCACCAGGAATTAAGTAATCAGAAGAATAAGGAAAGGGGAAGGAATATTTAAACTGAAGTGAATAAATTTCAGTCACTTGTAGAAAAACATTGTGTCTACCTACACAGGCAATTGAAGAAATGAAAGGAGAACAATATTTTGGGAGTGAAATTACTTCCAGAATAATGGTTTAAAAGTTCCCTAATATGATGAAAAAAATCAAAGACTCTGAGCTGGTAAGATTGCTCACTAGTTAGAGCACTGGCTGCTCTCTTAGAGGACTTGGGTTCCATTCACAGCACACACATAACTGCTAACAACTGTCCTAACAACAGTTTCTGGGAATTCAACACCATCTTCTGAACTTTGAGGATTTGGATGCATTTGGATGCATTTACTTATATGCAAGAATACACAAATACACATAAAAAAAACAATATTGCCTATATTATCTAACTAAGGTAAATAAAAGAAAATTACACCAAGAAAACTATGTTCAATATACAAAATATGAATTATCAAAAAAATAATAAAACACATATTCATTTGAAATAATGTAAATAATAAATGGTTATGATTGTAAATACAACCAAAAATATACCAAGTCTGTGTATGAATCAATCTCTTGAATCAATAGCAATGAATTATGTATAAGTAGAAAAAGGAGAATAATAAGTGAAATAAAAGCAGAAGAGAAACAGCTACGACAATATTTGGTAAATTAAAATAGTCAATTATCTTAATTAAATGACAAAAGAATTGCTTAAAGGTAAAACAATAATAAAATATAAATTAACAAATGATCAATATTGTACAGAAAACTATATGATGCCGGGCGTGGTGGCGCACGCCTTTAATCCTAGCACTTGGGAGGCAGAGGCAGGCAGATCTCTGTGAGTTCAAGGCCAGCCTGGTCTACAGAGTGAGTTCCAGGACAGCTGGGACTACAGGGAGACCCTGTCTCGAAAAGACCAAAAAAAAAAAAAAAAAAAACTACATGGTACTTTTGACTCTATAATTGCTTCAAAAAATTGAGTTCATAATACACCACAGAAATTCAACAGCAAATATGCAATAAGCAAGTAGTCTCCTTGAATATCATTCCTTCCAAAATTAAAAAGATTTAAAATATCAAAATAATTTGTTAATTTTTTAATGTAACTAGAATTCAACAAACCTTGTAATATATAGATTCCGTTTTTTTTTTTTTTTTTTTTTTGAGACAGGGTCTCCCTGTAGCTCTGGCTGTCCTGTAACTCACTCTGTAGACCAGGCTGGTCTTGAACTCAAAGAGATCCGCCTTCCTCTGCCTCCCAAGTGCTAGGATTAAAAGCGTGCGCCACCACGCCTGGCATAGATTCCATATATTTTGAATTTACTGATGTATGAAATTAGAATATTATGCTAGAAAAACTTAGATGCTCTCTTTCCAAAAGAGAATCTGTTAACGTCCTAAAATCTCCTTCAGTGTTGGAGCATTCAGTTGGGCAGAGGGCAGTGGTGGGAGGTGTGAAAGGAGAGGAGCTCCAAATACCATCAAGCTATACATCCTGGGTGGATTCTCTTGGACAGTGTTCAAGAAACCATGAATAGAAAAAGATTATCTTTATTTGATAAATCTACATTAAATGTATAGTTGATGCACTTTTGAAATAATGAATGCTTAACTTAGCATTTAAAAAAAAAGTTTAGGATGTGCCTCTCGTTAAATATTATGCTGAATGCCATATCTAGGAAAATAACAGAATCAAAATCACAGATGCAATTTAGCAAGGAACATCTAAGTGTATTTACAAAAACAAAATAAGTTTAATTACAAATAACTTTCTTTTGGACAGAAAATCCTGAGTAATCTAGTAAGGATTAGAATGAGAGGATGCAGGTATGATTTCAGCATAGGAATGATATGAATGTCTATCATATTTTATGTATAATATAAATCTACTGGAAAATAGTTCAAACTGAATTATCTGGAAATTTGTGTAAAAACTCATAATACTTATAAGTAAATATTAAATATATTCAATTCATCAATATTGAACCTTTACAATATTCCCAAGAGACTTTGGCAAAATTTTATTTTTATTTTTTTATTATTTGGAATTTTTTAAATTTTTTATTATATTTTAAGGGATTCAAAATATAAGAGCACAGTTGTTTTCAGATCACATTGACCTTGCTCAGTTTGCCATACAATAAGGTAATTGGTGCTAGCATCCACAGATGAGGGATATAATTTGTCATTTGTTTTTCTGGGACTGTGTTACTTCACTCAGCATGATATCTTCTAGCTCCAGCCATTTACCTGCAAAGCTCATGAAGTTGTCATTTTTTTACTGATGCATAGAACTCCATTGTGTAGATGTACCACATTTTCTCTATCCACTCATCAGTTGAGGGGCACTTGGGTTTGTTCCAGCTCCTTGCTATTGTGAAGAGAGCGGAAATAAACATGGCTGTGCATGTATCTCTGTGGGAAGATGAGTCTTGTGGGTATATGCTCAGTAGTGGTATGGCTGGGTCGGGTGGCAAGTTCATTCCAAGTCTTCCAAGGGTTCTCTACACTGCTTTCCATATTGGCTGTACGAGTTTACATTCTCACCAGCAGTGGATGAGTGTTCCCCTTTCCCCACAACCTCTCCAGCACTTAGTATCATTTGTTTTCTTGATCCTAGCCAGTCTTATTGGAGTAAGATGATATCTTAAAGTGGTTTTAATTTGCATTTCCTTAATGATTAATGATGTTGAACACTTCTTAA
Source organism: Rhizomys pruinosus (assembly GCA_009823505.1). NCBI lineage: Eukaryota > Metazoa > Chordata > Mammalia > Rodentia > Spalacidae > Rhizomys > Rhizomys pruinosus. The sequence continues at coordinate 696,641 of VZQC01012791.1, forward strand.
GGTGTTTCTCAGCCATCTCTAATTCTTCACTTGTGAAGTCTCTGTTCAGCTCTTTGCTCCATCTATTGAGTGGGTCATTTGTTTTCTTTCTTCTTTGTTTTTTGAGTAGATTATATATTCTGGAAATCGATGCTTTGCTGGATGTTTCTGCCGGTGAATGTTTCCTCCCACTCTGCAGGATTTCTCTTCACTTCCTTCATTGTTTCTTTTGATGTACAGAAGCTTTTGATTTTAATGAGGTCCCATTTGTCAATTATCGACCTTAATTCTTGTTCAGCTGCTGTCTGATTTAGGAAGTCTTTTCCTATGCCTATGTCTTGTAGTCTGCTGCCAACTTTTTCTTCTATTACCTTCAGAGTTTGGGGTTTCACATTGAGGTCTTTAATCCATCTGGAGTTACTTTTGTACAGGGCGAGAGGTAGGGTTTAATTTCATTCTTCTATAAGTGGTGATTCAGTTTTGCCAACACCACTTGCTAAAGATGCTGTCTTTTCTCTCTTGTGTCTTCTTGGCCCCCTTGTCAAATATGAGATGGCTGAAATTGTATGTAAAGCCATAGTGATTCATTGATTAGAATACTGCATTTTCCTACACTATTATTCTTCTTAAATTGGTTATACTTTCCAGAAAATTTTTATTCAAACCCTAACAAATATTTCAGAGTAAGGGGCAATGCTGATTAAATATTTATATGTAAAGCATATAGAACTTAGTATAATCAATACATTTCTAATGTAAAACTGTAATGTGATGTACATTGATAAATTGCCATGTTCTCTTTAATCTTACTGAGCAGAAGTCTCCCATCATGTCAGAGCCAAGCATATTTTTCTTAAAGAGTTACCAGTCTTTTGTTATGTATAGAAGCTGAAAATCTCTCAAACAGGGACTTCAGTTAAATGCCTCAAATTGCCTAGTTGATTCTGCTGGGTATTGTAACCTTCTATTTAACAGTGGTAACTTTGTTCATTCCAGCTTAATCAGATATGGAAAACTGGGGATTTGAATTTACTTTGCTGTTTGTTACTTGTTATTCATTTATTTTTACTTTTGCTTGCTTTATATTTTATTAATTTATTTTATGTTTAATTTTTATGTGTATGAGTGTATTTTCTGCATTTATGTATGTGCACTTGAGTCCTGTAGTGCCTGCAGAAGACAGAAGAGTCTGTTGGATCCCCTGGAACAGGAGTTATGAATGGTTGTTAAATGCCATGTGTGTGCTGGGTTCTGCAAGAAGAGCCAGTGCTCTTAACTGATGAGACATCTCCCCAGCCTTTATTGTCATTCATTCGAATTCAAAACTATGGTTTAGTGGCCTTTGGTAACACTCTCTGGCATTGCAGAGACCATCTGTATACTTGCAAGTGCAGTCTCCATATATCTTTCCCATGTTTATATCAGGTCTTCAACAGCAGGGCCTTATCAGCTCTCTTCCTGCAGATATCCCAGTTTGGAGGCAAGGAGCCTTTACATTTTGTGGGGGCTTGGATCCCCTGGCAAACATCTCCTTGGTAGAATAATCCATTGTTGACGTCAGAGCTCCTGTACTAATATATTTTGCTTAAGTGCATAGCTTAAGGAGACTTTAGCATTATATTTGGTTCTGAATAGAGAATAATCCTTTTCACAGTTTCTATGTCCATTAGTCATGTCTGTATATCCCAAATCTAATTGGCTATTAGATCTCTCCTTGGAGGAATAACCCATGGCTGATGCCACAAGCTTACATCCTCTAATGGTTAGGAGATGTTATAAACCACAGGAAGACCCTGTTATACTTAACAGAAGAAAATGTAATTCATGGATTAACATACCATCCAAACATCTATGTCTATACTAAAGTAACCTACCATAACAATTAGTACTGTTTAAATACCTATATATCTAATTGCGTGTGCTTCATTAGTAGGATCGAAAGGCTATATATTATACAGTTTAAATACCTATGTATCTAATTGCGTGTGCTTCATTAGTAGGATCGAAAGGTTATGCCTGGACAAGCTGTCAGCCCATGAAAGAAAACAGCCAGAATTGCCTAGAGACCAAGACAACAGTTCCAAAGAGAGTAGACTGTTTTGCTTCTCATCCACCTGTGCCCCTTTTCTAAGCCTAGGGAACAATCTGAGGAAGAGGGGGCGGGGTAGAATGTAAGGGCTATGATTGGGGTGAATGGTGAAACTACAACAATATAGACTGGACACTCATTTGATCAACTTGATTGAACATACAACCCCCCCCCCCCGCTGGATGGTGGGACCCATAAGCTGTGTGGGTTTGGGCACAACTGCTTGCAAATTGGTTTTACATGAAGGATGCTTGTACTCACAGATTATCACTTATTGTTAAAAAAATGAAAACAAAACCAAAAAATGGAGAAAGATGCAGAAAAGTTATGGCAGAATGCATGATCTGGGATGGGTAGGGGTGGCGTGGGGGGAAGGGAAGGGTATATATATGCCTGAACTGAATTGGAAAATGATGTATGAAATACACAAAGCATCAATAAAAAAAATCAAAACTATGGCTGTGATAGACTATTACCTGGCCCATACAAAACAAAAACAAACTTAGGCAGATCTCTGTAAGTTCAAGTCCAGCCTGGTCTACATAGGAAGCTCCAGGCCAGCTGGGACTAAAGGGAGACCTTGTCTCAAAAAACCAACCAACCAACCAAACAAACAAACAAAAACACTTAAGGAACTCATTCCTCATTACCTCCAGGCTTACCATAAATCCACACTACTCAAGACTTTTCCTTTAACTGAAAGAAATACCAATGGACTTATATGATACAATAGAAGTTATAGTGTTTCAGGTGTCTCATTGAGGTCTTTGATCCATTTGGAGATTTTTTTTTGGAGTTGATTTTTGTATGTGGTCAGAGATAGGGGTTTAGTTTTATTCTTCTGCATGTGTTGATCCAGTAATTCCAATAACATTTGCTGAGGATGCTATCTTTCCTCTATTGAGTCTTCTTGGCCCCTATGTTAAATATGATTTGGCTGAAATTGGATGTGCTCAGGTTTGGATCCTCAATTTTTTTCCATTGATCTGCAGGCCTGTTTTGGGGCCAGTACCAGGCTGCTTTTATGACTATAGCCCTGTAATATAGTTTGCACTCTTGTATGGCAATCCCCTGTGTATTGCTCCTTTTGATCAGGGTTGTTTTGGCTATCCAGGGTCGTTTGTTTCTCCATATGAACTTTAGGATATTTTTTCCTAGGTCTGTGAAGAAGTTCATGGGAATTCTAACTGGTATTGCATTGGATCTGTATATTACCGTGGGTAGGGTAGAATGGTCATTTTTTGGCTGAAAAACATCTTTAAAAGTGTTTAACATCGCTAATAATTAAGGAAATGCAAATTAAATCCATCTTAGGATTTTATCTTACTCCAGTAATACTAGATATTATCCAATCCAGAAAACAAAGGATACCAAATGCTGGACAGGTTGTGGGAAAGGGAAACACTCATCTACTGCTGGTGGAAATGCAAACTTGTGCTTTCCCTATGGAAAGCAGTGTGGAGAACTCTCAGGAAACTGAAAATAAGTGGACCACCTGACCCAGTCATACCACTCTCAGATATATACCCACGAGACCCATCCTTTCACAGAGAGAGAGAAAAAAAAAAGATGCTAACTAAACCTTTGGAATAAAGGAAAGATTTAATATGGAGTAACCGGATATTTGGAGCTTTTTTGTTATACTTGTTTTCACTTGATAATTAGAGAGCTGGTTTGATATTACATTTATTTCCTTCACTTGACGTTAATCATGAAAGTTTACACCAATTCTTTGGGTGTGGGTTTAAAGAAAGCAGTGTTAGAATCATGGGGGTTCTTGCATTGGTGGCCTAAGGATGTATAAACATGGAATGCTTCCTCTGCATGTAGCTGGAGAAACATGAACTTGCTTACCTTCGTTTTTCCAGAGTAGGAGTACTGGTACTCAATGTCCATGGTGGATTCCCCTTTGAACAGCTCAATCTGGTCATAAACTGCACTGGTGAAGTTGGTGATCAAAGGTGGTGGCTCCCTTCTCCCTTTTCCACAACAAATCTAGCTCTGTTTGCTTTCTTCTGAGCCTCCTGTTTGTTTTTCTCTGCTCTGCTTCTGTGGACTCTTTAGAGAAGGTAAACTGTACCTGGAACCTATCATCCATGAAGAGCTAAAAGGTTTTGTGCCTTGAAGCAGCTGTTTGTGCCATGAGGTCCCTTCTCAGCTGTGTTGAGATCAGCTCTCTGGGAAATCAGTTTTGTAGTGCAAACAAGCCAACCTAAGTATGAAATACTACGTCACAGGTCTCTCTGAAAATGATGTAGAATGTAGATACAAGGAAGCAAGCTGGAAACAGAGAAGAAGCGCGTGCTCAGTAGGATGCTGATCTTCTGCAAATCTTTGCTACAGTGAACCGATATGTTATATGGTCTTGAGTATTGGTCAAAGATAATTGATTTCTGTAACTGAGGGAGGAGAAATTAAGTGCCTTGATCTATCCCAATATATTGTTCTTCATAGAACCAGTCAAGATGAAACGTGTGCCAGGAATCAACCATGTGAAAGAGATTTTACAGACGGTCCCAATGGGGGCTGAGAAAGCTAAGAACAGGTGTAAGTTGCCAATGCCTGGAACACTGGAAGCGGTATTTCCTTGTGTGACACCATCTCTCAACTGTTCCTACTTTGAGCTCAGCATGCATTCTCCAGTTTCCTACATATACTCAGCTACCCTGTCCCTGTAACTTTATATAAAGAGCAGAAATCAAAGTTAAAGCATACAGTGTATCATAAACTTATACAGAGGAATTAAATTATTTCTCCCCTACAAAAGACATGGGGATTTTTCTTTGTCAGTTTATGAAATGCAAGTGTTTCCCTAAGAAGTCATAACATTCAAAAAACAACCAAAGATGTTTAACTAAAAATTTATTCATTAAAATAAATGGATGAAGGGGCTGGAGAGATGGCCTAGCGGTTGGGGGCGCCAACAGCTCTTGCAGAGGACCCGGGTTCGATCCCCAGCACCCACATGGCGGCTGAGAACCGTCTGTGGCTCCAATTCCAGGAGAACTCCAGTTCCGGGGGAGTCCGAGACCCTCCTCTGACCTCCGCGGCGTTGCACGACACGGGTGCACAAACTTGCATGCAGACAGTACATTCATACACATACAAAATAAATAAATAAATAACATTAAAAAAAATAAATAAATGGATGAAAAGAAAAAGGATGAAACAAAGAAAGAAGGAATAATTTACACAAGTTTATGACAGATAATTTCTATATGATTACTCTAAAATAAGTAATAAAAAGATAATTTAAAACTGGCAAAGCTAGTGAACCACCCTGGTCCATAGGGCCTGTCTTATAGTAACCACCTGTAGAAACGTCTTACCCCACCTTTCAACTCTTTGAATCTTCCCTGAATAAACCAGAGGAAAATCATAATATACTGGCTCATGATGAATAGTAAAAGATTAAAACACTCCAATTTATATCCCTATTTCTTGCATTTCTTCCATGGTAAAATAGTGATGAGATTAACCATTTCACAAATGCATTTTCTGTCAAAAAAAGACACACAGATAAATGTATGTATATATAAACCTCTACTTATTGAACAATTATATAAGGACATCCTAACTGGCAAGCACATAATTGCTTCTTCTCTTACAAGATTAATAACCTCAACTATATTGTGTGTTTTATTTATATTGAAGTCCTTTCAGTGCATAAACAATTTACACTCCTATTAAAACATACAAGCCATTGTAAAATTTCATTATCACCCTGAGATCTCATAATTATTAGTGATTACCATTTATTAAGTAGTTTATGCATGCTGAACTGTTGGGAGTCACATTGAGTGTGCTGGGCCAGTTTTCAGTGAGGTGAACCATCCTTTCAAGCATTGTTTGACCACACTATAGAGAATTCCTCACAGTAGAAGAAACATGGGAAGCTCAGAATTGCTTCAGATCTTTCTTTGAATAAGGCATGTAGCCAAGGAGGTCATATTTTTTTTCAGTAGTTGTATACAAAGACTTGACTTTTATTGTTATTCCTGTGGATGTGTGTTGCTTGGAAATATAGGTAAGCATTGATGGTGATCATTATCATTACCAGGGAATCAAGAACAAAAATATAAAATGAGGATATAAATGTAAAAATAATAATCCAGAGTGAACTATATGAAGTCTTTTTCTCGGTTTCAAAAAATATCATGCGCATCATTAAACATGTTAGGTTAATTTCTATAAATATTAAATAAATGTTACAATTCCAAATTTTCTAAATAACAAGCCTTGACCTTACTATATTTCTTGTATGCTTAGAACTTCTAAGAGCAAGGACTAGTTTAATTCTGCACATGGCAGGGACCTAGAGTTAAAGGCAAATTGACTGAGATAAATTTTTCAAAGTCTTTTTGAACTGACTCTTCAAATAGGATTAAAGTTCAATTGTTAAAAGTGAAGAAGTCATATCAGATTTAGTTTCTGATAGCTTTCCTTTTCATGAACAATATGATATTCTTCATAAATCCTGCCTAAGGTACGGATTATACAAATGGAAAAATCTGCTTTCCTTTGGCATTTCCTCACCTACTTTCTGATTAATCTATTCTCCACTAGTGATATTCAACCTACAGTCCAAAGCCCAACCCAAAGTAACCATATTCTAACCTCAATTAATTTGTAATGACATATCAAATTGTTCTTTGAGCCACTCATATTACGTGTAGAGATCTCAGCATGTCTAGAAGTTATACCTTAAATCTTGAAAGGAAAATTGCACTCTTTAGCTTACTTAGTGTTAAATGAAGACCAATAATGTTATTTTGACAATCATGTGTTCATACAATAAAATTATATTTGAAAATGTCAGTAAGTAGCCACAGGTAGCATGGGCATTTTAACCTTTCCTTGAACTACTATTTTCATTATTTTTCAATAAATGTGAAGTTTTAAAATTATACAAAATCCCCTTTTAATTGATGGATTCATCTTATGTAGCATTTTCAAAGTTGGGGTTACAATGAAAAATGTGTGTTCATAAAGTTTTAGATGAGATTTTAATCTTATTAATGTATTTATTTATTGTCTTTTGAGAGTCTTCCTATTTCCCCAATCTAATTACACAGTCCAGACTACCCTCCATCTCATCAATATCTGCCTATCTCCAACTTCCCAGTGCTGTGATTTATGCCATGCGCCAAGATATCTAGCTCTCTGAGGTTTTTTTAATTCTTAATTTCACCTTATAATGCTTAAACACTATGATTGTAGCCATTCTCATAGCCCAACCTGTCTCTTTAAAGGATGTTGGGATATAAAGTCAGGTCCTCAGACTTGCACAGCAAATTCTCTTACATATTGATGGATCTCTAGAACCTTGTGAGTCTTTAACTGGAAATACTGTACTCTATTGAGTTTGTGTGCCCTGGATGAATGATTGTATTAGATATAATTGATTAACTGTGGATGAAGCCGGGCATGGTGGAGCACGCCTTTAATCCTAGCACTTTGGAAGCAGAGTCAAGTGGCTCTCTTTGAGTTAAAGGCCAACCTGGTCTACAGAGTGAGTTCCAGGATGGCCTGTGCTATGGGGAGACCCTGTCTCATAAACACCACACAAAAAAAAAAAACACACCCAAAACTCTTTGTAGATGATAGCCATACTACCAAATCTGAGGCAAACTCTAAACTTCTCTGAATGAAATGAAACTCAGAATCAATCAAATGTGACAAAGTACCTACTCAAAATAAACTACAACAAAATACTTCACACAAGAATATACACAGCTAAACATGGTGTAAAAATATTTTATGTTACCAATGAAAAGTGATAAAAACTGTGAATTTCAGGAGAGCCATAGCTTCATTAAGAACAGCCATAAATTCCATAAACTGGACAGCTGGCCCTAAATTGACAGCCTGGCCTTGCTCAAGCCTTATCAACTGGTCACTCCCAGGACTCAAGGAGACTGTTTATAGAGCCAACTTGTTTCCTTTAGCAATTTTGAATAACTAATCTACCTGTCTGAGAGAATAATCTTAGGAAGACGTTCATTCATCCAAGGACAGCAGACTTTGGAACTGAGTAAATTCCTGCAGCTGTGCTGAGTAGAATTCCTGTAAACCCCAACCTCTCTTCAACGGGCCTTCTTGCATTGGAAGGGCTTCTGCTTTTCTCTATCATGGCTTGAATAAAGGACAAATTCCTTGCTTATTGCATGTCTGACTCTGGCTTTTATTTCTAAACTCTAAACTCCATTTTTTTTTTTTTGTCTTTTCAAGACAGGGTCTCCCTGTAGCCCCAACTGTCCTGGAATTCACTCTGTAGACCAGGCTGGCCTTGAAATCACAGAGATCCACCTGCCTCGGCCTCACAAGTGCTAGGAACAAAGGTGTGAGTCACCACGCCTGGCTTTCTTTCTTTCTTTCTTTCTTTCTTTCTTTCTTTCTTTCTTTCTTTTTTTTTTTGTTAAACTCCATCATTTTATCCTCTCCAAAAGTCAAACAAAAAGTTTCTTGGAAACCAATAATAAAATTAGAAAATATTAAATATTCAAATAAATATATAGCTAATACATTTTAAATGCATGATGTTTCTGTACAATACTTTAATTCCCAGAATAATCCAAAATATCATGAATATAGTTACTAAAACTTAAATTGGGTGATTTTTTTATCCTTGGCTCTGGGTGGCACCAATTTATTTTCATAGAATATAAGAAAGAGTATTCTGAAATACCAAATATTTAATTACCATTTTCCTCGTTGCTTAACGAAGTTGCATTATTCCAGTCTTCCTAAAGATGAATGTTGTTTTGTTGAATTTCCACCTACACTTTCAAGTATACTATAGACTGCTGTAGAATATGAGCTACATTTACCAAAAATTATTTTAGCATGAGGATAACCATGAGTAAATACCTCATTTTTTCTTGACTCTTTTCAGATACAAAGATTATTAAAATTCCCATTGAAGAAAGTTTGTGGAATGTTCAAGAACCATATAGACACGGGTAGTTAACTGCATCTTACATCAGAAAGAAAGAAGAGTTAGGTACTGGTAATTCTGCCTTGCCAGTATAGGGCTATCATTAATACAGTCCACTGGAACAGATACCATGAGTGATATTTGCATTATTTATTCCAGTATAATTGAGGGCAAGCATTCTTGTTGAATTTTATGCAGAACTATCTATATTATTTTGCAATAAGATATTTACTATTATGGTATGTATGATGCAAAGGTCAGCAGGCTTTAACTGTGGGATAATATGACCTGTCACCTCTTTTATAAACAACATTAATTCAAACATCAAATTAATTTATTTATGTCTCATCACTGACACTGTCACAGTACAGTTGCAATACAGAATCATATGATGAAAAGAGTCTAAAATATCTACTTTCTGATCTTCACATAAACATGTTGGCCAAAATGGTATACATTTAGAATTATACATTGTACTTTATTGAATGCTAATTGATATTCCTTATTCTATAATACAATTTGGTACATTCAAAAGAAACTATTTTAATTGGTAAAATATGTTTTAAAATTGTCACCCTAGAAAATGAATGCAAAATACATGGCTTTAGACAACATCGTTATTAATGATCCTGCAGAGTACATTAGGAACCTCGCCATCTATAAGAAAAGCATGTCACCTGTCAGTGGAAGATCCATGAGCTTCTATTTAAAGATGGGACATTATTACAGAAGACTCTCTGCTTCTGACACACAATGCACACATGCCTCTGTATGTGAAATATATCCCTCATTTAGATCAAATCATTGTTCATAAATGATTTTCCTCACTTTCTATTGCAAATTTTTCTGTACATTAAAAAGGTAAGGTGAGTATGGCCAATATGTTGACTCAACAGAAAATTTGAACCACATTGAAATATGGCAGCCTGAGACTAATAAAATAAGAACTTCAATTAATAGTCGGAGATTTTCTTCCAATCTGTTAAGTTAAAATAATATTTTCTTCCAATCTGTTAAGTTAAAATAATATTTTTCATAGCCAGTCTGAGTTCATGTGTATGAGAGTCCTTTCATGTGTAGAAAATAAATATGCCAAAAATTCCCATAATTTTGCAGCATCTAACTTTGCCCAAAATTCAGAGGAATCATAAGTAATTTACATTGTAGCATTTACAAGTAGGATTTGACATACATATTTCATACAGAAGCAGCTTTGAGAATACCTCTTAAAATTATTTATATATTGTTATTGGTGTAGAATGAGAAGGATATGCCCACCATAGCTCTTGTCTCTCTCTCCACCTTTATAGGATTTAAGGGAATAGAACTAAGGGTACTAGCCTTGTGCAGCAAGGCCATTTACCCACTAAGCAGACTCAATGACCCTATTTTGAAAAACAAACAACAAACACCTTCTATATAGCACATATTCTTTTGAGCTTAGTAGGAACTTACACATGGGTTTAGTGATAATCTCTTTAATTACATATTGTATGGCTAGGAATCTCAAGAAAATAGATTAGTCATTTAGAAAATGATTAATTAATCATAAATGAAACATTGTTGATACTTACAAATAACTGTACCACAAGTTTTAATAAGACTGTACTGAAAAAAAAATACTCTTCCAAGTAATATTTGCATATGCTATTAGAGATAAGTATGTTTGAACACAATAACTGCTTATTCTGTATTGTGCCAATCAAGAATTTTCAAAGACTACCCTCTGAATAAAGTTAAAAATAACAATTGAGTAAAGTTAAAAATAACAATTATTATGGGGCTGGAGAGACTGCTCAGTATTTAAGCACACTGACTGCTGTTGCAGAGGAGCTGGGTCCAATTCCCAGCAACCACATGGCAGCTGAGAACCATTTCCAATACCAGTTCCAGAGGAAACCAACTCCCACTTCATTGCACAACACTGGTGCATTCACATACACTCATGCAGTACACTCACACACATAAAATGATAAATAATATTAAAATTATTAAATTCATAAAAATTTTAAGATACTTGTGCTATATTTAGGTCTGCCTTTTAAAATAAGTTCAGTAGTCAATCAATAAATGCTGTAATTTTTAGTTATTATACAAATTAATGGACTTTGTACTATTTCCATGCATGCATGTTGCTATATGTTACAAATATTTATGTCACTATGCTTTATTTATATTCTTAAGCCTCTCTCTACCCCATCTAATAAATCTAGATTTCACACATTATTTTATGTGTATGAGTGCATTGCCTGTATGAATGTACATACACTTGTGTCATGCAATGCCCATGGAGGTCAGAAGAGGGCATAGGAACTCCTGGAATTGGAGTTATGGCTGGTTGTTGGTAGTTCACTACCATGTGTGTGCTGGAAATCTCACATAGGACCTCTGTAAGGGGAGCCAGAGCTCTTAACCACTGAGCCATCTATCCAGCCCCAATAACATGTTATTATGGCTTATTTCACTTAACATAATGATTTCTAGTTCAATTCCTTTCCTTGCAAATAGCATAAATTCATTCTTCTTTTTTTTTTAGTGGCAAAAATTGTATAATACTGATATTTATATTGTATGGTAACTACTAACCATATTGATTGGATAACCTATATTTATATTTTAGCCGCATTGTATAGGTGCGTATACAAATATATTACACATAATATATTAATATATCTAGTATATAGAAAGCAAGACATAGGGTTGTATTTTATTCTTTATATTTATTTTACACACCTTTTATTATCTAAACTGAGCAAAATATAGTGGTGTAATAAATATTTAAGTTATATATATATTATGTTATTGTTTTTCATTTAGTTACAACCTTATCCTTTGCTTTTATCCCTTTGTCACTTGACAAGCTTAATTAAGCAGATTCATACCTTGGCTACTGTGAATAATGCAGGGGTAAATATTGATATATAACTATCTCTTTGGTATATTAACTTAGATATCTTGTAGTATACACCTGGGGTAGTAAAACATGATCATATGGCAATTATAGTTTTTTTTTATTTCTCCATTAATTATTTTATTTTATTGATGTTTTGTGTATTTCAGATATCACTTTTCAGTTCAATTGAAACATATTCCCCTTTGCCTCCCCCCCACCCCACCCCAGTTCATGCATTCTGCAATGTGTGTCTTGCATCTTTCAGCTTTTTTAAAGTTTTCCTCTGCAGAGGTTTATTATTTTGGGTGAAATTAACTGTATCAATCAGTTCTTTGGCCCAATCCTTAAGCTGTTGTTCCCTCCCATTTGCATTGCTCCAAAATATGCCTATATAAAAGTCATATATGTACATAATTATGTCCTCTGGGAATAAACTGTATGTTAACTCTGAAGTATGTTTAGGAATTCACATTTTTCCCTTAATTTTTTTATTACTCTAAAATATGATTATATATGTACCACCCATATAAGTTAATTACCATGTCTGAAAGTGGTGATTTAATTCTCGGGCTCATTAAGAAATTCACATTATAACATAACAGCTGCTTTCAGATAGAAAGAAATACAACAATAATGTTGCTCAGCTTGCCTTTAAATTGGGGGATTTGGTGCTATCATCCACAAATGAAACCATTCCTCTTTGGTTTTGGGGGTCTGTGTTAGTTCACTTAGTATAATTGCTTTAAGTTCCATTCATTTACCTGCAAAGTTCATGATGTCATCTTTCTTTACCATTGCATTGCATGGAACTCCATTGTGTAGATGTACCACATTTTAGTTGAGTTGGATCCATCTCTTCGCTATTGGGAAAAGAGCTGCAATAAACATATATGTGCATATATCTTTGCAGTAGGATTATTCTTGTGGATATATACCCAGGAATGGTATGGCTGGGTCAAGTGGTAGAAGTAAGTCTTTTATTTATTTTTGTATGTGTATGAGTGTACTGTCTGCATGTAGGTCTGTGCACCCGTGTCGTGCAATGCCGCGGAGGTCAGAAGAGGGTCTCAGATTCCCCTGGAACTGGAGTTCTTCTGGAATTGGAGTTACAGACTGTTCTTAGCCACCATGTGGGTGCTGGGGATCGAACCCAGGTCCTCTGCAAGAGCAGTAGGAGCTCTTAACTGCTAGGCTATCTCTCCAGCCCTAGAAGTAAGTCTTTGAGGGATGGCGCAGCCATTAAAGGCTGAGGCTGAGAACCGCAAAAAAATAANACTCACAAGGCATCAAAAAAATAATAGAATACCTGGGAACAAACCAAAAACCAAAGACACCAAAGATCTCTACAATAAAAATTTTAAATCCCTGAAGAATGAGATTGACAATGCATCAAAAGATGGCAAAACCAAACCTCCTCATATCTATGAGATGGAAAAATTAATATATAAAAATGCCCATTCTACCCAAATAATATATACATTCATGCAATCCTAATGAAATCCATGAGTTTCCTCACAGACTTGGAAAAATATCCTTACATTAAGTGGAAATTAAAAAAACCCGAATAGTTAATGCAACCCTGAGCAAAAAAATGTAACAAGGGGGATTGCTTTACCAGACTTCAATATATTATAGGCTATAGGTCATAAAGACAGCCTTGGTATTGGCACAAAAAACAGAACCGTTGAACAATGGAACAAATTAAAAAGATCAAACATGAGCTCATACAACTTCAGACCACCTCATATTTGATAAACAGGCCAAAAAGGAGGAAGGATAACATCTTCAGCAAATGGTGCTGGGAAAAACTTGGAACATCATTGGTAGAAGACCAAAATTAAACCCCTACCGCTCACCCTGTACAAAATCAAGTCCAAGTGGATCAAATTTCTCAACTTGAACACTGAAACTCTGAAGTTGATAAAAAAAATGTTGGTACAATATATACAAAAACATAGGCATAGGAAAAGACTTTCTAAATCAAACAGCAACTGCACAGGAAAATAAGTTCAACTGCTGAAAAGTGGAACATATCAAAACTCAAAAGTTTCTGTACAGCAAAAAAACAATCAAGACAGAGAAGAAAACCCACAGAGTAAAGGAAACTTCATCACCAGTTGATACATCTGAAAGAACATTTAGCATCCAGAATATAATAAAACTCCTCAAAAAAAACAAAAAGTAGAAACAAATGTCTCATACAGAAGATGGAGTAAAGAGCTGAACAGAGACTTCACCAGTGAGGAATTAAAGATGGCTGAGAAACATCTTAAAAAGGTTCAACATCACAGCCAGGCATGGTGGCACACACCTTAATCCTAGCACTTGGAGGCAGAGGCAGGTGGATCTTTGAGGTCAAGTCCAGCCTGGTCTACAGAGTGAGTTCCAGGACAGCTGGGGCTACAGGGAGACCCTGTCTCCAAAAGACCAAAAAAAAAAAAAAAAAAAAAAAAAGTGTTCAACATCCATAATATTAAGGAAATGCAAAAAAACCACTCTAAGATACCATCTACTCTGATAATACTGGCTAAGATCAGGAACAAAAGACAAAATAAGACACCAAATGCGAGAGAGGTTGTGGAGAAAGGGGAACACTCATGCCACTGCTGTGGAAATGTAAACTCTTTTATTAATTTTTATTTCTTTATTATTTTTATGTTTATGAATGTATTGTGTGCATGTAGGTTGGTGCACCTCTGTCATTCAGTGCCGCAGAGGTCAGAATACAGTGTCAGATTCCCCTGGAGCTGGAGTTAAAGGAGGTTCTTAGCAGCCATATGGGTGCTGGGAATTGAACCCAGGTCCTCTGCAGCAGCAGTTGGTGCTCTTAATCACTGAGCCAACTTTCCAGCCCCAGAAATGTAAACTCTTACAACCACTGTGGAAAGCAGTATGTTGAACCCTTAAAAGACTTCTTTTTTGTTTTTTTTTTTTTTTCTTCCTGCAAGTTGTCCCTTGATTTCTGAAAGTATATCATCTTCCTACAGAGGAGCCAGGGAGCCTAAAGCAACAGTGGTCACTACCTTTCTGAATCTCAGACCACATGATTGACAGCAAAACTCAGTTGCTAAGTCACAGGGTCATCATCTATTGCCTGAACACCAGGGATCAACCTCAATTCAACAAAGTTCGCTGTGGGTTTCCTAATTCTTAATATTTAACAGGTCATTTACTGGAGTGATTAGGGCTCTGAGTTTTTAGCTCTTGATTATTTATCTTATAAAAGGCAATATGACTTTGACATATGCAATGTTTTATCAGTATGCCTGATGCAACTACAAAGAGAAACATCTTATTACCGATTATTTGAATTTAAAAAAATTTTTTTTGTCTTTTTGAGACAGGGTCTCCCTGTAGCCCCAGCTGTCCTGGAACTCACTCTGTAGACCAGGCTGGACTTGACCTCACAAAGATCCACCTGCCTCTGCCTCCCAAGTGCTAGGATTAAAGGTGTGTGCCACCATGCCTGGCTTGATGTTGAACCCTTTTTAAGATGTTTCTCAGCCATCTTTAATTCCTCACTGGTGAAGTCTCTGTTCAGCTCTTTACTCCATCTTCTGTATGAGACATTTGTTTTCTTACTTCTTTGTTTTTTTGAGGAGTTTATATATTCTGGATGCTAATGTTCTGTCAGATGTATCACTGGTGAAAGTTTCCTCTTACTCTGTGGGTTTTCTCTTCTCTTCCTTGATTGTTTCTTTTGCTGTACAGAAGCTTTTGAGTTTGATATGTTCCCACTTTTCAGCAGTTGAACTTATTTCCTGTGCAGTTGCTGTTTGATTTAGAAAGTCTTTTCCTATGCCTATGTTTTGTATATTGCTACCAACATTTTTTTTATCAACTTCAGAGTTTCAGGTTTCAAGTTGAGAAATTTGATCCACTTGGAATTGATTTTTGTACAGGGTGAGAGGTAGGGGTTTAATTTTGGTCTTCTACAAATGATGTTCCAGTTTTCCCAGCACCATTTGCTGAAGATGTTATCCTTCCTCCTTTTTTGGCCTGTTTATCAAATATGAGGTGGCTGAAGTTGTATGAGCTCATGTTTAGATCTTTAATTTTGTTCCATTGTTCAACGGTTCTGTTTTTTGTGCCAGTACCAAGCTGTCTTTATGACTATACACCTGTAATATAGCTTGAAGTCTGGTAAAGCAATCCCCCTGTGTTACATTTTTTGCTCAGGGTTGCATTAACTATTCGGGTTTTTTTAATTTCCATATAATGTAAGGATATTTTTCCAAGTCTGTGAGGAAACTCATGGGGATTTCAATTAGGATTGCACTGAATGTATATATTAATCTGGGTAGAATGGGCATTTTTACTATATTAATTTTTCCAATCCATGAGTATGAGAGGTTTTGCCATCTTTTGATGTCATTGTCAATCTCATTCTTCAGGGATTTAAAATTTTTATTGTAGAGATCTTTGGTGTCTTTGGTTTGGTTTGTTCCCAGGTATTCTATTATTTTTTTGAGGCTATTGTGAGTGGGAAGGTCTCCTTATATTCCTTCATCTGTCTGTTGATTGTTGTTGATGTAAAGAAAGGCTACAGCTTCTTCTAGGTTAATTTTGTATCCTGACACTTTACTGAAAATCCTAATCATTTCTATGAGTTTCCTGGTGGAATTTTTAGCATCCCTCAGGTAAATATCATATCATCTGAAAAAAGGATAGGTTGACTTCGTCTTTTCCAATTAGTTTTCCTGTAATTTCCCTTTCTTGCCTTATTGCCCTAGCAAGTTTTTCAAGCACTATATTGAAGAGGAGTGGCAATAGGAGCCAGCCTTGCTGTGTTTCCACCTTTATAGGGAATGCTTCTAATTTTTCTCCATTTAGGATGATGTTGGCTGTGGGTTTGTATATGGCTTTGATTATATTGAGGAATGTTCCATTCAGTCCAATTCCCCATAGAACTTTAACATGAAGGGATGCTGCATTTTTTTCATGTGTATGAATGTACTGTCTACATGTAGGTTGGTGCACCCGTGTTGTGCAATGCCACAGAAGTCAGAAGAGGGCCTCAGATTCCCCCTGAACTGGAGTTAAAGATGGCTCTCAGCCACCATGTGGGTGCTGGGAATCAAACCCTGGTCCTCTGCAAGAGCAGTTGGTGCTCCTAACCGCTGAGCCATCCCTGAGCCCCAGTGATGCTGCATTTGTCAAAGACTTTTCACCAGGTAATTATAGTTTTAATTTTTTTTTTATTTTTTTGGTCTTTTTAAAGTTATTTTTATTTATTTATTTATTTATTTATTTATTTATTATTTATTTATTTATTTTTGTATTTTTGAGACAGGGTCTCCCTTTATTTCCAGGTATCCTGGAGCTCACTCTGTAGATTAGGCTGGCCTTGAACTCACAGAGATCCACCTGCCTCTGCCTCCCAAGTGCTAGGATTAAAGGCCTGTGCCACCATGCCTGGCTTAAGTTATTTTGTTTTGTTTTATTTTATTTTATTTTATTTTATTTATTTTGTATGTGTATGAATGTACTGTCTGCATGTAGGTTTGTGCACCCATGTCATGCAATGCCTTGGAGGTCAGAAGAGGATGTCAGATTCCCCTGGAACTGGAGCAAAAGACAGCTCTCAGCCACCATGTGAGTGCTAGGGATCGAACCCAGGTCCTCTGCAAGAGCAGTTGGTGCTCTTAACCACTAGGCCATCTCTATAGCCCCCCCCTCCTTTTTTTTGGTCTTTTTGAGACAAGGTCTCATTTTAGCCCCAGCTGTCCTGGAACTTACTCTGTAGACCAAGCTGGCCTTGAACTCACAAAGATCTGCCTGCCTCTACCTCCTGAGTGCGAGGATTGAAGGCATGCACCACCAAGCCTGGCTAAATATGGTTTTAATATTTCCAGTACTACCTGCTTGGTTTTCATAGTGATTGTACTAGTTTAAATTCCCATCAGCAAGGTATAAGGTTTCCCTTATTCTTACATCCCATCCTGCATTTTAATACTGTTGATTGTTAAATATTTTTTATTATTGTTTATTTTTAAGGGATTCTACAATATAATAACACAGTTGTTTTCAGATAACATTGATGTTGCTCAGTTTGCCGTACAATTAGGTAATTGGTGCATTTTGCAAGTATCTATGTCCAAATTTTGAACAACCCAAGGTTCCCATAGTCCAGTTGGAGAAGCTTATATGCACAGGCATGTTGATCAATTAGGAGTCCAGACTATATTGCTGTAGTCTCCTGATTCACCCCTATCTCCTCAGCCCTTACATACTACCACACCTCCTCTTCTGCAATTTGTTCCTTGGGGTTTGGGAAAGGGGCACAAGTGGGTGAGAAGAAAACAGTCTACTTTCTTTGGAGTTGTCATTTTGGACTCTAGTCTGTTGTTTCCCTTCATGGGTTGACAGCTTTTCCAGTGATACCCGTTTTAGTCATACTAACAAAGCACAAGCAATTGGATGTACAGCCATTTAAGCAGTACTAATTATTATGTCAAGCTAAGCTGTGAGCATAGACACAGATGCTTGGATGGTATGCTAATCTGCAAACTGTGGTTTCTCTATAAAGGGTGACAAGTTCTTATTGTGGCTTATAACATCTCCTAACCACTAGAGGACATAAGCTTGTGGCATCCACTGTGAGTTATTCCTCCAAGGAGAGAGCTAATAGCCAA
>VZQC01012791.1:715678-741520 GCA_009823505.1 Rhizomys pruinosus
ATATATATATATATATGCAATACAAGTTGGAGGAAAAATGGAATTTCCTTGTTAACGTATCACTGTATTTGATGCTTTTATGGCTTTAATTTGCATTTCCCTAATTATTTATTGAGATGTTTCTCAGCCATCTCTAATTCTTACTCTGTGAAGTCTCAATTCAATTCTTTGCTCCATCTTTTGAGTGGTTCATTTGTTTTCTTTCTTCTTTGTTTTTTGAGTAGCTTGTACACTCTGGAAACCAATGCTTTGTCAGATGTATCTGCAGTGAAGGTTTCCTCCCACTCTGTGGGTTTTCTCTTCTCTTCCTTGATTATTTCTTTTGATGTACGGAAGTTTTTGAGTTTGATGAGGTCCCTTTTGTCAATTTTCGATCTTGTTTCTTGCGCAGCTGCTGTCTGATTTAGGAAGTTTTTTCCTACACCTATGTCTTGTAGTCTGCTGCCAAGTTTTTCTTCTATTGCCTCCAGAGTTTTGGGTTTCACGTTGAGGTCTTTGATCCATCTTGAATTGACTTTTGTACAGGGAGAGAGGTAGGGTTTAATTTCATTCTTCTACAAGTGGTGATCCAGTTTTGCCAACACCACTTGCTGAAGATGCTTTCTTTTCTCCATTGTGTCTTCTTGGCCTCCTTGTCGAATATGTTGATGAAATTATTTGTGCTCAGGTCTGGATCTTCAGTTTTGTTCCGTTGGTCAACTGGTCTGTTTTTGTACCAGTACCAAGCTGTTTATATGACTATAGCCCTGTAGTATAGTTTGAAGTCTGGTATTGAAATCCCTCTTGTATTGTGCTTTTCACTCAGGGTTGTTTTGGCTGTTCGGGGTCTTTTGTTTTTCCAAATGAAACTAAGGATTTTTTTTCCAAGCCTGTGAAGAAACTCTTGGAGATTTTAATTGGGATTGCTTTAAATCTGTACAAGAGTTTGGGTAGAATGGACATTTTTACTATGCTTATTTTCCCAATCTATGAACATGGGAGATCTTTCCATCTTCTGATGTCTTCTTCAATTTCCTTCTTCAGGGGTTTAAAATTTTTGTTGTAGAGATCCTTGCCGTCTTTGGTTAGGTTTGTTCCTATGTATTTTATTGGTTTTGAGGCTATTGTGAGTAGGAAGGTTTTCTTGTATTCCTTCTTCTGTTGCTTGTTGTTGGTGTAAAGAAAGGCTACTGATTTTCCTACGTTTATTTTGTATCCTGCCACTTTACTGAAGTTCTTAATCACTTCTAGGAGTTTTCTGGTGGAGTTCTTAGCATCCCTTAAGTAAATGATCATATCATCAGCAAAATGGGATATTTTAACTTCCTCTTTCCCAATTAGAACTCCTTTAATTTCCTTTTCTTGCCTTATTACCCTAGCAAGTATTTCAAGCACTATATTGAAAAGGAGTGGTGATATGGGGCAGCCTTGTCGAGTTCCTACCTTTAAGGGGAATGCTTCTGTCATTTCCCCTTTTATTGGCTGTGGGTTTCCTGTATATGGCCTTGATTACATTGAGGAATGATCCCTCCAATCCAATTCCCTCTAGGACTTTAAGCATAAAGGGATGGTGGATTTTGTCAAAGGCTTTTTCCACATCAATTGAGATTATTTTATGATTTTTGTCTTTTAGTTCATTTATATGTTTGATGTTATTTATTGATTTTCATATATTGAACCATCCCTGCATTTCTGGAATGAATCCAACTTGGTCATGGTAGATGAGCTTGATGTGGATCTGTATGCAATTTGCAAGTATTTTATTTAGAATTTTTGCATCTGTGTTCATTAAGGAGATGGGTCTATTGTTCTCCTTTTTGGTTGTATCTTTGCCTGGTTTTGTTAATAGAGTGATGCTGGCTTCACAGAAGGATTCTAGAAGAACTCCCTCCGTTTGTATCCTTCTAAACAACTTGAGTAGTAATGTTTGTAAGTCTTTTTGAAATATTTTATAGAATTCTGCCATGAAACCATCTGGGCCTGGGCTTTTCTTGTTTGGGAGGCTTCTTATTACATCTTCAGTTTTTTCATATATTATGGGACTATTTAAGCTGTGGATCTCTTCTTGGTTGAGCTTTGGTGATTCCCAGGATTTCATATATTCATCCATTTCTTCTAGGTTTTCATACTTAGTAGAGTATAGGTTTTTGAAGTATTCCCGTATGATTGTCTGTATTTTTCATTGTCTGTTTTGATGTTTCCCCTTTCATCACAGATTATATTGATTTGGAGTTGTTCCTTCTTTCTTTTGGTTAACTGGGCTAGAGGTCTGTCTATTTTGTTTATTCTCTGAAAGAACCAACTTTTGGATTTATTGATTTTTTTTGTATAGATTTTTTTTGTTTGCTTGTTTCTATTTCATTGATCTCTGCTCTGATTTTTGTTGTCTCTTCTTGTCTGCTGCGTTTAGGGTTCATTTGTTGTTGTCTCTCAAGTATTTTTAGCTGCAGTGTTAGATCATTCTCTTGTGTTCTTTCTGGTTTTTTGATGTAGGCACTTAGGGCTATAAACTTCCCTCGAAGAACTGCTTTTAAAGTGTCCCATAGGTTTTGTTGTGTTGTATTATCTTTGTCATTCAGTTCCAGGAATGTTTTTATTTCTTTATTTCTTCCTTGACCCATTCATTATTCAGCAGAGTGCTGTTTAGTCTCCATGTGTTCTTATAGGCTGTAGGACTTATCCTTTTGTTGATATTGAGTTTTATTGCACTGTGGTCTGATAGAATGCATGAAATTATTTCAGTCTTTTTGTATTTGTTCAGTTTTTTCCTGTGTCCCAGTATATGTTCTATTTTGGGGAATGTTCCATGGGGTGCTGAGAAAAAAGTGTATTCTCTGCTGTTTGGGTGGAATATTCGATACATGTTGTGAGGTCCATTTGGTGTATTGTATCATTTAGTTCAGTTGTCTCTCTGTTTATCCTTTGTCCTGTTGATCTGTCTAAAGGACTTAGTGGGGGTATTGAATTCCCTTACTATTAGTGTACTGGGGTTAATCTGTACCTTGAGATCCTGAAGAGTTGTCCTTATAAAGTTTGGTGCACCAGAGTTTGGTGCATGTATATTCATGATTGTGAGATCTTCATCGCCAATTGTTCCTTTAATAAAGATGTAATGACCTTCTTTGTCTCTTTTGATTTCTTTTGCTTTGTAGTCTATTTTGTCTGATTTTAAAATACCAACAGCTGCTTCTTTTTTGTACCATTTGCTTGGAATAGTTTCTTCCATCCCTTCACTTTAAGTTGGTGCCTGTCCTTGAAATTGAGATGGGTTTCTTGTAGACAGCATATAGATGGATTTTGTTTCCTAATCCATTTTCCCAGTCTATGTCTTTTGATTGGAGAGATTAGTCCATTAATATTTAAGGTTATAATTGAAAGATGGATGTTGCTTCCTTTCACCTTATTATCCATTTTGATTTTTAGTCTCCAATTCTACTCCTGTGGTTATGTTTTTATTAGTTTATTTTCCTAGGTGCTTGGGGATAGTTGCTCCTATCTTCTGCCCTTTGAATTACTTCAAGTATTTTATGAAGAGTTGGTTTTCCAGCCATGTAGTCTTATTATCTTGTTTATGTCTTGGAATATTTTTCTTTCTCTTCAACCATAATCGACATGTTTGCTGGGTATAGTATTCTGGGTTGACATCCACAGTCCTTTAACACAGGAAATGCTTTGCTCCATGTTCTTGCTTTCATGGTTTGTGCTGAGAAGTCAGTTGTAATTCTGATGGGTTTCCCTTTGTATGTGACTTGTTTTTCTTTGTAGCTTTCAGAATGTTGTCTTTGTTTTGAGCATCTAGCATTTTAACTATGATATAGCATGGGGATTTTCTTTTTGGATCTTGTCTATTTGGGGTCCTATATGTTTCTTGTATTTGTATGGGTTTGTCTATTTTTAGTTTGGGGAAATTTTCATCTATTATTCTGTTAAAGATCTGATCAATGCTATTTTCTTGAGATTCTTCTCCTTCCTCTGTTCCTATGATGCAGAGGTTTGATCTTTTCATAGTGTCCAATATTTCCTGGTTGTTCCACTTTTGCGTATTTTTAAATTTTTCATAATCTTTATTTGAGCTTTTTAATTTCTCTGTGTTATCTTTCAGTTCTGATATTCTTTGTTCTGCTTCCTCCATTCTATTTCTGAGGATTTTTCCTTTCCTTTCTTCTTTATTGTATGAGTGTTCTATTTCCTTTTTCATTTCATCCTTTAGTATTTCATTTCATTTAGTATTTCATTTCATTCTTTAGTATTTCCATTTCCTTTTTGAACTTCTCAGTCTCTTGCTGGTGCTCCTTACCTCGCTGGTTGGCTTCCTTTTTCAGTGTTTCTACTTCCTTTCGGAGTTTGTTTTTTCCTCCCTCTAGTTCTTTCTGGAGTTTGTCATTCTTTTCCTTTAGTTCTTACCAATGTTTGTCATTGTATCCCTCTAGGTCCTTTTTGAGTTTTTCATTCTCTCTCCTTAGTTCTCTGACTTCTTTTTTTTCTTTAATTTCTCTGCAGAGGTCTGCAATTATTTATCTAAGATCTGTTTCTTGGGTCACCTCCAGGGGGATAGTTATCTCCTGCAGGGTTGGTAGAGCTTGGCGCGGAATTATCCTCCACCTTTCCCATGTTATCCCTTTGCCATGTCCCTGGCATGAGGGTTTCCCTCTTTTATTTATTTATTTATTTTTGCCTGTATTCTGATGCCAATCACAAATGTCTTTTCACTATGTTAGTGGCTGGTTTTGCTTGCCTCCTTCCAATGCTTTTTTTTTTCTTTCTTTCTTTCTTTCTTTCTTTCTTTCTTTCTTTCTTTCTTTCTTTCTTTCTTTCTTCCTCCTTGTTTATGTAGTATTGACTTGTCTAGGTTTCAGGCTTTCAATTTTGTTTATATATTGGATATTGGAAGTCTAAGTCACTCTTCCCTTCCTGTACTGAAGGTTCTCCAAAAAATTCCACTTGGATACTCTCTCATCAATTCCAGTTTGGGGGGGGGGGTATGCCTGACTTAGCCGCACCCCCGAAACCTGTCTGGAGCAAGTTCTGGGCGCCTGTGCTTCAGGAGCCCCCCCCCCCCCCGCCACACACAAAGAGGCAATGGTGCCAAACCAAAGTCACCTGGCACCAGCTGCAAAGGCAAAGTGTGGCTCTGCCCAGACAGCCACCCCGTACAATGGTTTAGAGTTTCGACCCTTTTCCAGCAACCCAAGAATCAATCTACCATAAAATCTACCTGTCTGGAGCAAGGTCCGGTCTCCTGTGCTTCAGAAGCCCCCCACACAAAGAGGCAATGGCGCTGAACCTGATCTTGATTATCTCTTAAATAGCTAAATATCCCTATATTATTCTGATGAGACATGAGAGATAAGCATTTGAAAGATATGAAAATAGGTATTTCAAGGTAAAACGTATTTTTCTTTGAACTATGTTCCAAAATTTCTAAATGGAATTTTATATATCCAAAACCTAAATTTAGCTCATCTTAGAAATATACAAAAATTTGTTAAAGTAGTTTGATTATGATAACAATTTATGAAGGCAATCTATTTTGCTCTTATTAAATAGTGTAGCAATTTTAACAAAAACACATTACTTAGAAATAGAGGGTGATTGTCTTAGATTGCTTTAGTAGTTAACTGACACACCTGGGAAGAGGGAACCAAAAATGGGAATTTCCTCTATGAGACTTGCCTATGAGTAATCTGTGAGCCATTTTATTAACTGTCGAGTGAAAAGGCCCACTGGGCAGAGCAGGGGGCCAAAGAAAACAAGAAGTTATACTGAAGCAAGGCATGGTGTCATATAAATTTAACCCAAGCATTCCAGAATCAGAGGCAGAAGAATCTGAGTGAGATAGAAACAAGTCTGGTCTACATAGAGAGTTCTAAGTCAGCTATGGATATGGAGAGACCTTGTCAAAGGAAAAAGAAAGAAAGAAAGAAAGAAAGAAAGAAAGAAAGAAAGAAAGAAAGAAAAGAAAGAGAGAGAGAGAGAGACAGAAAGAAAGAAAGAAAGAAAGAAAGAAAGAAAGAAAGAAAGAAAGAAAGAAAGAAAGAAAGAAAGAAAGAAAGAGGGAAGCGAACAGGCCTCATGATCTAGAGGAGCAGGCCACTAAGCAGTACACCTCCATAGTCCTTACTTCAGTTTCTGGCACCAGGTTCCTGTGTGAGCTCCTGCTGCTGCTTCTCTTGATGAAGGACTGTGTCGTAAGCAGAAATAAACTATCCAAGTGGATTTTGAATAGTCCTTTTCTTAGCAATAAAATGTTAACTAATATCATGATAGATACATTCATAGATGCTTTTTGGTTTTTGTTTTCGTGCATCTGCTACTTGTATACAGTCTATAGGAACAGAAATTGAGTTCTTGGCAGTAGTTTCCTGAAACTGGAGGCTGACAACAACAGTTATAGATTTTATTCCTCACTGAGATATTTACCATACTGAGAGGAAAATTCCTGACAGAATTGTTGTTTCACAGTCGCATTTAGTTGTGTTCCCAAATGACAAAGTGATTGGCCACTTTTCATTATGTGATAAAATAATATTTTCCAAGACTTGTCCTTAGAAGATTAACCATGTGCCCCTGCTTCACACTGAAGCCCTGAAATCTGTGGGATTTCAGATGTGGTAATTTTTAGACAGTCAATGAAAACCAATTTAGATCTCTCCTCTCTCTCTCTCTCTCTCTCTCTCTCTCTCTCTCTCTCTCTCTCTCTGTCTGAAACCCGAGGAGATGATTCGGAAGCAATTTCAAGATATTTCAAAGGAAATTTCAAAGTAATCCAAATCTGGGCAACAGCTTGATTACTTGTAGCATTCATTTTAGTGTTTACTGCCCCCCCCCAAAAAAAGTGGTCGATGTACTTTTCTTCTATTAAAGCATAATCAGCCATACACGATGAGCATTCCATTTGCTCTTCTTCCATCAGTTTCCAGTTACACATTTTTCCATTTTTAAAATAGATCTGAAGAACTAGCAGGATCAGAATGATGACTGATTTGCTAGTCATTTTTTTGACAATTCTGTTTTATAAAAATGCTGTAAACTAGTCCATATAAGTAAAAACAGCCTTCTTTGTGAGTAGAAATTTTGGTGAATGATCCTTGAAATTTTACATTTTGTCTGCTCTCAAAGATCACATTACTTTGAAGACAGTGGATTTTGATCAGTAAATAGCATTCTTTTCAAATTATTCCCATAACCCATAACAATAAACTTAAACATGGTTAGTGAACATATTTTTTTTCTAAGTTGCAAATACAGATATTGTTAGACTGCTTTCTTAAACCAAAAAGTAACCACTATAAAGATTACATCACTATTTAAGAAATTCCTCCGAAAAACCAGGAGAGAAAAATGAGGCCAAATATGTCTATCTGACCTAGCACTATGTAATCACTTGTTTTTGGAAATATTCATCATAATGATATAATTAAAGGAGAAACGTATTGAAAGATTGTATGTCTGTATGTGTGGTCATTGTTCAATAGTAAATTGAACTGAAAAAATATCAATGGCTAAGATTCTACTTTTATTAATGATTTTACTTTCCTTCACATGAAGTTTCTTTTTCTGATTAATTGTAGAAAATCTCATTAGAAAAAAATTACATACAATTTTTATTTACTAGGTTTCCCCCGCCCCCATGGTCACCCAAATGAGGTCCAGCAAGCATGCTTCCTGTCTTGATCTTCGTGCACTGTCCTTTATGACACAGCCTGGGTAGTCCAACAATGGCAGTCTACATTCTGAAGAAGCTGAAACCTCAGTAGCCACTCAGTCCGCAAGCTGCATATCTCAGTAGTCCCTATCTGGTATTGAAGGTTTGGAGGATTCTCAACTTTTAAATCTGAAGTACAATTTCTCAGAACTTACTGATTATTTATTTCTGGTTATACTTTCCTTTTGGATGCTTAAGGCCTCACAGTTAGCCCAGATCATGGTGGTCATCTATACATATTTTAGAGTAGCATAAAGTTAAAACGGAAAAAACGTGAATCAAGAAATATGATATTTACTACATTTTTACATAAAGTAAAAGTCTTTCAGTGCCTCTTTATGACAATCATTTTCTTTCCAAAGGCAGTCTATGGGATGAGACTCCACCTCACATGAAGGATTCATGGAACTTTGTGTTGCACAGTCCTCTAGTTTTAGGATGCTTGTTCACCCAACGTTTTCCAGGAATAGTACAAAGTTGGCGCTAAGAGTGAAATAAAGAAGAGCTAAACGGAGAAAGGAAGAAAACACCAATAGTACTAATACTTCAGTGACACATTCTCCTTTATGCTAAACCACATTGAAAAATATAGAACAAACATATCGTCAGTGTTTTGAAAGATGCTATCGCTTCTTCTAAATGACAGGTAAGAGATGTTCTGAATTTTATAGTATTGGTAAATTGTTACTTAAAATTCAACTGTTATTAAGGATTTTATCTATGTAAATGTGCTTATTGATAGACTAGTAAATTAAATGTAATGCTTCCAACAATTCAAATGCTGAGTAGACGGAGATAAGCTAATGGGAAATATGTTCCTTGGACTTTAGTTATATGTATTTCTTTGATACAACATGAGCTTAATTCACACACACAGATATATATATATATATATATATATGAAGATATAAATATATATATGCAGATATAAATATATATCTGCAAAATCCCTCTGCATATATACAAAAAGTAAAACTAATTAACAAACCATAATTGATTCAAAAGACTAAAGAAATGCTTTAAACAAATATATTTGAGGACAACTCTGTGTAAACAATGCACTGTTTCCACTATTCATCAAGTAGAAGACTGTGTCAAATGTTAATAGTAAAATAAAGGATTTGACAGGTGGGCAATAGCCATCAATTTCTTATGGAAAATCATCTAGAGCACTACTACAGATATGCTAAAGTCAGTCAGTCTAACACAGGAACTGATACCCAAACTCAAATGATTGAAGTAAATAAACAGAAAATTGCTAACATAGTTACCAGAAAAAAAGTTGCTAACACAATTTAAAATGTGTGTAAAATTAGCTATCCTTAAGTAACAGAACTATAATTTGCTTTTCTTTTTTGTTTGGGGTTTTTGGAAAGTTTTTCTTTCAATGATATCAGTCCAGTTGTGTGGTAAGGAACATACTCGAGAGAAAATAAAAGCTACAACCTTGGTAGAGAAAACATCAGCACTAACAAAATTAAATGATAATAATGACTGATTAGTGTAGTACAAGTAGAAATAGGAACAAAGTGAGGATGATTAAGTCTAGAAATAATAAAATTATTGAATTACAAAGTATTGAATTGAAAGGAGGGACAAGAAAAAAATAAAACCTCTAAAAATACTTGAAAGACATTGATGAGCTAGATGAACAGATAAAGACACTGGCCTGCAAGCAAGGTGACATGAAAACCATTCTTGGGCCATGAATGATGGAGGGCGAGAAATGAGTTTGTTTATTATTTTATGTTTATTTTATGTGTATGAGTGTATTGCCTGCATATATGTAAGTTCACCTGTGTTGTGCAATATTCACATTGGTCTTTAGAACTGGAGTTAAGAATAGTTGTTAGCTGCCATTTGAGTACTCAAATGGGATCCAGACTCAAGTCCTCTCCATAAGCAGCTTGTGTTTTTCACCACTGAGCAATCGCTCCAGCACTGAATGGAGGAATAAATACAGCTTAGACGCCCTAGAGACAAAGCTAATGATGCTGTAATTACTGAAACAGAATAAGATTATAAACACAAGCACTAAAACAACAGCTAACAGCCACCTTTCAATAGTAACTTTGAACATTAATAACCTCACTCCCCTGTCTAAAGATTCAGGGCATTTGAATGGCTTAAGAAACAAAATCCAGTGTTGGAGAGAAGGATCAGGACTTAAGACCACTGCCTACCTTGCAGAAGAGCCAGGCTCAGTTGCCAACACCATCATAGTGGAAAACAACTGTCTGCAACTCCAGTTCCAAGGCAAGTGACACTCTTTTCACATCCATGGGCATTGTATGTGGATCTGCTTACACAGATGCAGGCAAAGCATTTATACACATAATGAAAATTATAAAATATTTAAAAAACAAACAAAATCCATCTCTTCTTGTCTACAGAAAATTTATTGTACCTTCAACAGTTGAACCACATTAGGGTTAAAGGATGAGAAAATATATTCCCTCAAATGGGCAGAACAAGCAGCCATTGCTATCATATTAATAACAGTTTAATACTTATGTAAGGTTGATGGAAAGATATGTTGGAAAATATTTGAGTTTATGTAAACAACACAAATGAAAACCCTATGATAAGAGAGATAATAGATAATAACATAAACAGGGGAAGAGATTATGAAGTGGAACTATTAAAGTTGGGAATTCGGTGGAAGAATTTGAGAAATATATTTTAATGGATTTTTTTCTTTGAACAGGGGGCTATTGAAGAAGATAGTGTATGGAGCCATAAAGTGACAAGAATTTGTTGAAGTAAAATAGATGAATCTATTGTGAAAGATTGTTAAGTTTGGGAAACAAACATTCAAACATCTTTATGGCTCTAAAACAAAAACTTCAATAATACCAGCCTACTTTTACAGTATATACACATTTTTTAAGGCTTAAAGGAACTTTTGCAAACAATCATTAATTTAAATCAACATGAAAATGTTGAGAAACAAGGTATACTTTAATTGAAGTAACATCAGATATTGTTACATTTTTTAACCCACTGAAGATGTATTTTTTATTTACTTCAGGGATGACCCAGTGTCTTTCAAATTTTCTGGACTCCTAATTATTTAACATCTATGTAATCAAGGAGAAAATATCTTAATACATTGAATGTCAACTTTGTGAAATTGTAAATAAATGAAAATAGCATAAAAAGAAACAAAAAAATTGAGCCGGGCGTGGTGGCATACCCCTTTAATCCTAGCACTTGGGAGGCAGAGGCAGGTGGATCTTTGTGAGTTCAAGACCAGTCTGGTCTACATAGCGAGTTCCAGGACAGCTGGAGCTACAGGAAGACCCTGTCTCAAAAAGACCAAAAAAAACAAACAAACAAAAAGAAACAAAAAATCATTAAGAGTTCAGATTAAATCTACAAATAGTGAATACAGATAGTTTAAAACTTCATAGAAGCTATAACAATCTAAAATGACAGAGGAATGAATTTGAATAAATTATTAAATTCTGTGTGCTAAATTGTAATTATAATTTGTGACTCACATTGTTTTTCATTTACAAAGACATCCTTCAAACTGTGTTTGAAATGTAAATTTGTCTCATATTTACCCTAAAAGAAAATACATACATAGAGAATTTAACAGATAAATAGAAATAGTGAATGAATATTTGAAAAAATATGAACATTCTTAGCCCTCAGGGAAATATGTACTAAAATAAAGCTGAGATCCTAACCCATGTCTGTCAGAATGGGTATCATGAAGTGAACAACTACAAATATAAATACAAAAATAAATAAGATGTTAAAAATAGAATGGCTTCATTACAGTTTGTGAGCTTCTGGGATTGTTCCATTGTTTAAATGATTGTAATGATAATAACATATGAGATGACCATACTTTCTAAGTTCATGTCTTTTGTTATTGCATTTAGTTAGCCAACAGTACAGTAGTTTAAATATGACATTTTCATTCATATATTTCACGTCAGTTTGCTCTTGCTTCTTGCAGACAAGAATAGAGAGAGAGGGAAACCGTTGTTTAGTTACTAGTAATATGAATTAGTGTAACTATAACAGAAATCAATAGGAAGATTCTTTAAGAAAAGTGAAGTCCCAACATGTGATAGAGCTATACAATTTTGGGTACATATATCTGAAAGAATGTAGTTCAGCATAGCAGACAGATACTATCACACCCATGTTTATTGCATCACTATTCACAATAGACAAAGCATAGCACCAACCTAGATGCCTACAAACAGATAAATGCATAGAGATAATGTTGGATATACTCACAGTGGTTTTTTATTCATCTGTAATTAGAATGAAGTAGTGTTATTTGCAGGATACTGGATGGATCTTGAGACCATCATGTTAAGTAAAATAAGCCAGACTCAGAAAGACAAACATGACATTCTCTCCTATGTATAATCTTGATTTCTTGATTTAAATATGGCTAAAATTTTAAATATATATATAAATATATATATTCATACATATATAGGACATAAAACCTGGTAACAACTAGAGGGGGGATATGTCAAAAGGAAGGTGGGGTGAGGATGAGAAGACAATGCAGATGGGTAGAAGAGACCAGAGAGAAGAGTGCCAGAGCAAGTAAGAGCAAACTGACATGAAATATATGAATGAAAATGTCATATTTAAACTACTGTACTGTTGGCTAACTAAATGCAATAACAAAAGACATGAACTTAGAAAGTATGATCATCTCATATGTTATTATCATTACAATCATTTAAATAATGGAACAATCCCAGAAGCTCACAGACTGTAATGAAGCCATTCTATTTTTAACATCTTATTTATTTTTATTTTATGTATACAGTATATTACCTATATTCACATAAGTACGCTCATGTCTTCCAATGCCTGCAGAGTCTGAAGGTGTTGGATTCCCTACTGGAACTGCAGTTATGGACAGTTGTTAGCTGCCATATGGGTGCTTGTGAATCAAGCCCAAGTCTTCTGCAAGAAGAGCTAGTGCACTTAAATACTGAGCCAACTCTCCAGACCCAATATTCTGTTTAATAAAATCCATGATATGAATTGGTGGTTTCAACAGAAGCATAATTTCATATGATATGACCTTCATCTCTTTTACTGTAGCAAAATAGCTTAGATGCAATAGTTAAGGAAACCTAAATAGCCGGGCTTGGTGGTGCACGCCTTTAGTCCTAGCACTCGGGAGGCAGAAGCAGGCGGATCTTTGTGAGTTCAAGGCCAGCCTGGTCTACAAAGTGAGTTCCAGGACAGCTGGGGCTACAGGAAGACCCTGTCTCGAAAAAAAAAAAAAAAAAAAAAAAAAAGAAACATAAACAACATCCCCTTGTAAACAATGGAGATCAAGAAGTTACAAGAGAGAAAATTCACATATACAGCACTGAAAATGTATTTGAAAGGAAAGAAAATGAATAAGGACTTTGTTTTAAAAGTATTAATAAGGAGTAATGGGCTTTGGTGTTGAAAAGCTGCTTTTGCAGAGGACTTGTGTTTGATTCCCAGCACTCACATTTTTCCAGGGAAATCTGACACCATCATCTGACAGCTCTGGGCATTGCATGACCCAAGAGCACCTACTTACACGCAGGGAATATCCTCATACACGAAAATTACAATAATACATAAAATTTATTAAGGAGTGCTTATTTATAATTGAGAATAACTCCTATAAATTGTGCTATCCTTTCTTTAAGTAACCCAGTCTACTTGATAATTCACATTAGCCACCTATATATACATATATATTCACAGTTTTATGTATATATGTTAGAAGTCATTACAATCATCTAATTATTCACAACATACAGCTATAATTATTATCAGTATTCTCATTTTATTGTTAATTAACTGCTTACAATAAAATTTTAGTGATTTCCTCTAAGTGTACATAATCTATATATATGTAATATGTCATACATATATTTCACCCTTTCAGATTATGTATCACAATTCTTTAGAGATGGTGGAATACTTCTAAATAACTTTTAGTTCAATTAGAGATAAATATATTCAACTAAACAACTAGCCAAAATAATATATATGATTCTAAAATAATAAAACAAATAGAATGAACTCAATACATTTTAAGTCAGATGAAGAATTAATGGTGTTTTGTTAACAGAATACAAATTGATCATTATTTTAAGGACAATGGATTTATTATTTTCTCCTATACTTTATCCCCTTTTTGTTTTGTAATTAACTTTACCAAGATAAAATCTTCTTAAATGCCATAGTGTACATCTGTATGTTCCTGAGATTACTGTAGACACACCACAGTCTCCTCTAAGAATTCATTTTTTGTGATTTTTCAAATTTTTTTTACATTTTATTTATTTTTTATGTGCAGGAAAGTATTGCCTACATGTGTATAAGTGAACCTATTTCTTGCAATGTCCACAGATTCAGAAGATGGTGTTGGTTTCCCCTGGAACTGGAGTAATGGGCAGCTATTAGCTGTCATGTAGTTGCTTGGAATCGAGCCCATGTCCTCTGCAAAAGCAGCTGGGACTATTATCTAGGAAGCCATCTCTCCATCCCCTAGATTTGTTTTTATCTATTTATTTTATTTATTATACTTACTATGAAATAGTTATTATCTCAGCAATTTTGCCATTATATTTATATGTTACACAGAAAATGATCCTATAATAACATCACAATTTGTTTTCGGAAACTGTTTCTGAATATAAAATTAAAATTTGTATAAATTATCCAAATTTACATGTACTTTTTATATTCATTTGCTTATTTCTCTATTTTGGTTTTTGGAGACAGTGTCTGATATATACTCAGCTGTAATAGAATTTGCCATGTAGACAAGCTATGCATCCATCTCACAGAGATTTGCTCGTTGAATGCTGGGATTAAAGGCATGTTCCACCACACCTAGTCCTTCAGTTACTTTTCAAAACGATTTTTAAATATTTTAAATTGGATTTTTGTAATTTTCCTAAAACAAAATTTTATGGAATTCAGATCCCACCATCCAAACCTCTCTTTAATGTACTCTAGTATAATATAGAGGACTAGAGATCCTAATTTGTGTCCCCAGACAGCCCTCTCAAGAGTGTAGGTCCATTCACTGGAGCCTGATTAACCTACCAGGATTCCGTACTTGAAAGAATTGTCTCTGTTCATTTCAGCAACCATTTGTTGCCACATTTCCAGAATGGGGCTTCCTCATGTCTGTGAAGGAATTTTAGCTGGGTTGAGCTTGCATGACATTTGTGTATGCTGCCACCATTGTGGTGAGCTTTGTGAGTAACTCTCCCACTGCCTGGAAAATACTGCTTCCTTGTCATCATCCAACACCTCTGACTCTCATAATCTTTCTGCCTTTTCTGCAATAATCTCTGAGTCAGAAGTTAGCTATAGGTGTCCTCTTGAACGATAAGCACTCTGTAGGCTTTTGTTCTCTATGTATTGGCTTTCTGTGTTACTTGCCATCTGTTGCATAAATACCCTAGAGAGAATTCAAAGATACATTAATCATGGGTCAGTTTAAAACTATACAGAGAGGGGGCTGGAGAGATGGCCTAGTGGTTAAGAGCACCGACCGCTCTTACAGAGGACCAGGGTTCGATCCCCAGCACCCACATGGCGGCCGAGAACCGTCTGAAACTCCAATTCCAGGAGAACCCCAGTTCCAGGGGAATCCGACACCCTCTTCTGACCTCCGTGGCATTGCACGACACGGGTGCACAAACTTGCATGCAGACAGTACATTCATACACATACAGAAATAAATAAAATTATTTAAAAAATTAAAAATATCTATACAGAGAGATAGGTGAATCTCTGTGGGTTCAAGGCTGGCATGGTCCACAGAGCGAGCTCCAGGACACCTGGTACTAAAAGGGAAACCCTGTCTCAAAAATACCAAAAAAAAAAAAAAAACCCTATACAGATTTAATTGAAAATGAGTGCTTGTTTCTCCCCTCTGTCCTGTTTACCGTGAGGGTCCAAAGATTAGTATCAATGTAAGGTGCGGGATCTAATTAAAATTTGGTTGGTTACTCTCATAATTTTTGTGCCATTTGAATAATCTTATCAGGCCAATTGTTATTGTATCCATTTTACTTTTTTAAAAAACAAAATTTACTAACCTTTTGTGTACGTCATACAACCTTTCCCAATCAAATTTAGATCCATTTACTTTTTCTAAGAGAAAGCTATTTTATAGTACTTTTATTAGTGTTTTGTATATTTCAGACATGATTTTTCAGTTCAATTTAGACATATTCCCATTCCCTTCCCCCATCCCATCTGAGACAATACATTCTGCCATACATGTCCTGCATCTTTCTCTCAGTCTTTTTAAAATTTTTCTCTGCAAAGGTTTATTGTTTAGGGCAGAATTAAACTAAGTCTGTACCCAGTCCTTATGTTGTTTGGGTCCCCTCTCTATTGCATTGCTCCAAAATTTGCCTATATAAACATCACATATGTACCAGAATTAGGTCCTCCGGGAATAAACTGTATGTTAACTCTGATATATGTTTAGGAGTTCACATTTTCCCTTTAATTTTATATTCCTCTAAAATATGAATACATACCTTCTGCCTATATACATTAATTACCATGTCTGAAAGTAATTGGTAAGTTAATTCTAGTGCTCATTAAAGGATTCATATTATAATATCACAGTTGGTTTCAGATAGAAAGAAATATAAAAATAATGTTGCTCAGCTTGCCTTTCAATTGGGGGATTTGATACTAACATCCACAAATGAGGGAAACCATTCCCCATTTGTTTGTTTTTTTGTTTTGTTTTTTTTGTTTTGTTTTGAGGGGACTGTGTTACTTCACTTAGCATACTGGCTTTGAGTTCCATCCATTTACCTACAGAGTTCATGATGTCATGTTTCTTTACTGCTGCATAGAACTCCATTGTGTAGATGTATCACATTTTTGTTATCCACTTATCAGTTCAGTGGCATTTGTGTTGGTTCCATCTCTTTGCTATTGTGAAAAGAGTTGCAATAAACATAGATGTGCATAGATCTTTGAGGTAGGATGAGTCTAGTGGGTATATACCCAGGAGTGGTCTGACTGGGTCAGGTTGAGTCTTTTTCAGGGTTCTCCACACTGCTTTCCACAATGTTCCTACAAGTTTACACTCCCACCAGCAGTGCATGAGAGTTCCCCTTTCCCTACAACCTCTCCAGCATTTGGTGTCTTTTGTTTTCATGATCTTAACCAGTCTTATCAGAGTGAGATGATATCTTAGAGTGGTTTAATTTGCATTTCCTTAATTATTAATGATGTTGAACACTTTTTTCCTTCTTTTTTATTTTTTAACAATAAGTAATAACTTATGAGTACAAACATCCTTCATTTAAAATCAATTTGCTAGTAGCTATGCCCAAACCCGCACAGCCCCAGGCTCCCACCATCCAGCTGGTGGGGTTTTATGTACAATCATGTTGATCAAATAAGAGTCCAGTCTATATTGCTGTACTTTCACCATTCACATCAATCTCAGCCCTTACATTCTACAATGCCCCCTCTTCTGCAGATTGTTCCCTAGGCTTAGAAAAGGGGCACAGGTGGGTGAGAAGCAAAAGAGTCTACTTTCTCTGGAGATGTCATTTTGGACTCTGATCAGTTCAGGCTGTTTCCTTTCATGGGACTTTTTAAGATGTTTCTCAGCCATCTTTACTTACTCAGTGAAGTCTCCTTTCAACTCTTTACTCCATCTTTTGAGTGAGTCATTTTTTTTTTCTTTGTATTTTGAGGAGTTTATATATTCTGGAGTATAATGCTATGTCTGATGTATCAGTGGTGAAGGTGTCCTCCCACTCTGGGTTTTCTCTTTACTTTCCTGATTGTTTCTTTCCCTGTATAGAAGCTTTTGTGTTTAATGAGGTCCCACTTGTCAATTGTAGACCTTAAATCCTGTGCAGCTGCTGTCTGATTTAGAAATTCTTTTCCTGTGCCTATGTCTTGTAGGTTGTTGCCAACTTATATCACCTTCAGAGTTTCAGATTTTACAATGAGGTCTTTAATTCACTTGCAGTTGATTTTTATACAGGGTGAGAGGTAGGGGTTTAATTTTGTTCTTCTACATATGGTGATCCAGTTTTGCCAGCACCATTTGGTGAAGATACTCTCTTTCCTCCAATGAGCATTTTTGGCCCCTTTATTGAATATGAGGTGGCTGAAATTGTATGAGCTCAAATTTAGATCTTCAATTTTGTTCCATTGGTCAATAGGTCTGTTTTTGTGCCAGTACCAGGCTGTCTTTATGATTATAGCCATGTAATATAGTTTGAAGTCTGGTAAGGTGATCCCCCAGTATTGCATTTTTTGCTCAGGGTTGCTTTAGCTATTCGGAGTCTTTTGTTTCTCTCTATGAATTTAAATATTTTTCCCCAAGTTTATGAAAAACTCATGGGGATTTTAATTGGGATTGCTTTGAATCTGTATATTAATTTTGGTAGGAGGAACAATTTTACTATATATATAGTATATATATGTACACCTTTGAGAATTACACACAATGTATGTTGTTCATATTTACTCCCCTTTATCAGCTGTTACCAGGACCAGTTCCACCTCTTGATTCTCCTTTGTGTTTCCTATTGTGTTTTTCATTGTGCTATTCAGATACTCTTGATTATGGATTCATTCCCTGGAATATGTTTAGCATAGCATATCAGGTGTTACTCCATTAATGAAAACTAACTTTCCCACTCTCAACAGCTTTCGGTTGCCAAAAGCTCCTTATGTAAATGCGATACATCATCCTCAATCCTGTCTTTCATGCAAGCATGTTCTTTGATTCTCATTTGCACAGGAGTTGTGCATGCTGTCACATTCATACTGTGAATTAGTGTATGTAACTTATCTGTTGTATCTGGAATATATTTTTGTAGTAGTCATTCATAGACTCTGGCTCTTATAATATTTTCTCTTCAAATATAATTCCTGAACCTTGATGATTGGAGTGCGATATAGATTTGTCATTTAGAGATTAGCATTCCACATTCTCTTGTTATCTGCAGTTGGCCAATCATGGGTATCTACGAGAGCCCCAAAATAGTGCAAAAATAAAGTTCTCTAATGAGATCTGAGAGATAAATTAGTATATGGATATAATGATAAATCAATAGTAATCAGTTAAATACTATGTTGATTTAGCAGATCACAAGGAAATAGTTTTTTGGGGGTAGCTGAAAACATACCCAAATGATCCCATCACAATGGCAAGAGCAGGCAGAATTCCCATGTAAGTTCCATGCAGACAAAATCTAAGCATAGACCTGGGAAAATGGGAAAGAAATCCTGGCAACTAAGACTGGAGCAAGAGATATTAGTGGGGGACTGTCCCTGGACTGGGAACGACAAGAGTCTGAATACTTTTAGGTGAAGAATATGCCTTACCAGTGATTTCTAAAATTAAGAAATTAATTCATGAGACAGCAAATTCGAACAGAGGATCTAATGGAGATCATTCCAATTAAGGTAGATGTAATCTATAACAAAAATATTTTATTATTATTGTAAATAAAACATTAACACATGAGTCATGAACCTTTATGGTGTGTGCTCTGTATAAATGATTTTTCCCCCAATGAGAGAAAGAACTGCCTAGTAGAAAAATCTAGATTGAATTCTATTTCTGCAATTTTCTCATAACCTCTTATTTATTTTACACTACATTGCCTTCAAGAAGATTATTCTGCAGAGAATTTTAGAGGAACTTATAAAGAATGATGAGTTAGTAATGTTATGGATCCTTTGTACCTGTTCATGTTTTAATATCTGAATTGGATGTATATATTTATAGTAATTTCATACACTAAAGATGAAAAAAATCCTAAATATAAAACATTCAGTCTGGAAGCTGAGGAAAATTAGGCCTTCAATAAAATGTTAACTCATATTCTCTCTTTATTTATGAAATTATTTCTCCATACAAGAAAATTCCATTTTTCTTTATATTTTATCCAGAACTGTGAAACTGTGAAATATCATTTATGACTCTAGATTGTTTTACCAATCTTAACCATATATATATATATATATATATATATATGAAAAGTTGCTTATCTGTCATAAACCTTTTCATTATTAGTGTCAAATCTGCACAACCATTAATTGTACAATTAAAGTGTTTCAGTGGCTCTAAGGATTAATATTGACCTTTATCTACCCTCAAAAAAGTAGAAAAATTCTGCATAATTAATATTAGTTTTCATGTATAGAACTAGTAGTTCTATAAATAAAAGACTCAATTTTATAGATGAAATTTGGAGGCAGTAAGAGTTAATTGTTTTAGGCACAAGTTTACAGTTTCAGTCAGTTCTTTGACCCAGTCCTTTTTTTGTTGTTCCCTACAATTTTTATTACCCCAAAATATGCAGATATGTAAGTCATACATATACCAAAAATATGACATCTGAAAGTAAACTGTATGTTAACTCCACAACATGTTTAGGAATTCACATTTTCCTCTTTAATTTTATATTACTCTAAATCAGGCACACATACCCTCCTCCCAGATGCTACGATTTTTAAGATGCATCATTTTATTTAATATTCCTAACACCCATCTACTTTCAGTATGTCTTCTCTCCCTTCCTTCTTTCCTTCCTTTCTTCCTTCTTTCCCTCCTTCCTTCTTTCCTTCCTTTTGTTCACTCCTTTTATTCACTTTTTCCATCCTTCCACTTCTTTCATTTCTATATTTTATAACTTAATATGTGGTAGAAAATATAGATAAACACTTTGACTTTTTTTGTAAATAAAACAGACTCATGCAGAGAAAATTACAATAAAATCAACAGAGTAAAAGTTTTCAGGTGTTTTGTTTGTTTGTTTTCAGTGTTTTCAAATGGAGTTTAGCACTTAATGGCCTCACAATGTTGCTTATGCTAACGTTGAATGTACAGGAATCAGAGATATTGCTATTAAAGGTATGTATGGTAGTCAGAGTTAGATTATTTTAATGGCATAACAATTAAATATAAATATAAATAAGATCTAAAGTTACCAGAATACTTACAGGAATTTTTCATAGAAACACAAATCCTAAAAAGATTAATACATTAGAATGATACAAAGGATTTTTATTGTTTATCACTCACAAAATGTATGATGTTATATGAATTATTTTGTCCTTATAATATCAATTTTGTTCAATATTGGAATTGTAATATCCTTTACAGTGACATAAAATGAAATCAATTTAGATAATCTTGTATATGTCACATGATTTACACAATACACCTTGAATTCTGAAAAGTTAACCTATAAAATCTGCACAAAAAGCCCATTGAGGAGTTTAAAAATGGTAGGCAAAGCCTCAGATGGAAGTAATAGCTCTGTTCATAAGCGAAAATGCTGAGTGTTTAAGTCTAATTTATGTACCCTGAGAGCTATAGTCTACATCCCTTTCTCCTTTTGCGGAGAAAGATATTTAAGTAAGGATCTTGAATGTAATCGATCAGCAATGACCTGCACTGTGATCTGCATCCTCAGTCTCTGCTAATTTCTATTAACATATTTTAAATTCAAGTGCAATTCCATCTGTGTAGCACACGTATTTATATATACATACTGAACATTTACAATAAGTTAATAATTTAATCATTTCACTTGTACAAAATAGAAATATTTATACATTTGTAAACCAAAATGTTCTCTCCCGTAGATAAAAATATCACATAAAATGTCCAACAAAATGAATTTTAAAAGTATATTTTCCTAAAGCTTTTGTAGGCAAATCCATATATAACATATTCTTATTGCCAGTAAACATAAAAGAACATTGTAGGTACAATTTGTCAATTACATGCACATTACTATTGGGGCAGATTTGTACTCTCTATAGGTAAGAAGTTTAAAACAGATCCTTAAGGAATTAGTAAGAAAACATTGATATATACATGATGAAACATGCTGCCTTTAATGTAGTTTAAGCACAAAAAGAAATCTTACAAAATTCAACCTCAAAGAGAGAGCATGGTAAAGGTAAAGATATGATGTGTGCTGTCATTTTTTTCCTCCTTAAGAAAGATATATGTGGCATGCATATATGCATATTTTGGAGTGATGCAAATTGGAAGGAACAACAACAACAAAAGACTGGGTCAAAGAACTGACTGAAACGGTCAACTTCTGCCCCAAAACAGTAAAATTCTGCATCGACAATTTTAAAAGAGACTGAGAAAAAGATGAAAAATATGTTTGGCAGAATGCATGAGCTCTCCTGGGGTGGGGGAGCAAGGAAGGGGAATGGATCTACATTTGATTGGAAATTTTGCATGAAATGCACAAAGTTTCAATAAAAATTGGCTTAAAAAAAGAACTCATTAAATGAAGTGTTTGCTCTTCATAGTACTGTGTGAAAATCTGTACATCATGCGTTCCTAAACCACAAACAGTACACATGGAGATCATAATTTCATACAGCTATGTAAAAGGTCATTGACACAGTTAATAAATTTAGCAAACAAGAAAGTCTTATGAGATAAAAATAAATACAAAAATTAGTATATAAATTAGTGTAAAAAAGAATGACAATTAGTTTACCAGGGATGGAAATGAGAAATGACTTCTCTACAAAAAATGACCTTCTACCCTTCCTCTATACTAACTTTAAAGAATTATACTGAGATGTGACTGAACTTCTATTTTAAGGCTCAGAAATAAAGCTTCAACATACTCTTGCTGAGATACCTAGAGACTATTCTCCAACAAAACAAAGCATTGCACCATGAAATACTGATAGGTGAAAAATATCCAACTGAGGAGTGGGGCAAAGTGAACAAACAGAAGGAGGCTGATGTACAGTTCTAAGACAACTGGGCTAGCATCTAGAGAGAAGGAAGTTCACAATGTAGAGCTCCAGGATGGAAGCCTACAAGGGAGCCAAAGAAGAAAATGATAAAAAATAATTACCTGGTGCATTTCTCCTTGTTGGCACAGAGGTCATATTTAAGTTTGGAACACTTAGAAAATATAAAGTATGATTATTAGATTGAAATATTTGATGACAACATGAAATGATTGAACAAAGGTGTTGTGAAAGATTCTTTTGAAAGAATAAAGGTTTAAAACGCAGATTTTAAGAACATATTTCCAAGTAAAATATCCTGCATAATATTTATAAGAAATGTAAAGCATTTTTAAAATTCAACATAATTTAATGTACTCTATTATGTTAAGGCTTGTAAAGTTTAAATTGTAGGTCTCTACATGTCTTTCAGTGTGGGGTCATCCACCTGAGTGAGTCTGGTTCACCTTGAAATAGTCTCATACTTGAAAGAGTGATTTCCTCCCCTCCCAGCAATCATTGGTTGTCAATATATCTCTAGATTGGGTTGGGATTTCTTTTATAAAAATTTTACAATTTTTTAATGAGCATTTGTACATCAGACAATGGTTCCCAATCAAGCCTGGCCCCTCCTCCATGCTCCAAACCCCTATCAAAACTCAAGAATTTCAACATACAAGCTAAGCCCTATCTAGTCAAGCTTCCAAACCCAGATGTCCTTCTTTGAAAGCTAGCATCACCTAATACCAAAGACAGGCAAAATACAACCAAAAAAGAAAAGTACAGACACATCTCATTAATGAAAATAGATGCAAAAATACTCAACACAGTACTTGCAAACCACATACAGACTCACATCAAAATGATCATCCATCATGACCAAATTGGATTCATCCTGGAGATGCAGGGACAGTTCAACATATGCAAATGCATAAATATAAAAACACACAAATGGACTGAAAGAATAAAACTACACCATCATTTCAATTGATGCAGGAAAAGCCTTTGATGAAATCCAGCATCCCTTCATGCATAAAGTCCTAGAGTGAATTGGGCTAGAGGGGACATTCCTCAAAATAACCAAAGCCATATATAACAAACCCATAGCCAATATCATCTTAAATGAAGAAAAGTTAGCAACATTCCCCTTAAACCAGGAACCCAGAAAGGCTGCCCCCTATCCATACTCCTCTTCAATATTGAAGCTTGAAACACTTGCTAGGGCACTAAGGCAAGAAAGGGAAATTCAAGGAGTACTAATTGGAAAAGAGGAAGTCAAGCTATCTCTTTTTGCAGATGACATGACAGTTTACTTAAGGGATACTAAAAACTCTATCAGAAAACCCCTGGAAATGATTAAGAGTTTCAGAAAAGCACTGGTATACAAAACTAAGCTAGAAAAATCAGTAGCCTTTCTTTACACCAACAGCAAGCAACTGAAGAAGGAATAATTCCCACTCACAATGGTCTCAAAACAATAAAATATCGAGGAACAAACCTAACCAAAAACACCAAAGATCTCTACAACAACAACAACAAAAAATTAAACCCCTGAAGAAGAAGATTGAAGAAGACATCAGAAGATGGAAATACCTCCCATTTTCATGGATTGGAAAAAAATTAATAAAGTAATAATGAGCATCCTACACAAATTAATATACAGATTCAGTGCAATCCCAATTAACATCCACAAGTGTTTCTTCACAGACTTGGAAAAAATCCTTAAAATTATATGGAAAAACAAAAGACCCCAAATAGCCAAAGCAACCCTTAGTGAAAAGAGAAATATAGGGGTGATGGGGTGCAGATTACTATACCAAACTTCAAACTATATTACAGGGCTGTAGTCATAAACAACAGCTTGGTACTGACACAAAAACAGACCTGTAGACTAATGGAACAAAATTAAAGATCCAAACCTGAGCACATACAATTTCAGCCACCTCATATTTGACAAAAGAACAAATAAGACCCAATGAAGTAAAAACAGCATCTTCAGCAAATAATGTTGGCAAAACTGGATCAACACTTGTAGAAGAATAAAATTAAACCCCTACTTCTCACCCTGTACAAAAATAAACTCCAAGTGGATCAAGGACCTCAACATGAAACCTGGAAATCTGAAGGTGATTGAAGAAGACATTAGCAGCAACCTACAAGACATAGGCTTAGGAAAAGACTTTCTAATTCAGACAGCAGCTGCACAGGAAATAAGGTCTACAATTGACAAGTGGGGCCTTAATAAACTCAAAACCATCTTTACAGCAAAAGAAACAGTCAGTGAAGTGAAGAGAAAACCCAGAGAGTGGGAAGAAACCACCAGTGCTACATCTGACAGAGCGTTAACTTCCAGAATCCATAAACTACTCAAAAAACAAAGAAGGAAGAAAACGATGGAGTAAAGAGCAGAGATTTCACCATTGAGGAAGTAAAGATGGCTGAGAAACATCTTAAAAAGTGTTCAACATCACTAATATTTAAGGAAATGCAAATTAAAAGCACTTTAAGACATCATCATCTCACACCACTCCTAGGTTTGTACCCTCAATACTCACTCCACTGCAGAGATACATGCACCGCCATGTTTATTTCAGCTCTCTTCACAATAGCAAGGAGCTGGAAACACCCCAAATTCCCCTCAACTGACCAGTGGTTAGAGAAAATGTGGTGCATCTACACAATGGAGTTCTATGCAGTAGTAAAGAAAGATGACATCATGAG
Organism: Rhizomys pruinosus; assembly: GCA_009823505.1. Taxonomy (NCBI): domain Eukaryota; kingdom Metazoa; phylum Chordata; class Mammalia; order Rodentia; family Spalacidae; genus Rhizomys; species Rhizomys pruinosus. Next base: position 740,850 of record VZQC01012791.1, read on the forward strand.
CTTTGCAGGAAAATGGCTGGAGCTAAAGGACATCATGCTGAGTGAAGTAACACAGTCCCAGAAAAACAAACGACGAATGATATCCCTCATCTGTGGATGCTAGTGCCAATTATGTAGTTGTAAGTAATTCTTGTGCACGGCCCCTTGAGCTTTTGTCCAAGCAGTTGGGAGTGATGCATATTGGAAACAACAACAACAACAACAACAACAGAAAGGACTGCATCAAAGAACTGACTGAAACAGTGAACTTCTCCTCAAAACAGTCAACTTCCACATGGAGAATATTGAGAAAGACTGAGAAAGAGATGAAAAGCATGTTTGGCAGAATGCATGAGCTCTGGTGGGGTGGGGGAATAGGGTGGGGTACACGGGTCTAGATTTGATAAAAAAAAATAAATAAATAAATAAAAAAGACATATCTCACTCCAATAAAACTGGATAAAATCAAGAAAACTAAGGAAACCAAATGCTGGAGAGGTTGTGAGGAAAGGGGAACATTCATCCACTGCTGGCCAGAATGTAAACTTGTACAACAACTATAGAAAGCAATATGGAGAACCCTTAAAAGATTCAAAATGAGCCTACAACCTGATCCAGTCATACCACTACTGAGTATATACCCACAAGACTCATCCTACCACAAAGATACATGCACATCTATGTTTACTGCA
>VZQC01012791.1:746958-821958 GCA_009823505.1 Rhizomys pruinosus
TCATATTTCTCCTTGTTCTATGGGGGGGAAGGCAAGAAAGTCTCTCATATCAGAACCTTTGTGGCACCTTGGAGGTAAGTTTCATTAGGACTCATTATAACTAGTTGTTACATGTAGGATCCACAGAGGGGTTCGGTGTTTATGGCAATCTGAGGCTTTTCTTCCTTTGAATGTTCAGACGGTCAGCCTTTCCGTTGCCACTTTTTGGTACATCCTACTCAATGCAGGTGTTTGGGCACAACAGCCTGCAGATAGGTTTTGCATGAAGGATGCTTGTACTCATGGATTATCACTTATAGCTAAAAATGAAAAAAAAGACTGAGAGAAAGATGCAGGACAGTTATGGCAGAATGCATGATCTGGGATGGGGTGGGGGTGGGGGGAGAGGGAAAGGGAAATAAGCCTGAACTGAATTGGAAAAAATGTATGAAATGCACAAAGCATCAATAAAAAACTAATTTAAAAAAAAAAAAAACAATATAACTACTATTTGCCTTTCCTTACTGTTCTACTGTCAAAATTTTTCACTGAAACCTAATAGGTTACAGAAAAACTAATGTCCTTATGTTAAGCAATATTTTTCTTCTTTATAGGTTAATTTAAGAGTATATGAATACTGAATTTAAAGATTAAAAAAATAAATTACACTTTGTATATTTTACTAACCAGATATGACTATACCTGAAAATTTTGCTTGAACCAAATTCATTATTAATTGAAACCTCAGAAGTCAGAATCAATATGTGAGAATTTGCAAGCGATTTTCTTTATTAGTTTAATAGAAGTGGATGCTTTATTTAATTATAAAGAATGAGTTTGTGCAAACTCACTTGTAAAGAATTCTAGGCCTAGATATGTAAATATATCTCTTTTTAACTTAGCATGGAGACTTCTAAGATACCAGGGGACAGAGTGGGCAGGACAATTTTTACTCTGAATACCATGGATCCAACCTTTTTATGGATACTGAGAAAATATGAAGGTAACAGTTTCAAAAGCTCATAGTATAATACAGAAAAAACAGATAAATAAGTATTTTGAAAGTCCACATATGCACATTATATAATTGTTATTTATACACATACCTTGTGGAAAAGATTCACTTACAGCAAAATAAATTTTAGTTTGTATCCTCTTTCTAGGTTTCTAGGCAAGTTTGGTATCTTTATTTACAAATAATTCTCTCATCTTCCTAGGAGCAGCTATATCATCAATTGCCATGCTCACAAATGCCGTCTTCAAGAGTTACACCAAAAGTTAATGCATTTCTTTCTTTCCAAAACTAAGTATATAGGGAGGTTTTAAAAAGAAAAAAATATTTCTTTAAATGTCTTATAAAGTTTCATTCTTTTATTAGACACAGGGAAAGACTTTCATTAAGACACTAAAGTCAAGACAGGGAATGTCTGCATCATCAAATTGATTATTATTTGCTAAACTATCAATACAGTACTTAGCCATCCTCAGGATTCAGAGAAGCTTGGGGATTATTCTTGTTTTGTATTATTTCTATCTTGTCAAGACTGAATGATTTAATAATGCCATTTTCCTACCTCCAAAGTGAAAATAACTATTTTGTATTGCATAAAATATTGATGGAATAAAATTTTATTTTAAAATGTTCTAGAAAACTTAAATCACCTACAGATAAAACTTGTGGAATTATTGCTTTATGTGTGTGTGTGTGTGTGTGTGTGTGTGTCTGTGCACTTGTGTACCTCTTGTGTACCTGCATGCTCTCAAAGCTGTCAGATCCCCTGGGACTACTGTTACAGGCAGTTTTGAGGCATCTGACATAGGCGATGAACCCAAGCTCTGGAGTTCTACAGAGTAGAATGTGCTCTTAACTCTGGAGCCACCTCTCCAACCCTAATTTTTGCCTTTTATGAAATTGATGTAATGTTATGTCCAAACAATTTCATTAAAAATCCCCTTTAGCAGTTTTAGTCTATTATAAAGTCAATTACATTTGAAAGTTTACATAATTATCCAAAGGAGAAATAGAAGATTTAAGTTTTCTTGTGAAATTCTCATTACTATGGGAGAAACTGATTTATTTGATAGGCTGGATTAATAGATTGTATTATTTCAATCTCCTATACTACTGAACACAATAACAATTATAAAAATTTTAATTTAATCCCACTTAGTCCTAAGAGTTCTTAAATATGTAAAATCAAATAACTCATTTGTTCTTCTCAACCAACACAAATCCAATGTCTTGGAGGGATCCTCATACATAATGTGTTAATAAATAGTTCTTATATTGAACAAAATTATGAAGAAATTACAATTTAACTCACTTTTTATCATTAAATATGGAATTGATGAAGAAATTTTCCTTTGACTTTCTCATGAGTCTTTTAATTATAAATATAACAAGAACTACATAATAATACTATCATCTCTTAATATAACTTTGTATTTTTAACAATTGCAAGTTGTTTCTAAAGAAATTTTTAATCAAATATAAAAGGGACATGTAAGTTTTATTGCCTTGAACTGGTGCTTATCTTTTATAGGTTATTTTTATGGTAAGTGGGAATAACAATCTACATATTCTCAACTTTGCAGTAAACTATATGTGATTTTATAAGGGCACACCTTTTTAACTAAAAATTATTAAGAAAATACTCAAGATATTTATGGATTGTCCTAAAATTTTGAGAATTGTGTGCATAGTTATGTATCAAATAGCCCTCAAGCTCAGGTACTTTAAGAATTTCTATCCATATCTGCATCCAAAAGACATCTTTATTTTTATTATCTAATTTGCATATTATATACATAATCCAATCATCTATGAAAACTACTGAATATGCATTTCATTTCATTTTTCATTTCTCTATATTTCTACATATTTTTAGAAACTTTTGTACAGGTGTGTTGTACTAGCTAATGCATTCTGAATTGTTTTTTTAATTTTTATTTATTTCTGTATGTGTATGAATGTACTGTCTGCATGCAGGTTTGTGCACCCCTGTCATGCAATGCCGCAGAGTTCAGAAGAGGGTGTCGGATTACCCTTGAACTGGAGTTCTCCTGGAATTGGAGTTCCGGACGGTTCTCGGCCGCCATGTGGGTGCTGGGGATTGAACTCGGGTCCTCCGTAAGAGCGGTAGGCGCTCTTAACCACTAGGCCATCTCTCCAGCCCCCTCTGAATTTTTATAATTGTAGTTCTACTACTTAGCACTTCTTCACAGTAACTACTCTAAAAATAGATCAAAATTACCAAGTATGGTAACGCATGCCTTTAATCCTAGCACTTGGGAGGCAGAGGCAGGCGGATCTTTGTGAATTTAAGGACAGCCTGGTCTACAGAGTGAGTTCCAGGCCAGATGGGGTTATAGGGATATCCTGTCTTGAAAAGACCAAAAAAAAAAAAAAATAGATCAAAATTAAATTATAATGCTTTGGAATACAAAAAATATACAATGAAAGTAAATTAAATATACTATATTTTAAGATTCAAAATCATCATAAAAAAAGAAAAAAAAAGATTCAAAATCATTTCAAAATTATCTTTGATTGCTGATTGTACCATAGGTAAGTCTAGATATCTAAATATTAATTGAATTTTCAAATGCATAACTTAACAAAAGGACCAAAATGATACTTTTCCTATATTGTGTTTTCCGAGAAAACAACTGTTAAATAAGATAATATCACATATTGCTAGAAAACACGTTGGCAGAAAAGTCAGAATTTATTTATATTAGTTATTGAATCATGTTTCTAAATTAATACAATGAATAGTAATTTCAACTTAGTGACTTTCAAGGGTCTTCTCATTTGTGTGTGTGTGAGTGTGTGCATGTGTGTGTGTGTGTGTGTGTGTGTGTGTGTGTGTATTGTATGTGGTCATGTTTGGGGAGCCAGGTAAATATGGAAGTAAACTTGGAGTGCTATTTCCCAGGAGATATCCACTTTAGTTTACTGAGAATTTGAGCTTGGAAGCAGGCTAGTTAGGATGGCCAGGAAACCTGAGGATCCTCCTGTCTCCACATCACCAATGGTGAGATTACAGGCACTAGTTAACATAGATGGATTTTTTTATGTGCATTTTGGAGACTGAATGCATAATATTCTGTACTTCATAATATTCCAGGAAGCACTTTACAGACTGAGGTATTTTTCCAAGCCTCGTATCTTCTAATTCTAACTTGACTCAAACTTTACTGAAATGATTTCACTTAGTTATACCTGGAAATTTCTAATGATTTGGATATTGTATTAATGACCCACAACTAGAAAAATTCTGTGTTCTCCTGAAGATGAAGGAATTGTTACCATTCTCTCTGGTTGAAGAGGATGAGTGTTAATACCAAGAACATCATTTTCTTTGTAATAATGACCTCTTCATTATTAATTCTCATAAGTAGTTATGAAAATGCATCAAGAAAAATAAACGTGGTTATAAAGCAGAACATAAGTTTGATTGAGAAGTATAACTGAGAGCAAAGGACCCACCTCCAGGATGGATCAGAGGGTAAAGGACCCGCATCCAGAATAGATCAGAGAGTAAAGGACCCATCTCCAGGATGGATCAGAGAGCAGAGGACCCACCTCCAGGATGGATCAGAGAGCAAAGAACCCATATCCAGGATGGATAAGAGAGTAAAGGACCTGCCTCTAGAAAGGATCAGAGACGTAAAAGACCATCTCCAGGATGGATCCAGAGAGCAAAGGACCCACTTCGGATAGATCAGAGAGCAAGGGACCAACCTCCAATGGATCAGAGAATAAAGGACCCACCTCCCAGGATGGATCAGAGAGCAAAGGTCCACCTCCAGATGGATCCAGAGAATAAGGAATGCATCCAGGACAGATCATAGAGTAAAGGACCCTCCACCAGGATAATCAGAGAGAAAAGGACCTGTCTCCAGGATGATCAAAGAGAGAGAAAAACAAAACAAAACAAAGCACAAAACAAAACAAAACCAACGACACACCCAGAATCATAGAATGAATATCTATCTACCTACTACTACTACCTACTACATATCTCTCTCTCTCTCTCCATATAATATATATACAAATAATATATATTATATTATATTATATATATATGTGTGTGTGTGTGTGTGTGTGTGTGTGTGTGTGTGTGTGTGTGATAAAAGAAAGTCAGAGTCTGGAGAGGGTGTGAGGAACAGAGACACAGTTGCCTGGAAGATGCTGAAGATGTCATGGCCCAAGAAGGGCACTGGGCAGAAAAACATGACTAAAAAAGAATGGGTGAAAAAATGACCTGCGAGGAGGGCGGGGGAGGTAGAGTCCTTTGAGGGAAAGAGGGGGTCCTGTCCACTCCCATGACAGAAATTGATGAGGGAACTGTAGGGCCAGAGTGTGAGGTCAGTACAGGAAGGTAGCCGAGCTGTCCAACAGGAAGGAGATGGACTTACCTGCCACCTGTAGCATTAGCCTGGGCTGGATAAGTGTCAGTGGGTATCTCAGAATCTAGCTGCCATCCATCAGTCCTTCACCAGGCTGGGGAATTCAGAGGCCAGAGGGGGTTAGGGTGCCCAGAGTAATGGGGCTGAACCACTGTGGCATGGCAAAGAGGATGAGCTCACATCCTGGCACTCAGACATTGAATGGCCAGGCTGTTGGCAGAGCTCTGGCACAGAGAGCACAGTGTGGTGGATGGCTTGGGGTTTGGGCAGTTTCTAGCCGAGTGACCTCCTTTGCCGCACTTGAAGCAAGCTCCTGCTGGAATGGACCTGGGCCCCTTTGGGATGGGGTTTAACGGAGCCCCACCTGTCCAACTTCGGGAATGCCATTTGCCACAGGGCAGCTACTAGGGCTTGGCCATGGAGCATAGGCTTTTGTTTTAGAAGAGCCTGTTGGGATCTCAGCTGCCTTCTCTTGGCCTAAATACCTTAAAAGCCATTTTCCTCAAATCCTGCACAAGAGTCTGGGAGACTGGCCTTTTTAATTTATTTTTTTTTCTGATATCTGGAAAAAAGTGAGAGATAAAGTGAGAAGCCAAGACCATGGCCACTATAAGGGAGGCAGGATCAAGGTGAACTTTAAGTATGGTTGTCCTTAATAAATTCTGAATTCGCCAGGCTTGGTGGTGCACACCTCTAATCCTAGCACTTGGAAGGCAGGGGCAGGTGGATCTTTGTGAGTTCAAGGCTAGCCTGGTCTACAGAGCCAGCGAGTTCCAGGACAGCTGGGGCTACAGGGAGACCGTGTCTTGAAAAAATAATAAATAAATAAATAAATAAATAAATAATAAATTCTGAATTTTAGAAGGAAAAGAAAAGAGGCAGGGGGAATATTTTTGCATGTCTTCAGCAGACAAGAAATAGACTTAGAATATCCAGCTAAGGAATAAGGATCTAATAATTAATTTTGGTGATGGCAGCATCTTCAGCAAATGGTGTTACCAAAACTGGATCACCACTTGGAGAAAAATAAAATTAAACTCCTACATCTCACCCTGTAATAAATCAACTTGAAATGGATCAAAGACCTCAGTGTGAAACCCCAAACTCTGAAGGTGATAGAAGAAAAAGTTGGCAGCAACTTACAAGACATAGGTGTAGGAAAAGACTTTCTAAATCAGACAGCAGCTGCTCAAGAAATAAGGTGAACAATTGACAAGTGGGACCTTATTAAACTCAGAAGTTTCTGTACAGCAAAAGAAACAGGGAAGTGAAGAGAAAACCCACAGAGTGGGAGGAAACCTTCACTGCTGGTACATCTGACTGAGCATTAATTTCCAGAATATATAAACTATTCAAACAACAAAGAAGAAAACAAATGACTCACTCAAAAGATGGAGTAAAGAACTTAGCAGAGACTTCACAAGTGAGAAAATAGAATCGGCTGAAAAACATCTTAAAAAGTGTTCAACATCGCTAATAATTAAGGAAATGCAAATTAAAAGCACTTTAAGATATCATCTCATCCCAATAAGGCTGGCAAGGATCAAGAAAACAAAGGATACTAAATGCAGGAGAGGGTGTGGGGAAAGGGGAACACTCATCCACTGCTGGTGGGAATGCAAACTTTTACAACCACTTTGGAAAGCAGTATGGAGAACCCTTAAAAGACTCAAAATGAACCTACCACCTGACCCAGCCATACCACTTCTGGGAATATATCCATCAGACTTTTCCTACCACAGAGATACATGTACAGCCATGTTTATTGCAGCTCTCTTCACAATAGCAAAGAGCTGGAACCAACCCAAATGCCCCTCAACCAACGAGTGGATAGAGAAAATGTGGTACATCTACACAATGGGGTTCTATGCAGCGGTGAAGAAAGACGGCATTGCCAGGCATGGTGGTACACGCCTTTAATCCTAGCACTTGGGAGACAGAGGCAGGCAGATCTTTGAGAGTTCAAGGCCATCCTGGTCAACAGAGTGAGTTCCAGGACAGCTGGGGCTACGGGGAGACCCTGTATAAAAAAAAAAAAAAAAAAAAAAGAAAGAGGACATCATGAAATTTGCAGGTAAATGGATGGAACTAGAAGATTTTATGCTAACTGAAGTAACACAATCCCCCCAAAAAACAAGAGATGAATGGCATTCCTTATCTGTGGATGTTAGTGCCAAGTACCTAGTTGTAAGACACACTGAACAATGTTAATGTTATATTCCTGATGATGTAAAGACAACTATGCTCTTGCAATGTGAATAGCTAAACAGGTTCTAGAACTGACCTAACATTTATTTTCTGTCCTTAGCTTTTCAGTACATGATGGAGGGTATGTGTGCATCATTTAGAGTAATATGGGATTAAAATGGAAAGATGCAAATCAAGAAATATGCTATGGAAAGAGCATACAGTTTGTTCCCAAAAGATACAATCTTAATATAGGTGTAATAGGCTGGTGCAACTTTGCCTTTCTGGTTGCTTATGACCATATTTAATGCCCATACCAATTTGGCCAAGGGACCTAAGGGATAACTTTGTTCCTTGTCCTCAGAGTTCAGCCAAGTCTTTTGGGATTATGCATGGAGACATCTCTTGAAATGTCCTACAGACATGGGTCACCAGTCTTCCTGCTCAGGGAGGTCTTGGAGAGCCCCTGATGGGACTCAGCCAGTGTCCAGTCTACAGAGAGGAAAGTCTGCTCATGCTTCAGAAAAGGAGGCCTGGTCTAGCAAGACCTGCTTTTGGCCTTGAGTGGATGGAACTGGTGAATGAAAAGCTGAAAGGAGCAAGGGGCTCTCATCCTTCTCCTCCCCCACCCCCCAAAAAAAATACCTGAGAGGCCCCTGAGAACCAGATCCTCAACTGACCTTGAGAAAACAAAAACCTTGGTTAATCTGGGATAACTGTGAGGACTTAAGCATCCAAAAGGAAAGTAGAACCAGATACAAATAATCAGTAAGACCAGAGAAACTGTACTGTAGATACAGAACTTGAGATCTTAGTTTAAAAAAATAAATAGAGAGTACTGTTGCTTGGCCTATCTCCAATTCTTACCTACAAGTGCATCTACCCTGTGGTTGCCACCACCTTTGGCACTCCTCAAAGTCATTCAAAGTTATGAGACACAGCTTTTTATTTTTTATTTGTATTTTTTTAGAGCCCCATTGTCAGCCTCTGTTCTTCTGGTGAATCAGCTAGATGTTCATATTTATCTGCTACAAGGTAATAGCTCCTAACTCAAACTCAATGGAAAAGGAGTGAAACTTCGGCAAAGTGCACTTTTAAGAAGTACTTTTTACTTATGAAAAGAAACCAGTGAACCTTCTAAGATAATAAAAAGGGAATGTTTAACAGTTTTAGCTCACATGACAGTTTACTTGTAAACAGCTCCATCAGCACCTTGATGAAAACTCTAGAGATGAAACCTTAAATCAGAGTAAAATATGACTCTTAAGTTTATAACAGTCAACATAACAACACTTTAATCTTCACAATTTATAAAGTACTGAGGTCGTCTAGCTGTGAGGCAAATTTTCCTATTTTTAAATTTAGGATTAAATTGGGTCAGTTATTTATTTCTGACTCAGAAATTGTACAGTAAACACCTCTACACCTAAAGACCTTGGCTGTGCTAGGATTAAAGGTGTGCAACCACACCTGGCTGGGGATCTTCCTGGAGTGGCCGGACACCAGTTCAAACCAAGGGAGGTATGTTTGCTTCCTAAAAGGAGGAAGGAGGTGGGGGAAACAGACCGGAAACACAATAAAACCCATTAGCTACCCCAGGAGGAGTAGCTCTCCCACCCTGGAGGCAAGAAACAGGGCTGGCCCAAACCATTCTGGTATCAGTTCTCCACCCAAACCAGACCAAGATATCCACAAACCTTTTTCTCCAGAGTGCTGGAAGAGAGTTTGGAAAGATTTTTTTTTTGTTAGAGTAGCCAAGTTATACCACTAAAATATTTATATTTCTGATTAGGCATGTCAGAATAATATTTTACTAAGTATGAGGGCTTAAGGCACTTACACACTCAAAATAGGTTCTTATGCATAAGCTGAACTGAGCTTCCATAGTTTAAAAACATTCAAACACACATTCAAAACATCAGGAGCCTGGGGCAAGAGGCTGTTCTAACATTTTAAAATAATCACAATAATTTTTAATTTTTTAATTTTTTGTCTATTTTGAGACATGGTCTCCCTGTAGCTCTGGCTATCCTGAAGATCAGGCTGGCATTGAACTCACAAAGATCTGCCTGTCTCTGCCTCCCAAGTGCTAGGATTAAAGACTTGTGCCACCATGCCTGGCTAGGAGACTACAAGCCTGGAGTGAAGTAGAGTTTTCATGAATTTTATTCACCCAGTTCTCGACAAACTCTTCCTCAACACAAACACAGTCTGCTAGCCAGATCAGCAAGGAGGGCACAGACCCAGAGAGGTCCCTTTTCCTCCCACGAGGAAGCAGGGAGGGTGGGAAACAGGCTCAAAAATTCTTGCAGAAACATAACAGAGCCCAAAAGCTTTTCAGACTGCTTTCCCTCACTCCTTAGAGGCAAGAGCCTATAATGTGCCCCTGGAAGTCAAGCAATACCCCACTGATCCAGGTGCCAGACCCCAAAATTGGTCTCTAGAAGAGTATTTAAAAATTGTTGCTGGGGCCCATTATACTGACACATGTATGTAATCCCGGACCTTTGGAAGATAGGACAAGAGGACCATGGGCTTGATGCCAGCCTAGGGCACAGCCTGGGAACATTTCTCAGAGTTTAAAATCAAAAGGTTTATAGAAATTATTCTCATGAGCAGACCCTCAGCATGACATTAGGATAGTTTTTCTTCATCGTATAAATTAAATGAAAAATGTATTGCTTAAGATAAAATGAGGAAGAGGAATCCATTGCATGCAGACATGAGGAAATTCAGAAGCAACATCACTACTCTGTTTTCATATGAAAAAATTTTAATAGCACATCGAAAAGGAAATGCTTTGAGTAGCTATGTTAATGTGGTGTCTAATTGATAAGGAAACAGTGATGATTTTGAGAATTCTGTAACCAAAAGGCTTCTGTGGAAATAAGAAATTCCTAGTGTAAAAGGGGATCATAAGAACAGAGTTGGGATCCATTGGTTTATGTAGCAATAAGAAACAATCTAAGCCGGGCGTGGTGGCGCACTCCTTTAATCCTAGCACTTGGGAGGCAGAGACAGGTGGATCTTTATGAGTTCAAGGCCAGCCTGGTCTACAAGGTGAGTTCCAGGACAGCTGGGGCTACAAGAAACAATCTAAAAGGGTATATATGGTATTTTATAGCAAGCACATTTCATAATTACATTAAAATGTACTGGTAAGAATCCACAGGAAATAGGACTGAAAAGCTGGAGAAGTGGAATATAAGAATAGACATGGGAACATCCCTTCTATTTTATTTGTCTAGTCCTAATTGTATAACTATTTGAAAATTTAAATACAGAAGGATATTACTATGTTCCAGCTTTCTGGCATGTTACTGAATTGTCATAGAAGAGAAACTATTGGATTGTAGCAAATAACCTGAGACTGGACCAATTGACATTTCTTACATAGAAGATATTATTCATTATGAAATGAAGACTATGCAATTTGAAAAAAACAAACTGGGAACTATGAGGAAGCTGGTGATAGTGTGCTCTCAGTTTGTGTCAGTCTTGAATTGTGGATGCTGAAATGGAATTTTGCTTGCACATAACAACAGGGCTTATGAGCCTTCTGAATGACACAAATGGTGCTGATGCTTTTACTGATTCACTTCTAACTTTTTAACCCTTATCAAACATTTCCTTGAGTAGCAATTCTAACTAATGACCTAACCATTTACACTGGTCCTTGCATAGATTATGAAAATGCAGACAACTGTATATATCTGCGTTCTCCTGATAAAATGTTATGCGTGATAACCTGGTAATTAATTTTAATTTATTTCATTTTATTTATGGATTGACTGTGGTGCTGAGATGATACCCATGGGTTCACACAATCTCTATTCTTTATTTTTTGTTTGATATAAAAGCTCATCCAATGTTTAGAGAGGAATTTCTCAATATCTAAGTTATAAATTCAGGCATTATTAGACATCTAAAGAAAGGTCAAAAGCCCATAATCCAAATTTGTTCCATAATGTGTCCTTATAAGGTTGGGGGGTCTAATCAAGTAGTTCATTTAAATATCTACTTTTTAGAAAGCTGGCAATATTTACAAGTATGTATGCCTCTAGATATTTTACTAACTGAAAGAATCACATTAGAGACATTTTAATTTCCTATTATTGCTCCTGTAGGCTAAGACAATTTTTACCTCTTCCCCTTGAAATATGTGCTGTATCTTAGAACTTAATACATAAAACATGCATACCTGAGTTTTTTATTTGTTTACCCTTAACTTACAGAGAGGAACATACTTCTTTATGACATTTATGACAGTGAATATTAGTCACCAAGTCACATTTCTGAAGGATGGTGGATAGAGTCATGTAAGAAATAACACCGTAGAGCCTGGTAGCAAATATCATCCAGAACCCACCCCCTAAGCCTACAAACAACCACGTTTGGGTTCTGATAGTTTGGGTCATCTGCAATGTGAAGTTTTGCTTGCGTTATTTTTTTTATCTTTTTTTTTTTTTTTTTTTTTTTTTTATGGTTACAGGAAACATTAATAGAATATTGAGCATTCAGCCTGGGAAACAGTGAGAACCAGAGTGTCATGAATTCAAATAACTATTGTGAAAATCACAGGCATCAGATGGCCTGGGAACTGTTTTAGAAACAGCTTGATAGAGTGAGCCAGCACTGAGGCTATGCTGAAAAACACTAACCACATTGGTTTCTGCACTTCCTTAAGCAACATTTTCTCTAAACAACAACAGCAAAATCAGGACCATCTTCATTTCATTCTCAAATTTCTTTTCAAGCATGGATGGCCTTTAAACTAGCTAAATAAAACCCACCCTTCATGTTGAGAATCTCTGAAGTAATTAGATTTACAGCAGTATGATTCACACTAAGGATAATCAAAGCCGTATTTGTAATCAGATGTTTCTGAGCTAGATCCGTAACTGCTGCGTGTCACATTTTCGTTCTCAGGACATGACACAGAAGCGGTCAAGACAATGTGAATGTCTCACAGTGGAAAGGTTCAGTAACAGGAACCTGTGGATTATAAAAAGCTGCACCCTTAGCAATGCTTAGCTGAGGAGGAAGGGCAGCTGATTCCGGATGCAGACACTGAGGTGCTGTTGTGACATGGAACAGGAGATTCATTAGAATATTGCCCCTGTCCTGCAGGCATTGCACAGTGCATGCCATATTGTCTTTTGCTTCAGTCACACTTAATTCATCATCAACCATTTCAATTCCTTAGATTTTTTTTTTAAAGAACAAGTTCTTTTGCAGTAAAATTTTATTCAAGATACAACAAGTAAGAGATTCTGAAACTGCTAGAATTTTCATAGCTACTTCTTGCTTTATGGAAAGTTCAATTTTTAATATAGAATTATAGTTTCCTGGAGATTCTATGATTAAATCAATCTGATAGTCACAAAACCCAAAGGAGATAAACTTGAGGCAGCACAGAAAGAAAAGAAACTTATGAGGGCATGGGAAATCATGAGAAAGAAGGTCTGGCTTGCCAGTCATGGTGGTGCATGCACTAGGGAGGCAGGAGAGGTAGGCAGATCTCTATGAGCTCAAGGGCAGCCTGGTCTACACAATGAGTTTTCAGGCCATCTGGGGCTATAGAGAGACCCTCTCTCAAAAAGAACAACAACAATATGGAATATTTTGTTTGCTGGTCTGCTGGGAGAATTCAAAACTTTGGGCATTACTTGGCAAAATAAACAGTGTTTACTAGGAATATATGTCTTTTTCGAAGACATAGGTCAAGGACAGTAATTGTCTATTCTTACAACCAAGATGTTACATTCAAATTTTAAAACTCCCTTTTTAGTCCTAAATCTAAACAATTTCCAACCCCAATAGCACAATAAAATTCATCAGCATTTACCCTTGTGGTAAATTGGATCTCTAAATAATGTTTAAATGGCAGCAGAGTAGTTCTTAACAATTTTCAAAGATATAATTCATCACGCAAATCCAATAAACTACCATTGTAAAGAAACATACTTGCAATGCTCCGTGGAGAAGCCCATGCACACACCTAGGTGTGTCTCATTCTTTCCCTGAGCAACTTTCTGTGAAGTCCTATGCTAAAGTTCATTTTAATAAAATCTTCAACTCTGCACCATACCACCTCATCCTGGAATTATTTTCTGCACTGAAGCCACAAATCTCTTTGTTTTGACTGAATTAAGGTCCCTAAGGAAATCTTAGTTCTTCTGAGTCTATCTCTATGGAAGTCAGAATTGTTTCTGAGGAGATTAGCTTTGACTTTAACATTGAAAAAATGAAACTTGATGACAATATGGCTTTGCTTAGTATTTCTAATTGGTCAAGAGTGTTTTTCCCCCTAGTTGTTCTTGCTTTCAAGGAAAGTTAGATGGTACATTATGAGTATGCCCATAATGATGACTTTAAAAGACAGTTATGAAATAAGGATTCTAGACAACTTTCAGAATGAAACTGGATTCATTCTTGGTTTCAAAATCCAAGTTTGAAACATACATACCATCTTGATAGTCAGCCTCAGCCAAGTTACTGAACTTCATTCCATTGAAGTTTCTTTACATATGAAAAATATTCATGGGGGTTGGAGAGATGGCCTAGCGGTTAAGAGCACCAACCGCTCTTGCAGAGGACCCAGGTTCGATCCCCAGCACCCACATGGCAGCAGAGAACCGTCTGCAACTCCAGTTCCAGCAGAATCCGACACCCTCTTCTGACCTCTGCCGCATTGCAAGACATGGATGGACAAACCTACATGCAGACAGTACATTCATACACATACAAAAAATAAATAAAATTTAAAAAAGAAAAATATTCATAAGCACAGCATGCATTCCTTCTGAATTTCAAAGATCATTTGTTCATCTTGGTTATATAAGGACAGCTCTTGGGTTGGCCGCAAGATCTGTATAAATTTTGTTCTTATGGTGCATACATTGTGAATTCACAGGCAGTTAAAATATACAGCAATAAACAATTCTCCTTTAAATAACTTAAACAGATACTTTTCTCCTAGAATCCCTTTAAACTTAAACTTATGGGGGCTGGAGAGATGGCCTAGCGGTTAAGAGCACCGACTGCTCTTACAGAGGACCCGGGTTCGATCCCCAGCACCCACATGGTGGCCGAGAACCGTCTGAAACTCCAATTCCAGGAGAACTCCAGTTCCAGGGGAATCCGAGACCCACTTCTGACCTCTGCGGCATTGCACGACACGGGTGCACAAACTTGCATGCAGACAGTACATTCATACACATACAGAAATAAATAAAATTAAAAAAATTAAAAAAATAAACTTAAACTTATGTGCTTTCCTTTTCCTCTGTGAAAATAAAATTCTGATTTGTTAGATCCTCTTAATAGCAGAAACATATATGAGCAATCCTTTTTCATATATTAGAAAGTTGATAACCTTACTAAAAGTTAATTATTCAATCATGTCTTTGCCTTTGGCTAACATCAAGTGTGAATTTAACTATTCAATTCTTTTAAGTGGGTAGGTAAATTATGCCTTATGGTATTAATTTGGAAGTATTAAAAGAAATAATTTATTTCAGGATAGAAACACTTACTGAAATGAAAATTCTCCAGAATAAAAGGAGAAAAGGAGTTTGGTGTTTACAACAATAGATGGCTCCAAGAGAAAAACAACAACTATCCAAGCTATCACAGTTGCATTATCCATACTCACTATTTATTTAATTATATACAAAATACTTTATATATTGTTTTTAATTAATAAATGAATGAGCAAAGGGTCTGTTTCAGCTTCTGTATTTTGCATTCCAAAGTTGCATGAAGCATGCAAACACTATTGGCAAACAAAGTTGGCATGGATCTGTAGGCTGGGTGCTAGAGCTGGGGCTGAAATCAACAGGTAACTACAGCTTTGAGAAACAGTAAGGAGAGCTAAAACAGATTAGAGTTATCTAACTAAGATTCACTTTCAGAATTATCTGATGATTTAACTATTGTTGCATCAACGAGATTGAGATCTTGATTTATTTTTATTTTTTTTTTATTTATTATTTTTTGTGTGTGTGTACGAGTGTACTGTCTAAATGTAGGTTGGTGCACCCGTGTCGTGCAATGCCACGGAGGTCAGAAGAGGGCGTCGGAGTCCCCTGGAACTGGAGTTAAAGACGGTTCATAGCCAGAATGTGGGTGCTGGGACTCGAATCCAGGGTCCCCTGCAAGAGCATTCGGTGCTCTTAACCACTGAGCCATCTCTCCAGCCCTGAGATCTTGATTTTTATACCTTTAATTATCCTAATTTTTTATTAGGTTAAAAATTTCTAAGTCTAGTAAGGAATTGGTTAACATTGTTGAAGTTGCTGTATTAAATTTGATGTATCAATGAGTTAATATTTTATGGTGCTTCTAAAACTACCATAATGCTTCATTAATTATTCTACATGGATAAATAACTAATTTTAAAATTATTTCTATTTTCATTATTATGATACATTTATAAGGAATTATAAAAGGTATATTTCAATATTTTAAATACGTGCTTTATGGGAAAATGAATTCAAATTGTCATCAAATCATATTTAATCATATGCAAAATACTACTGAAAATTTTGTAAATGTAATTTAATATAAAAATATTGATATTATATTAAATATTATACTTCCAAAGATAACAGCATCCATAAACTCTCCCTTATATATTTTACAATCTTTATATTCTATAATATCTGGGTGATTGAATGTTGTATCATTCATCTCTGATCCTTAATGGTTTGATGCTCCATCTATGGTACATGTTGTTACAACACTTGCTTTGTTTTGCCATGGTCTAGTGAATTAATTATAAGTAATTCTTCTTGTTCTGACTTAGCTTTTCTTCAAGATTAGATCAAAACATGCAGTATTACAGCCCCAGTCCCTGATGCATCGGTTCAAGAAGCAATGTAGTATCACATTTGTCATTTGTTTTATCAAGCATTGTATCAAAAGCACTTCACCCTGAAATGTAGAAAAGAGAAAATTCTAGCTAAGCAGAGTTTACAATGGGGCAGACAGGAACATAAGACCACAGGTGTACCAGATGAGGGATTAGGATGATTCCAGTATTCTCCTATCTCACAGATACTGGAGGGTAATCTGCTACAAAGTTTTAGTATCCAAATAAATGTCAGTGTAAAAGCTGTATGGTAAGTGTGCCTCCATTTTCCTGGACTTTCATGCTGTACTATTTATGTTTGTAGTGCTACAATAAAACACCCTCATACTTAGGGATGTAAATGTTTATGTTGGCCTATTGTTCCAGAGTGATAGACAACACTGGGGGAGAGAGAGAGAGAGAGAGAGAGAGAGAGAGAGAGAGAGAGAGAGAGAGAGAGAGAGAGAGAGAGAAGAGAGAGAACAAGGCAGGAAAAGCATCAGGGATTGAGGCAAGATCATACACCCTCAAAGTCTGACCCTGGTGATGTGTTTCTTCCAGAAAGCCCTCACCTCCTAACAGTCCAACGGTCCATAACTTCCCAAACAGCACCACTAGCTAGGGACAAGTGATCAAATATATGAGCCTGTGGGGTACATTGCTCATTCAAGCCACCACACATTTTCCTTTACGAAAGAGTTTGATAGAGAATTATTTTCACTAATTTTAATCCTTCATCTTGGCATTTACTGGGAAAATATTATTTTTACTAAAAATATAAATAGGATTATTGTAAGTTTTTAATTACATTTAATGTTAACTATATTGAAAGGCCAATAACATTAGCTACCTTTCAAGATAGTATAGCTTTATTTGTTGTAATTAATTGTCAGCATGACTCAGGACATAAATATATATGCTTGTTTTTATAATGAGATATGTTTTGAGATTTATATATAAAGTAGAATATTTTGAAAATAGTTTTAGAGATTTTATGCATTTCATAAAATAGATCACAATCAACTTTAGACGCCCCTCCCCTATCAACACCCTTCCCTCAAAATCTGCCACTGGATTTTGTCCATTCTGTTCTATATGGTAAGTCCTTTCCGGTCAAGCATTTGTACCCAGATGTCCTTCTGTGTAGGTTCATACACTGGAGTCTAGTCAGCTGATCTAGAGGCTCTCCCAGCAGGACTCAGTTGCCAATAGTTTCTCAGCCAGGTTTGCAGTCTGGTATCCATTCCCTCAGTTCTGTGGTGGCACAGCAAGCCATCTCTACTGGTGCAATAGTAGCCCTTTTATCTAGAGGGTAATCAATAGCTATCTAGTTGGACTTAAAGTCACTCAATGGGAAAGAATGTATGTGTGACACTGTAAACACAGCCAAATACACATCACTAGAGAGTTAATAGTTCCTAGAGAAAATTATTTGTCTTATTTCCAGACAAATGAAATTTCTTATTGTATGCTAAATGTGGATCCTTAGATTTTCAGATGGTATATATCATATACCACTCATCAAAGAAGCTTCTTTTTGCAATAGATGGAGGCTACTACAGAATTCTACAACTGATCACACAGAGAATATATGTCTGAGAGATGCCTAGCCCTAAACAATGAAGTATATTTGGAAAACAAAACCTTCATCTCTCCAATAATTCTCTGGGCTTTCCCCCTACAACATCTTCTTCCAGGCAGGGCAAGTCTGAACCAGTCCGTTTTCCATAACAAAACTCCCTGCTGGCTTCTGAACTGTCGTCCACCAGAAGTGATGTCTCCAGACTTTCCTGAGGAAGCAAATTTTGAGTGAATAACTTCTGCTTGTTTTCATCTTGGCGAGATGGACTGAGCTGTCATTCAAGTTTAAATGTTGAATGCTAACCTGCAATCTATAAAATATGAGTATATTTGAATACAAGTCCTGAAAAGAGGCAAAAAATAAAAAAATTAAAACACCTTACGGAGACTATAATTTAATGTGGATGACATCATTAAGATACCAAGACTCACAAAGTAAAATCCATATGAATTACCTCAGAGGTTCACATGCAACTCTCTGAGAGATGTTGTTAAAAGAAATCAACACTGTAAACATTATTACATTGTACTTTCAACCTCAAGATTTGTGAAGACATAAATTGTGCTGTGTTTGCCAGCAGTCTGTAGTACTTCCTTCTGTCAGTCAGACCCTTGCAGGAAAATCCTTAT
This sequence comes from Rhizomys pruinosus, assembly GCA_009823505.1. Classification (NCBI taxonomy): domain Eukaryota; kingdom Metazoa; phylum Chordata; class Mammalia; order Rodentia; family Spalacidae; genus Rhizomys; species Rhizomys pruinosus. The sequence goes on from VZQC01012791.1 coordinate 765,605, forward strand.
CATCAAGAAATCTCTTATTGTTCAGTGTTATGCAATTTGGGTTCTAGTTTCCAAAGCACCTAATGAGGAATTTTTAATCATTCTAAGCTGTTATAGCCGTTAAGATGCTGGTTCTTATATAAAATCCACAGTCAGCATGACAGACATTACTATCCATGGGGCTGAGGAAATGTCTCACGTTGTACAGTGCTCAGCAAGAATGGTGGCCTGAGTGCTACCTCATCACTTATGACCTGGGTGTACCATCACTGAGGAGAATGGTGACCTGACTGCTACCTCATCACTTATGACCAAGGTGTACTATCACTGAAGAGCAAAGGCCAAGTGTTTACCTAAGGCTTGCTGACCATCCAGTCTAGGTAATTTGTGGATTTCAGGTTCAATTAGAGAAATTATCTCAACAAATATGATGGAGAACAATTGATGAAGTCCTACCTACTAAGAACTTCTGGTATCCACATGCACAGGCATATGTATCTGCACCAAAACGTGTGCATATAATCACTGAACATCGTGTGAGCGGTAAAATTATGGATTTCTGGATTTCTTTGAATGGGCAAACCTCTTGCAATAGAGAAATTTATCAAAAATGTTTGAATTTAGATTAAATCTATAAAAGGACAATCTGTAGAAAGGGCAACTGTGACCCATACCTGAAGCAAAATGATCAGAGGGACAGACAATGAGTCATTTAGCTGCCAGACAAAGAATTGATGTTTCCATAACTTGTGCCTCCTGCTCTCAAAATAAACTGTTTTAGTTCATTACCTTACACCCCTTTCATGTCAATGCTCACAATCAGAGCCCAATTGAAACCTTACCTATTATCTACCATAAAGGCTGATTGATTCTCTTCTCCCTGTCATTAATCCTGTGATAAACAGAATGGTTGTTTTGTTTATTGTTATTTTAGCAGATTTTATCCACATTTGGATGGCTTAGATTTATTTCTTCATTCATATGTCTTATTATGTTGCTGATTGGAATACCATATGTCAAAATCTTTCAAATGTACTCATTGGTGTATTCAAAAGTTGGGTCATCAGAAAAATGCAAGTCAATATTACATTGAAATTCCATCTCATTTCCATAACAATGCCTATCACAAAGGATAGAAATAAGAGACTAGAGAGACTGCTCAGTAGTTCATAGCACTGACTGCTCTTGCAAAGGAAGCATTCACCCCCTACATGGCAGGTAACAAACATCTATCCAGTTCCAGATGACCTCATGCCCTCTTTTGACCTCTTTGGGCATTGTATGACAGATGTACTCTTACATGGAGACAATATACCCATACACATGAAATAATAATAATAATAATAATAATAAAACAAATATAACAGCAAATACTGTGAAAGTTGTTGATACAAAGGAACTCACACGTGCTACTTTTAGACTGCGAATTAATGTAGCCACTATGTACATCAGTAGAGTGGTTCCCATAAATAAAAAAAAATGGGGGCTGGAGAGATGGCCTAGCCGTTAAGGGCACCGACCGCTCTTGCAGAGGACCTGGGTTCTATCCCCAGCAACCACATGGTGGCTGAGAACCGTCTGTAACTCCAATTCCAGAAGAACTCCAGTTCCAGGGGACTCCGACACCCTCTTCTGACCTCCGCAGCATTGCATGACATGGGTGCACAAACCTACATGCAGACAGTACATTCATACACAGAAAAAATAAATAAAAATTAAAAAATCATTAAAAAAATCTAGAATTATAAAAAATGAGATGAATGGATAAAGATAAACCAATGACTATAAGCAAGGAAGAATTTTCAGAAAGAAATAATGTAAAAACTTATGTCACTTACTAGAACATGTATAAGACTAGATTATTTGTTAAGAGGAGGGGAACTATGAATTGAGGAAACATGAATGACAGACAACACTACAGGTCTCATTGTGATCACGTATATAATATGCATACATGAAAATGTCACATAATATTCATTAGTGTAAAAAGTACTATACACTAACAAAAAAAATAAGAAAAATAGAGAAAAGTCACAGTGATGAAAGTCTAGACTTATGGTTATACTATTTGTTGTACAATAAACATGTGCTTTGATTATCTATTGATACATTCATAGAATTAGATCTATAAGACGGAGAAAGCTCAGAGATCCTGAGAACATACCTGAGACTCAGGAGGACTGACGTCTCTGTTCCAATCTGAATTTTAAGAGTTAGGAACAAAGAGATCTGATAGTGTAATTTTATCAGGTACAGGATTAGTAACTGAGAAGAGCTGAACTTTCAGTTCAAGTGCAAAGGTAAGAAAAAGTTCAGTCTCATGGCCAGAAATGGGTTAGAAAAGAGAAGTTATCTTTTCTTCATGGAATGTCAATCTTTTGTGATTCATACAGTCCATTAGTAATTAGATGAGTCCCATACCTGTTAGGATGGTAGATGTTAACTTTGCTACAAAAGTCCATCTTAGAACAACCTAGAATGATGTTGGAGAAAAGAGTGCTGGGTACCTATGGCCTCATCAGGTTGACACATAAATGTTTATGTACATTTATTTTCAGTGTCTAGCAACAGGAGGGGGAAGGTCATCTATATACAGGTAGACAATATGCAGTATCACATAGTATTAGCAACATTAGCAACGATGAGGAAAATGAGATTATGGTAAGATTTAGGATGTAGTGACATGATGATGGATTGGGGTATGATGAAAGAGATTCAGTAACATACTCAAGTGGATATTGCAAAGAAGTAGTGATAATTTATCAAGAGATAATGGCACTAGAGATAAAATCTTTAAAATTATAGGACTACAGATGTCAAAGAATAGAGATAAGGATATCCCTTATAAAAAGCCAAAGTTAAATGAAATTTTCACACCAAGCTGGGTGTGGTGGCACACACCTTTAATCTTAGCAGTTGGGAGGCAGAGGCAGGTGGATCTTTGTGAGTTCAAAGCCAGCTTGGTCTACAGAGTGAGTTCCAGGACAGCTGGGGTTACAGGGAGACACTGTCTCACAAAAAAAAAAAAAGAAAGAAAAAGAAAAAGAAATTTTCACACCAAGGACTAAGAGCTGAGGAGTCAAATTCCTAGAGCCCAGATTGGAAAACAACAAATGAAAAGTGACTAAAAAGAAGCACTAGTGGATTCCTTGTAGGGCTTGGAGAGTAAAGTATCATAAACCACAAGAAAAGAACTGTCTCAAAAGGCTGGAGAGTATCAATACCTTAAGAACAGGGAAGATGAGATAGCTGACCAAGGAGCCTTAGTGATTACACATTCCATCATAAAACTCACTACTGGTGTTAGATTCTCTGTAATATGGTTTAAGGGCAAGCAAATCTGAAGTTCCCTGCCACACCTACAAGCATGGCTTTAATTATGCAGGAAAGTATGTATTTGGGTATAAAAAGAAAATAGAAAATGACTTCATAATATTTTAACATGTTTACTTCATATGGAATAAATCAGACTAAAGTTGTGAAAACCACCAATAAATAAGAAGGCTTTAACAGAGAAAGTTATAAGGCCTTTGAAAGAGCAAAAATATACAAATCTCTTTCAGAAGTTACACTATACTTGTGGACAGAAGTAATCAATAATGTCAGATGGTTAAGTATTCATAAAATAACTCTACAGTTTCATTTCAGTCAACTCAAAATAAAAATAAGAATTAGACTTTTTTTTCTTGGAAAATAACAATTAATTTCTTCGACTCATATGAAAACCTAGTGACTAAGAAATAAAAGAAACGATTTTTAAAACATGATACAATGAATAGATTTATACTCCCACTTATAAAATAAATTATTCATGGAAAATGATGCCACCAAGTAAATCAGTGCATGTTAATTAATATGAGCTTGTGTATCCCTAAATATTCCAACTATCTATGACTCTGACTCCTATGTACCTGGAGATGTACAGCAGACTTTGACAGAAGTCTCCCTATTGAAAGATGAAAGAGGGGCTGGAGAGATGGCCTAGCGGTTAAGAGCGCCGACCGCTCTTACAGAGGACCCGGGTTCGATCCCCAGCACCCACATGGCGGCTGAGAACCGTCTGAAGCTCCAATTCCAGGAGAACTCCAGTTCCACGGGAATCCGAGACCCTCTTCTGAACTCCGCGGCGTTGCACGACACGGGTGCACAGACTTGAATGCAGACAGTACATTCATACACATACAGAAATAAATAAAAAAATAAAAAATAAAAAGAAAGATGAAAGAAATGGACTGTAGAATACAAAGAGCTCAGAATTTGTCATGTGATACAATATGAATGTGTTTACTGTTAGTTAGGAAATCAAATGGTTATTTTAAAAGAAGAGTGCAGAAGTTTAAAAGAACAGATATTTTATACTGGTGGATATGTTAGGATTAGCTTAAAAAGAAGAGGTTGCTATAGGAAAGATTTTCATAAGTGCAACTATGAGAAAATGCTTGAATATTCATGGAATGAGGCAGCAGAACAGGGAGGATAAAGGAACAGAAGATGAATAATGGAGGAACCAAGGGCCATGGAAATGTGAGAAGGGAAACAACTTCTCTGGGAGCAGAAATCCTGTAGAAAGTAAGGATGCTGGGGCTGGAGAGATGGCCTAGTGATTAAGTGCACTCACTGTTCTTGCAGACGACCCGGGTTCGATCCCCAGCACCCACATGGTGGCCGAGAACCATCTATAACTCCAATTCCAGGAGAACTCCAGTTCCAGCTGAATCCAACACCCTCTTCTGACCTCCGCGGCATTGCACGATGCGGGTGCACAAACCTGCTTGCAGACAGTACTTTCATTCACATACAAAATAAATAAAAATAAAAAATGTGAATCCCTTTAAAAAAAAAAAGTAAGGATGCTGATAGATTTCCAAATCGGAATTTATAAGGGAATGAGATAGAAGTGGACCAATATACACTCTCATCCTAAACACAATCCCCTGCCTTGTTTTTACTACCTGAATGAATCTGAGAATATAAATTTTCCTTTCTTTGTGTCATCATTAATTGTTGATAAAAAATAGCACCCCATATAGATATATTAAAAAGACCAAGAAAATGCTCTTCATATAATTTTTCACTTAAATTTATTTTTATTTTTTTATCAAATATAGAACAATTCCCCTCCCCAATGTCCCCACCCCACCAGAGCTCATGGATTCTGCATTTCATCTCTTTCTCGCTCTTTCTCAATATTCTCCATGAGGAAGTTGACTGTTTTGAGCAGAAGTTCACTGCTTCAGTCAGTTCTTCGATGCAGTCCTTTCTGTTGTTGTTGTTGTTGTTGTTTCCAATATGAATCACTCCCAACTGCTTTGGACAAAAGCTCAAGGGGCCAAGTACAAGAAATACTTACAACTAGGTAATTGGCACTAGCATCCACAGATGAGGGATACCATTCATCATTTGTTTTTCTGGGACTGTGTTACTTCACTCAGCATGATGTCCTCTAGCTCCAGCCATTTTCCTGCAAAGCTCGTGATGTCGTCTTTCTTTACTGCTGCATAGAACTCCATTGTGTAGATGTACCACATTTTCTCTATCCATTCGTCAGTTGAGGGGCATTTAGGTTGGTTCCAGCTCTTTGCTATTGTGAAGAGAGCTGAAATAAACATGGCCGTGCATGTATCTCTGTGGTGGCGTAAGTCTTGAGGGTACATGCCCAGGAGTGGTATGGCTGGGTCGGGTGGCAAGTTCATTCCAAGTCTTCCAAGGGTTCTCCACACTGCTTTCCATAGTGGCTGTACGAGTTTACATTCCCACCAGCAGTGGATGAGTGTTCCCCTTTCCCCACAACCTCTCCAGCACTTGGTATCATTTGTTTTCTTGATCCTAGCCAGTCTTATTGGAGTAAGATGATATCTTAAAGTGGTTTTCATTTGCATTTCCTTAATGATTAGTGATGTTGAGCAGTTCTTGAGGTGTTTCTCAGACATCTCTAATTCCTCGCTTGTGAAGTCTCTGTTCAGTTCTTTGCTCCATCTATTGAGCGGGTCATTTGTTTTCTTTTTTCTTTGTTTTTTGAGTAGTTTATATATTCTGGAAATCAATGCTTTGTCAGATGTATCTGCAGTGAAGGTTTCCTCCCACTCTGTGGGATTTCTCTTCACTTCCTTGATTGTTTCTTTTGATGTACAGAAGCTTTTGAGTTTGATGAGGTCCCATTTGTCAATTGTCGACCTTAATTCTTGTGCAGCTGCTGTCTGATTTAGGAAGTCTTTTCCTACGCCTATGTCTTGTAGTCTGCTGCCAACTTTTTCTTCTATCACCTTCAGAGTTTGGGGTTTCACGTTGAGGTCTTTAATCCATCTGGAGTTGACTTTTGTACAGGGTGAGAGGTAGGGGTTTAATTTCATTCTTCTACAAGTGGTGATCCAGTTTTGCCAACACCACTTGCTGAAGATGCTGTCTTTTCTCCATTGTGGTTTCTTGGCCCCCTTGTCAAATATGAGATGGCTGAAATTGTATGTGCTCAGATTTGGATCTTCGGTTTTGTTCCATTGGTCAACAGGTCTGTTTTTGTGCCAGTACCAGGCTGTTTTTATGACTATAGCCCTGTAGTATAGTTTAAAATCTGGTATAGAGATCCCTCCTGTGTAGCTCTTTTCACTCAGGATTGATTTGGCTATTCGGGGTCTTTTGTTTTTCCAAATGAATTTAAGAACTTTTGTTTCCAAGCCTGTGAAGAAACTCTTGGGGATTTTGATTGGGATTGCATTAAATCTATACAAGAGTTTTGGTAAAATGGACATTTTTACAATGTTAATTTTCCCAATCCATGAGCATGGGAGGTTTTTCCATCTTCTGAGGTCTTCTTCAATTTCTTTCTTTAAGGGTTTAAAATTTTTGTTGTAGAGGTCTTTGGTGTCTTTGGTTAGGTTTGTTCCTAGGTATCTTATTGTTTTTGAGGCTATTGTGAGTGGGAAGGTCTCTTTGAATTCTTTCTCCAGTTGCTTGTTCTTGGTGTAAAGAAAGGCCATTGATTTTTTAAGGTTAATTTTGTATCCTGCCACTTTGCTGAAGCTGTTAATCGTTTCTAGGAGTTTTCTGGTGGAGTTTTTAGCATCCCTTAAGTAAACAATCATATCATCAGCAAATAGGGATAGCTTGACTTCCTCTTTTCCAATTAGTACTCCTTTAATTTCCTTTTCTTGCCTTATTGCTCTAGCAAGTGTTTCAAGCACTATATTGAAGAGGAGTGGTGACAGGGGGCAGCCTTGCCGAGTTCCTACCTTTAAAGGGAATGTTTCTGTCATTTCCCCATTTAGGATGATATTGGCTGTGGGTTTCCTGTATATGGCTTTGATTACATTGAGGAATGATCCCTCCAATCCAATTCCTTCTAGGACTTTAAGCATGAAGGGATGCTGGATTTTGTCAAAGGCTTTTTCAGCATCAATTGAGATGATGGTGTGGTTTTTGTCTTTGATTCCATTTATGTGTTTGATGATGTTTATTGATTTTCGTATGTTGAACCATCCCTGCATCTCTGGTATGAATCCAACTTGGTCATGATGGATGATCTTCTTGATGTGGGTCTGTATGCGATTTGCCAGTATCCTGTTTAGAATTTTGGCATCTGTGTTCATTAGGGAGATGGGTCTATAATTCTCCTTTTTAGTTGTATCTTTGCCTGGTTTTGGTAATAGAGTGATGCTGGCTTCATAGAAGGAATTTGGGAGAATTCCCTCTGTTTGTATCCTTCTAAACAATTTGAGTAATAATGGTTGTAAGTCTTTTTGAAATGTTTTATAGAATTCTGCTGTGAAACCATCTGGGCCTGTGCTTTTTTTAGTTGTGAGGTTTCTTATTACATCTTCAATTTCTTCATATATTATGGGTCTGTTTAAGCTGTCGATCTCTTCTTGGTTGAGCTTTGGTGATTCCCAGGATTTCAGATATTCATCCATTTCTTCTAGGTTTTCAAACTTGGTAGAGTATAGGTTCTTGAAATATTCCTGTATGATTTTCTGGATCTTTTCCTTCTCTGTTGTGATATTTCCCTTTTCATCACAGATTCTATTGATTTTGAGTTGTTCCTTCTTTCTTTAGGTTAACTGGGCTAGAGGTCTGTCTATCTTGTTTATTCTTTCAAAGAACCGACTTTTGGATTCATTGATTTTTTTGTATTGTTTTCTTTGTTTCTATTTCATTGGTTTCTGCTCTGATTTTTGTTATTTCTTCCTGTCTGTTGCACTTCCCTCTTAAGACTACTTTTAAGGTATCCCAGAGGTTTTGTTGTGTTGTAATTCAGTACCAGAAATGCTTTTTATTTCTTTCTTTATCTCTTCCTTAACCCATTCACTATTCAAGAGTGTATTGTTTAGTCTCCATGTGTTCTTGTAGGCAATAGGGCTTATCCTAGTGTTGATGTTGAGCTTTATTGCACTGTGGTCTGATAGAATGCATGAAATTATTTCAATCTTTTTGTATTTGTGGAGGTTTCTTCTGTGTCCCAGTATGTAGTTGATTTTGGAGAATGTTCCATGGGGTGCTGAGTAGAAACTCTATTCTCTGGTATTAGGGTGGAATATTTAGTAGAGGTCTATGAGGTCCATTTGGTGTATCATATCGTTCAGTTCAGATGTCTCTCTGTTTACTCTTTGTCCTGTTGACCAATCCAAAGTATTCAGTGCGGTATTGAAGTCCCCTACTATGAGTGCACTATGGTTAGTGTGTGACTTGTGGCCCTGGAAAATTGTCTTTATAAAGTTTGGTGCACCAGAATTTGGAGCATTTATATTCATCATTGCAAAATCTTCTTGGTGAATTGTTCCTTTGATAAAAGTATAAAGGCCTTCTCTGTCTCTTCTGATTTCTTTTACTTTGAATTCTATTTTGTCTGATATTAAAGTAGCAACACCTGCTTTCTTTTTGGTACCATTTGCTTGGAATATTTTTTTCCATATGTTCATTTTAAGGTGGTGTCTGTCCTTGAAGGTAAGATGTGTTTCTCATAGACAGCATATGGATGGATTCTGTTTCCTAATCTAATATCCCAGTCTATGTCTTTTGATTGGGGAATTTAGTCCTATAATATTTAAGGTTATGACTGATAGGTCTGTGTTGCTTCCTTTTGCCTTGTTATCCTTTTGTGGTTTGGGTTTAGGTTTCTACTTCTGCAGTTATGCTTTTATTGATTTCTCTTTCTAGGTGCCTGGGGATGGCTGCTCCTTTCTTCTGTTCTTTGAATTGCTTCAAGTATTCTCTGAAGGGTTGGTCTTCTGGACATGTATTCTTTCAACTTCTTTATGTCATGGAAGGTTTTTCTCTCTCCTTCAATTATAATCGACATTTTTGCTGGGTATAGTAACCTGGTTTGGCATCTATTGTCCTTTAACATTAGGAATGCTTTGCTCCAGGTTCTTCTTGCTTTCATAGTTTGCATTGAGAAGTCAGTTGTAATTCTGAGAGGTTTCCCCTTATAGGTCACTTGTTTTTCTCTTGTGGCTTTAAGGATTTTGTGTTTGTTTTGGGTGTCTAGCATTTTAATTATGATGTGGCATGGAGGATTTCTTTTCTGATCTTGTGTATTTGGAGTTCTATATGCTTCTTATATTTGTATTGGTTTGTCTTTTTTTAGTTTGGGGAAGTTTTCATCTATTATTCTGTTGAAGATCTGATCAATACCATTCTCTTGGGATTCTTCTCCTTCCTCTAATCCTATGATGTGGAAGTTCGATCTTTTAATAGTGTCCCACAGTTCCTGGTTGTTCCACTTTTGTGTATTTTTAAAGTTTTCATAATCTTTCCTTGAGGTTTTTAGTTTTTCTGTGTTATCTTCCAGGTCTGATATTCTTTGTTCTGCTTCCTCCATTCTGCTTCTGAGGCTTTTTCCACTCCTTTCCTCTTGATTGGATGAGTGTTCGATTTCCTTTTTCATTTCTTCTTATTATTTCTTTAGTATTTCTACTTCTTTTTGGAGTTTCTCAATCTCTTCCTGTAGCTCTTTGCTTCCCTGGTTGTTTTCCTTATCTTTTTCAGCATGGGATCTTTTCAGTGTTTCCAGTTCTTTCTGGAGTTTGTCATTCTCTCTCTCTAGGTCCTTCTTGAGTTCTTCATTCTCTTTTCTTAGTTCTTTGATTTGTTCTTTATAATGTTTTAGTTCTTTAAATATGTTCCCAGTTGTGTTTCTGATATCTTTGTATCTGTGTCCTGGGCCATCCCCATGGGGATCCCATTTTAGGAATCTTCCATAGGGTTGGTAGAGCTTGATGTGGGATTATCCTGCCCCTTTCCCGTGTTGTCTCTTCTTTGTGTTCCTGGCCTATGAGCTTTTCCTTGCCTGTATTCCAATGTAAGTCCTAAATGCCTCTTCACTGTGTTGAAGGCTTGCTTTGCTTGCCTCCTTCAGATGCCTTCAGTTGGGGGGGGGGGTTGGACAACTGTTGGCAGGCTATTTAGCCCTTGCCCCACCACCTGCACTTGCCTGAGCTGGTCTCGGAGATCTCAGATCTAGACTCACACAACCCTACCTTTTATACCAGCTGGGAGGATAACTCCGCCCCCACAGCCACAAAGGCCAATTAAGCCAAAAACTACTGGATTAACGAATTAACTAGATGAAATCAATCAACAATCAGCCTTGCTGAAGCACTCAGCTGCTGCCTACCTACCTGTGCTTGCCTGAGCTGGTCTTGGGAGATCTCCCAGATAATTATTATTGTATTAAGTATTTAATAAGAGTTAGCAATTATTATAATCCATGTTCCTACTGAAAAATCTTGGAAATGTTTGAAGAAAAGACTAGTGTTTTAAAGAGAAGAAAGACAAAGAAAAGTGGCTGAGAATAAGAGATAAGAATGATATTGCAGTATTATTTTGGCAATAGAGAGATGGCTCAGTGGTTAAAAGCCCTAGTTGTTCTTACAGAGGACCCTGGCTCCATTCCCAGCACCTACCTCACAGCTAAAAACCATCCATATGTCTAGTTCCAGAGTATCTGTCCCCCTCTTCTGGACCTCTACTGGCACTGTGTGACACTCATGCCCTTATATACATACTAGCAAAAAGTAAATAAATAAATAAATAAATAAATAAATAAATAAATGCCTCATGCACATAAAATAAAAATAAATAAGTACAATTTTAAACAAGATGTGTTTATTGTTGGATAGCTCCAGGATTCCATTAGAGTTTGGAAATTAAGATTCGTTAAGTGTGTATAAGGTTTTCATATTTATACACAGAAAATGACTTACAAATATCCACTGCATACTAGTATTTAAAACTTATACTTTCAAGGCAAGGTTTTCAGATGCCTTAAAATTATTATCTCTTTCAATCTTCAAGCAAATTTGGTATAGAATGCAAATTCATCTTGCTGCACAAATGTGTTGGGAGATAATATGGATCTCAATAAGGGGTGGATTCACTGTCATCTCTTCAAACAGCAATCTTTTCAAACTTGGAAGAAATAATAACACAGTTTTGTTGTAAAGCCCCCTATGACCTCTCCTAGCATTCAAAGCTTCACACACCTTAATAAGTTTCATAGAGCCCTATAAGATCTGGCAGTTGCTGCATCTCTTACCTCATTCTGGTTGCCTTCACACAGTGTTCCAGAGATGATAGTCCTGTTACATCCTAATATTGCAAGCATATTCAACAACCACAGAGACAGAAAATATGGCTTCTTTAGAAGTCTGGCAAAAAGTTTAGTGCACTTTAAAGTGGAAATTAATGAAAAGCAATAGAGAACTTATTAGAATAACTTTAAATTAATTAGTCTTCATTATATTTAAGCGTTTTTTCATGACTTTATTGAACTGCAAAATGTATACTCTGCAGATGAGAACACCCTAGATCATCCAGCTCCTGTTTCTGCCATGGGAACTCTATTGCCGCTGTTTCTCCATTCTTGCAGCTGGGACACAAAAATATGACAGCAGGTGCATCCTTGATGAAAGTCAACATTTTCCAAAATTATTTGACCTCAAAACACATGTCTTGGGAATAATGTTTCTCAGAAATATTTTGGGAAAATCAACAGAAGATGTAATTCTTCCATTTTTTTTTCTTATTTGGATTCATAATTTTTCATCTCATAAGCTAAGAATATAATCCCATCATTCAAATTCTTAAATAAAAAGAAACGAAAGAGTTAATCAGGTAAAAATTTCTAGAAATACTGAAACAGCTTAGTGGTTTATTATTGATTCACAAGAATAGGAAGAACCTGATCAAAAATACTTATTTATTGGGAAAGTTAATTCTATCTACACTAGATTGTTGTTTGCATGAAATATTTTCATGTAAAGGTTATGTATTATGGATAGTAATTTGTTAATATTAAAAGATTTATTTATCTCTGTGTGTATGCATTTTACTGAGGATGATACCTAAGTCATTGTATTTTTTAAGCCCTTATTTTTAAACACTGAGTAATTTCATTAGTCCAAAGAAAAAAATGACTTATATTTTGTAGTAATCAAAAACTAATAAACAGGCAAGCATTCACAGAACTGCAAGGGCAATATATTATTGAGTTATGTTGTAATGCTTTTATTCAAACTTTATTAAATTGGTTTTCATAAAGTAACAGGCTCAACAGGTGCAATTTGGCCAGAAAAACACATTTAACTGTACTTCAGGAAAATGGACATTTATCCTTTTTTTTTTTTTGGTCTTTTGAGACAGGGTCTCCCTGTAGCTTCGGCTGTCCTGGAACTCGCTATGCAGACCAGGCTGGCCTTGAACCTCTCCTTTCTTAATGTAGGTCAAGTCAGGGATGTTGATGGGAAAAAGTTGGAAAATGTAGCAGCCTCACCCAATAGAAGCATCTTGTGCTACATAAGTGGAGAACTGAGGCTTAAAGGGGTTAGGTGACTGAGCTAAATAATGTCTAGAAACACAATATGTGCATCTTGGGCTTTCTTCTAGCCTTCCTTTAGCACACCTCTGAAACTTTTGTGCATCAGAACATGTTTTCATGTAGACATACTCTTTCATAGGGTCACATAATTTCCATTCAAAACTTATCATACCTTTCAAAATCAAGGCAAACAGACAAGTACCATATAAACCAATATAATTTTTATTTTAATAATTTTTCAACACAATTTCTTGCTATTCAATCAAGGATGATCTCACACTTATGACTTCTGTCTTCTTCAGTCTCTGATAAATGTAAAAGGAAAGTTCCTGTGTTCAAAATCTTGATGTGTTTTGGAATTCTGTTTTAGCAACTAACCTGAATGCCATTAACTATTTGTGTTTTGAGTACTTGGCTTTGGTTCTTCATTAACAATATCAATAAGTATATTCTTACTAAAAATATTCTTGCTAGCTTCAAATAAATGAAATGTACATAAAAGGCCTTTTAGGAAAAAAAATATATATAATATATATATATATATATATATATATAGACTAATTGCTAAGAAATGTTTGCAAATATAACCACAGTAATTTTCAGTCAATGCTAGTAACTATTACAGAAGTTTGCTCTAAAAATTAAAGTAATTAGGTTCTTTGAAAAGAGATTGACTTGAATGAAAATGAAATTATAAATTCTGAAAGATTAACAATATTCATGAACTACATACTGATCCAGTTATCCCTGATGCACAGTCTTTTAAACACCTTCTGTCAGACATTTGATCCAACCAGATGTGCAAGCTGAGGTCCCTGAAAACCAAGGGATAAAATCATAAAAACTTTTGCTATCACAAGACAATATAGTATTTGGAAAGCCTAGCTTAAAATTGTTACTACAGAGTTTATCTTTGCAAAAGGAAGTTCATATTCATAAATTCCCAAGACTTTACTCTGCATTTGCATTTATAATGAAGGAGAATCTTAGTAAATCAACCAATTTCACTGACATGTAGACTCATATTGTAAAGATGGGTTTAATGTAGGGATTTATCAGTCTCAGCACACTGATTTATTCATTAGTTCATTGATAATGGAGAGAAATGTATTACCTGGCCTATTCCTGCTCAGTAGTAGCTTAAACACTGTTTGATTAATAAAGAAAATGAATGCACAGAGTTGAGAAAACAGATGACAAATGTCAGTATGTATATTTGGACATCTCTTCACCCAGGCCATGGTGTGAAATGAAAGAAGACTTTAAATTATCAATAACTAAGCTGGGCGTGGTGGCACACCTTTAATCCTAGCACTTGGGAGGCAGAGGCAGGTAGATCTCTGTGAGTTCAAGGCCAGCCTGGTCTACAAAGCAAGTTTCAGGCCAGCTGAGACTAAAGGGAGACACTGTCTCAAGAAGATCAAAAAATAAATAAATAAATACATAAATACATAAATAAATAAAATATCAATAACTATAGGTCAAAGAGGGGTTGTTCGGTTGAAAACCTCAAATTCTTAATGCTGTGACCAAACATTGGTGCTCTCCACAGAATGTCAGCACACTTCAAAGTGCTGGGTTCTCTGAGGGAAATGCATGCAATTCCTTAGATCAGCAATTCTGCATTCCAAATGTTTAACATGTGGTCTTCCCTTTTTTGGATTATCTTGAAGTTAAACAACAACCACGATGAAAATTGAATCACATGTGGAATCCTTTTAATAATATTTATTGACTATAATTTAAAAAATACAAATATGGTGTGGAGAGCAGGCGTTGGCCAAAATGGCGCTTTGGACCCTGGCCAGGTCTTATGACTATCGCCTGATTGTTGCCTGACTGCCCAGCTCATTACCCAGCCAATAAGAGAACGCCAAACCTGAGCCCTCATTAGCATGTCTGCTGACTTCTGTATATTGCGCATACCACTTACAGACCAATGAGAGACTGCCACGGCACTCGCACGCTAGCAGGAGGCGGGGTTGAGAGAAGGGTATATAAGTAGGGGACACTGGAAGGGAGAGAGAGTTGGTGTATGAGTTGCCTGAATAAACTGCGTCTGGAAGAACAAGAGTGTGTCCTCTCCTTTTTCCTGCCGGCCGGGAACAGAGAGTGACAAGGAGAGCGACAATATGGGGCTGGAGAAATGGCTGGCCAGTTAAGAGCACTGGCTGTGTTTCTTGCAAAGGACCAGAGTATGGCAGCAACAATTGTCCTTAATTCCAGTTTCTGGGGATCTGACACCCTCTTCTAAGATCTATGGGCATTGCATCTCATGGTTACACATGCAGTAGACTCATACATATAAAAATAATGAAATATTTTAAAAATATTAATACATGAATAAAATATTCATACAAGCTCTGTTTCAATGATTAAAAGGTCTAAATTATATGATCCAAGCAAAGTATAATTAGAAGATAATTAATTATTTTAATTGTTACTGATTAAACATATATTTTAAATATAATTTTATTG
The DNA here is from genome assembly GCA_009823505.1 of Rhizomys pruinosus. Classification (NCBI taxonomy): domain Eukaryota; kingdom Metazoa; phylum Chordata; class Mammalia; order Rodentia; family Spalacidae; genus Rhizomys; species Rhizomys pruinosus. The sequence continues at coordinate 780,870 of VZQC01012791.1, forward strand.
ATTATTTTGTGCATATCAAGTAATGGATCTTAATCAAATTTAGACATCCTTCCCCATCCCCTAGATAGCCTCCCCATCAGATTTCATGTACCCTGTCATATATGTTCTATCCCGTCAAGCATTTGTAACAGAAGAAATGAATCTATCATATGATCCAGTTATACCACTCCTTAGCATACAACCAAAGGACTCATCCTACTATAGAGATAACTCTACATCCATGTTTGTTGCTGCTCTTTTCACAATAACTAAGAAATTGAAACAACCTAAATGTCCTTCAAGTGACAAATGGGTAATGAAAATGTGGTACATTTTCACAATGAAATTCTACTTAGTTAAGAAAATTATGAAATTTTCAGGTAAGTGGATGGAATATGAAAGGGTTATACTAAGTGAAGTAACAAAGACTCAGAAAAGTCAATGATGTATGTTCTCCCTCATTTGTGGATCTTAGCACCAATCCCTTATATGTAAGTATAGATCTGTATGTAACAGGAGGCACCTGGAAAATGGAAAAGAAACATGTAAACAAAGGAAAAGAAAGAGCCTGAGAGAAGAGGATATTAGGAAACAGATGTCCCCAAGGGGGGAGTGGGGAAAATGTAGGTATTCCACAGGGAAGAGAGGGTAGGAAGACATACAAGTAAACATTGGGGTAACAAGGAAGAACGAACTTGCGGGTAGGAGGAATTGGAGACAAGTTTTATCAAATGGAAAACAGTGGTGCTTTAATTGGGGAGGGAGGAAGATTAGACAAGGAGAGAGAGGAGAGATAAATACAATTTAGGCAGTGTGAAAAGCCAGATGGAAATGGATTGTCTAAAATTCCATGAAAAATACATATACAATATCTAAATACAGTACATGTCTATGCCTGAAGGCTGTATAGCAATAAATATGGCCCCAGATAGGAGAAACTTCCCTTTCAGTTGTTGGTCATGGTAGTCTAAAGGACTCCCACGAAAACACAGGCTATTAGCACAGGCCTTGATTACATCTCAGGACTTGAAATTAAGAACCTATTTCTGAAGACAGGATATTCTTAGAACATATGAGTTGAATAATGGTGCTGAAACTGACCTGAAATGGGCCTGGAAGCCTCCTTTTTAAAGACTAGCTTTCATAATTTTAGAGGACACTATACAAGCTGCTAATGGAGAAAAATTAATCAATGGTCCCACCTAGCTGTAAAGCCCAATGACCACAAGGACTAGCACTTTAAACTATATTGGCACACTAAAGGCATTTTATAGGATAATCAACAACTATTTAATTGGATTTAAGGTCATCTCAAAGGGAGAGAATTCAGGGGCGGCACTGTAAATATAGATAAATATAAAAGGAGAAGTCATAGATCCCAGAAAAATCCCCCTGTCATATCTCTAAGCAAATGAAATTTCATACTTCAGGCTAGAAATGAGTCTTTCTACTTACCCAAAAAGTAGTCCAAATATAGTTCATTAAAGAAGTTTCTTTTTGAAACAGATGAAGACTATTATAACATTCCACAACTGGTCACACACAGAAACTATATGTATGAGAGATGCCCAGCCCTAAGTGACAGAACTACAGTGAAACTTCTATACTTAAGGTTTATGGAGCATAGCAGAACAGAGGTTAGACAGAATGATTTCCCCTGACATGTTGCCAACATGAAAAAGAGCACCAAATTTCATATTTATCAAACTCTTCTCTGAATTTATTATCATTAATATACATGAAAGTAGATCAGATAGTCAATTGTATGATTAGAACCTTATTACAGTCTGCTGTTATACTTTAAATTGAAATTTGTGTAAAAACAAATATGCTTCCCTGTCATTGTTCAGTGTCTTTGAGTCACTCGTGACTGCATTCCACATGCTGTTCTTCCCTTCTTGGCTCAGCTGCAGAACTGTCCCCTGCCTGCAGGCCGACAGTCTCTAGGCTTCGCTCTTGCAAGAAGCATGGAGGGATAACCTCAGGAGATCACCCCTGGAAAATGAATGGACTCACACGAGAGAGCGAGGAGGATAGTAACTCCATTTATTTTCTGTCAGTGAGGTCTATATATTGAAGGCTACTGTGTTCTGGGCAAGGAAGTGGGGGCCAGGCAGAAGGGAGAGGGGCGAGCCACTTTCGCTCTGATGGGGGGGTGCTGCAGAGCTCCTGTTTGTACAACACGTAAATAGAGGTATGACATTTTGCTCAATGCCTCAAGAGGAGGGGCCATTGGGTTCTGGAACTTTGCAGAGATTAGGTGAAGCAAGAAACATTGTAATATCCCGAACCTTCCTGTTACAGATAACTCACAGAAGCAACTGAATGCCCACAGAGATATCAGATAACTGGAGATCTTCTGGGACAGGTCTTACAAGTTCTTGCCTCAAGCCACACACAAAGTTTCATTCCCACACTTCCCAACTCAGTGAGTTAGGTATCTAAATGTGTATAGATATCTAAGAGCATATGTAAATGCACTGTAGTTATATTGGCACTTTTTCCATGAAAAAATGTTAAAGCATTTATCTGTGTCCAATAAAGGTAGTTTCCTAGTCCAGCTGTTTCCGTGAGTTCCTATTTTCTGCTGAGATCATTCAGGGTTATTCATTAACACCCCCCTTTCTCACACAGAGGCTTAGGTAGCTCTGAGCTACAGAAATCTGCAATGTCTTAGATATAAGATTAACAAAGAGTCAAATATATGTTTCTTGTTTTGATATATTATCAAGATAATTTGAGAAGAGTAAACTGTGTTCTGTAAATGTTATCGTTGCAGCAAACAGTAATGGTTTGAGCTTTTCCCAAGACATCTGGAGACAGAGATGAAAGGAGAATTGGAGAGTTGGCTTGCACTTAGGTGGGGAAACATAGCTGCCCATGTAAACATTGAATCAAACTTTTATAAGAGAGAGACAAGGAAGAGAAGAAGCATATATAGAAGAAGAGGAGAAAGAAAATGAAGAACAGGTATAGGAGAAGGAAACAAAGATGAGGAAGAGGAAGAGGTGGAGGAAGAAAAGGAAGGAAAGCAAAAGACTTTCAGATCCAATATATAGAGAAATGAATTTGGCTTTCATCTGATTCGCTTGGACCATTTTTAGCCTCACATGTAACAATTGACTTGTAATTTAGATATTGTTTGACCTTTACTATAGCACTTCATATTTTCATGGAAATATCTGATGCAAGTAATTTACTCATGAGGACATCTTAAATCTTTCCAAAATTTCTTTTCAATTACATTTTGTATAAAGTATAAAGTGTATTGATACTTTATAATGACTATTTCCCAATTTAATCATTTTATCCATTGAATAACTTTGGCTCAAAATGTTTTACAGTAAGTGGGCTTGTAGTTAAAAAGAAATATTTTGCATACAGCAATAAGTGAAAGAAATCTATCACTATTACATGCAAGTCACCTAAATACCTTAAGAAAGTACCTTGGTGTCTCAACAGAGACAAAAATAAACTACTTATACTCATTTAAATATAACTTATTTTATATGATACAATATTTTAAACTAAATACTTCAATGCAGAATGGTTTAAGATAACTGATAATCAAAAAGCAAATAATCTATATACTTTTTATATTTTCATGGAAAATGCATTTTATTCAAAAGTTCATAAGATACTTGAGGAGCTTATGGGATTATAGAAAAATTGCATTTTTCTGTAAAAACAAATCGTAAAATTGACTTTTCCATTGTCATACATGTAGGAGGTAAGAAAAAAAGAAGATATTAGGGAAAGAGAAAAACACCTCTAAAATTTAATGTGTTGTCTATTTGGAACATACGAGTAGTCAGTATGCATTTAGAATATTGACATACAGAGTTTAAATTAGTATAATTTTCAACAAAATATTTTTATTATATATTTTACAAAATTTTACCTGAGTGGCTGAAATTATGGGATTGAGCATCTGAAAACTTAAAAAAAAAGGAATATATATGAAGTATATTTTAACAGTCTCACAACCTATGTAAAAGGGGAATGTTGCATACAGATTTGAATTATCAGAACTACAACTGGATGAGATGGCACACACCTTTACTCCCAGCACTTGGGAGGCAGAGGCAGGCAGATGTCTGTGAATTCAATGCTACCTTGGTCTACTTAGCAACTTCCAAGACAGCTGGGAATACCAGAAGACTCTCTGTCAAAAAGACAAAACGAAACTAAACTAAACAAAACAACAACAACAACAATATTATAATTATAAGACAGAAAATATATTAAGTGCCAACATATATGTGTGTATTATTCAAATAAATAAATATTATAATCAAATCTCAATACAAAGAACACATTATGAAAAGAAAAGGAGCCGGGTGTGGTGGTGCATGTATTTAATCCTAGCAGTTAGGAGACAGAGGCAGGAGGATCTCTGTGAGTCCAAGGCCAGCCTGGGCTACATAGCTAGTTCCAGGACAGCCAGAGCTACACAGGGAGACCTTGTCTCAAAAAGATCAAAATAAATAAATAAAGCAGAAGTGAATTATTTTCAAAGTTATAAGGCACTGAAGAGTTACAAAATAAAATGACAAAGAAAAATAAAAAAATCCATGCCTGTCCCCAAGATGCAATGATAAATGCAAGTTTTTATTTGTGCAGTTTTGATACTGATAACACATTTAACATATAAACAGTATCATGCCATGGAACCATTTGTGTTTTTATATATGTAACAGAAATATAACGTTTCCTTGAAATCTTTTTGTTTGGGGAGGTTCTATTATAAATCTTTGTCATCATTAATCATATTAAAATTGTGTAACTTCTGAAATCTTAAATCTATGAAACAATACAATTAAAAATTATACACCAATCATTTTAACTCATTAATTAGTGGAAAATATTCTACTTAATTCAAGGGAGGATTTATCTTCATAGAATTATTGTCTCCTTGGTAAAAGTCATTTGTATTTCAATGAGGAAAGAACATTTATATGTGTATGAGTAGGTAGCATTTGCATAGTTATTGGCTTCCTGCAAAAAAAACTCCTACACCTTCAGAATTATAAAATAGTATAGTCAAATCACAAAAGTCAATGGTACACAGACCTTTCTAAAGACAATGTCTAGAGCAACTCCTTAGGCAAGCTCTAGGCCTTCTCTTCAGCTGCTTCTAAATGATGGACACTTTGCTACCTTATTTCATTATTTATGTTTGTGTGTGTGTGTGTGTGTGTGTGTGTGTGTGTGTGTATGTGTGTGTACATTCATGAGCATGCTGATACCTTTGGAAATAGAGCTGTAGTTACTGGTGACTGGGAGCCACCTGATGTAGGTGCTGGGAACTGAAATTTGATGCTTTGAAATCTAGCAAGTGCTCTTGATGGCTGAGTCATCACTGAGGCCTTGATAGGTGTTTAGGTACACTATTACTCATTTGTCTTAACAGGTGTTATCCTGTAGGAGATGTTCCTTTAGATTTCTGCTTGTAAGGTGTGGTCAATGTGAAACTACACTATTTGCATGAATATTTCAAGTATTTAAGAATGTCTCAAAAATATTTTAAAAGAGAAGTAATATAAATCTGTTGTGTAGTGTAGACTATTCTAACAAAGTTTCTAGACAATATACAAATATTACGTTAAATAAATCTGCAAAACTGTGCATCATCTAACTTTACTAAACCCGGTGTATTAGTCAGGGTTCTCTAAAGAAACAGAATCAATAGAACAAATATATAGCTATATACAAATTTATTAATTTACTCATATGATGGAGCTCAGGGAGTCCAACAATAGCCATACCACACTGGAGAGGCTAAGAATCCAGGGAACTGCTCAGTCTGCAAGGCTGGATGTCTCAGTAGTCCCAATCTGGTGCTGAAGGCCCAATGGATTCCAGGAGATCTGCTGGTCTCAGTACATGCTGGGATATGAAATGTTGATCACAGCAGCAAGACAAACTCACCAGTGAGAGAGAGGTAAGCCACAGGGAAAAAAAGGACCAACTCCCTCTGTCATGGCCTTTTATACTGCCTGCTGGCAGAAGGTAACACCCACATTTGGGGTGGGCCATCCAGCTTGAGGTAGTCCAATCTGAAGATCCTTTTTCTCTTATTTGTTCATCCCTAGTCCAGTCAAGTTGACATCCACCTCACCTGGTCACTATAATTATTATTGAGACTATTAGGTAATCAGAGGTATACAATTAATACCTAACATTTAGGGATGTGGAGTGTTGGAGAAGTACCCAGAGCCTTGTACTTCACCATGCAATTCATTCTTTAGATTTGCATTTATTCAATAAGGAGTCAGACAAATATATTTGTGTGCTTCTTTGCCATTTTAATTTTCTACTTGGGATGTTGTGTGGTCATAGCAAAGACTTTCTGAGAATGACTCCAAACTACATAGTAAATAATTTCATTAATTGACAAATAGGCCTAAATGATATTTAAACATATCAAAGACATAGACTAGGAGAATGGATTAGGAAAGAGAACCTATCTATATACTGTCTACAAGAAACCCATCTCACTCTCAATGTTAGGCACCAACTTAAGGTGAAAGGATTGAAAAAATATTACAAGCAAATGATACCAAAAAGCAAGGAGGAATTGCTATTTTAATATAAGCCAAAATAAACTTCAAAGTAAATGTAATTTTAAGAGACAAAGAGGGCCATTACATCTTTATCAAATTAGCCCCGAATATTTCACAATCATGAATATTATGCACCAAACTCTGGTGCTCTGAATTTTAAAAAGACACTTCTCCAGGACCTCAAGGCACAGATTAACCCCATCACTCTAATAGTACAGGTCTTTAATACCCCACTGAGCCTTTTGGACAGGTCAATCAGACAAAGAAAAAACAGAGAGACATCTGAACTGAATGATACAATATAACAAATGGACCTCACAGACATCTACCGCATATTTTATTTTAACAGAGAACACAGTGTCTATTCAGCACCCCATGGAACATTCTTCAAAATTGACCACATACTGGGACAGAAAAAAAACTCAGCAAATACAAAAAGATCGAAATAATCTCATGCATTCTATCAGACCACAGCACAATAAAGCTCAATAGCAACACTAGAATAAGCCCTACTATGTACACGAACTCATGGAGAATAAACAACACCTTCGTGAATAATGACTGTGTCAAGGAAGAACTAAGGAAAGAAATTAAAGTATTCCTGGAACTAAAGAAAAATGACAATGCAACACACACACACACACACACACACACACACACACACAATAATAAATAAAAAAACTGTGGGATACTTTAAAAGCATTCCTAAGAAGGAAGTTTATAGCCCTGGGTACCTACATAAAAAAAAAAAAAAAAGAGCACAAATAACTGATCTAACACTGCAGCTAGAAACACTTGAGAGACAGCAACGAATGAACCCTAAATGCAACAGACAGGAAGAAATAACAAAAATCATGGGAGAAAGCAATGAAACAGAAACAAAGAAAACATTACAAAAATAGTAATAATAATGAATCCAAAAGTTGGTTCTTTGAAAGAATAAACAAGATAGACAGACCTCTAGCCCAGTTAACCAAAAGAAAGAAAGACCAACTACAAATCAATAGAATTTGTAATGAAAGGGGGAATATCACCACAGATAAAGAAAAGATATTGGAGTATAGGTTTCTGAAGTATTCCCATATGATTGTCTGGATCTTTTTTTTGTTGTTATGCTTCCCCTTTCATCACAAATACTATTGATTTGGAGTTGTTTTTGTTTTTGATTTTTTGGGTTTTTTTGTTTAACTGTGCTAGAGGTCAGTTTATTTTGTTTATCTTTTCAAAGAAACAGCTTTTGGATTCATTGATTCTATGTATTGTTTTCTTTGTTTCTATTTCCTTGATTTCTGTTCTGATTTTTGTTATTTCTTCCTGACTGTTGCATTTAGGGTTTATTTGTTGTCACTCAAGTGTTTTTAGCTGCAGTGTTAGATCATTTATTTGTTGCTTTTTTGTTTTGTTTTGTTTTGTTTATTTATGTGGGCTCTTAGGGCTTTAAATTTCCCTCTCAAGACTGCTTTTAAAGTATCCTACAGGTTTCTTGTTTTGTATTGTCGTTTTTATTCAGTTCCATTAATACTTTTATTTCACTCTTTATTTTTTCCCTGAACCATTCATTATTCAGGATTGTGCTGTTTAGTCTCCATGTGCTCTTGTAGCTCGTTGGACTTATTCTGGTGTTCATATTGAGCTTTATTACTCTGTGGTCTGATAGGATGCATGGAATAATTTCTATCCTTTTGCGTCTGTTGTGGTTCCTTTTGTGCCCCAGGATGTGGTCAATTTTGGAGAATATTCCATGAGGTGTTGAGTAGACAGTATATTCTCTGGTGTTTGGGTGGAATATTCTGTAAATGTCTGTGAAGTCCATTTTGTGTATTGTTTGTATTGTTCATTTCTGACGCATCTTTAATTTTTGTCCTGTTTATCCAAGGGGCTCAGTGGGGTGTTGATGGCTCAGTAGTGTGTTCAAGGCCAGCCTCGTCTACAGAGTGAGTTCCAGGACAGCTGGGTCTACAGGGGAGACTCTGTCTCGAAAAGACCAAAAAAAAAATTTTTTTTTAGGTGGCTTTGCTAGATTAGAGTCTTGTATGATATTATTAGGAAGCATACAACTTCTAACCCAAGCTAAAGGTTCAGGGGGGAAGGGATGGTTTTGTAGAGGACCCACGTTCAGTTCCCAGCACCATCCACATTGGTTGGCTCACAGACATCTATAACTCCATCTCTAGGGGATCTGATACCCTCTCCTGGCCTCAGCAGACACCTGTACACAAGTGTGCACACCTATATGCATATACACGTAATTAACATTTTCAAAATAATTTTTTTTTGGTCTTTCTGAGACAAGGTCTCCCTGTAGCCCCAGCTGGTCTGGAACTCCCTATGTAGACCAGGATGGCCTTGAACTCGCAGAGATCCACCTGCCTCTGCCTCCCAAGTGCTAATATTAAAAGCATGCACCACCAAACATTAAAACAAAAAAAATCATCTTTTTTTTTTTTTTTTTTTTTTTTTTTTTTTTTTTTTTTTTTGGTCTTTTTCGAGACAGGGTCTCCCTGTAGCCCCAGCTGTCAGGGATTAGTGATTGTGGGAAAACTTAGTTAAGATGGGGTAACATTCTAAGCCAATGGTACCTCCTTGGTCACACCCATGGGGTGGGGTGTAGTGATGAAAAGATTTAGGATTCGGCCCTGAGAATTGAGTCATGATGGATATTTAAGCAGACATCTTGGAATAAAATCTCTGCATTTGATCCTCAACATGCATCCACGTAGAATGCTTTCCTGCACCTGCTTTCCATATGACTTGTTTTAGGATTAAGTGGGCCCCACCACAAATCTTGGCAGCAACCCCACAATTGGTGTCTGAATGTGGGGCAGAAGGAAACCTTGATAACTTAGGTATGCATACCCCTAAATCTTGCCTTTTTCTTTTCTTTCTCCTCTCTCTCCTTATGTCTATCTGTTGTTGTGGAGCCTTCTTTCCTGCTGGTTTCAGTGGATAGGACAGTGGTTTGAGAACGTGTGTCTTTGTATACATGGAGGAGAGCAGCCTGGCTCTGATTTGGTTCAGAGGGAGCACCCAATGCCTTCCATGCATGTGCCTCCTGGCATGGTCACTCCTGCAGGCTATAAAAGCCAGTGGCCTCAAGGCTGAATTTAATATTAAGGGTTAGCAGCTATGCTTGGCATTGAAATCATTTTTCATAATTCTACAGGTCTGAAAAACTTTCTGGTTTTAAATTCCACCCGCCAAAGAAAGACTTCATCTCCTGCTGTGAGGAATCAGCTCCTCAAGTTCGGTTCCAATCTTAACTTTTTCATATGTAAATTTTCTCCTGGTAGCTCTCCTAGATCTGAGCCCACTTCTTTCTGTTGAAAATTAAGGCCTTTCATGGGGGAACTGCCCTCTTCCAAGAGCATCCTCTTTCAGATAATTTCAAGCCTTGGCTATTTTTCTCTTAAATTTTGTATACAAAATCTGTTTCTGGATAAAAGTGTGTTGCTCTCCTGTCTTCTTGTGGGTTTTCTCTAAATCTAACTCTTCTTACCTAAAACCTGCCAGCTATTTGTAGATCCAAGGTTGGGATTTAGCTAAAAGTAATTTAAATCCATTTCAGCATGCTTAACTTAAAATGTAATATTTTTACTTAATCCCCGGGTACCCTAGATATGGTTGATTTAATTTTATCTTGCTCTTTTTAAAATGTGTTTCACCTTAAAAATCTCTTCTCACAGAATTCTAGATCACACGTGGTCTGAGCTCTGGCCTGGCGCCATAAGCCTGCCTGCTGTGCATGCATATCAGCTGCTGCACTGAGCACATGATATCTAAATCATGCCCTTTAAATTTTGATTTTAGGTAACATCCTTTAGATTTCAGCATTTTGGAAACAAGATAGATGGATTTGTAGGAAAATTTACAGGTCTTGAAGTTCTAACAAAACAAACTTGCTCTGATAAATTGTCTTTTTTAAAGGACCATTTGTAAAAGTCTCTTTAACAATGTAAATTGATATTTTGGTTCAATTTAAATGAGAAATTTTTGAATAAAACTGTTCTATGTTTCTTTAAACCCATCTTCAAGCTGTGTGTATGTGTGAGTGAGTACGAGTTCCCACTTTTAATTCATTATAATCCTACAGGTTTAAATCTAATTAGCTGACTATAAAGATAGATTCAATTCATAGAAGATGTTTGTTTTATACCCCTTAGTGTTAACAATTTTTAATTGGGTTTATATGGATGGATTGTTGTTAATTATTAGTAGTAATTGTTATTAATAGTTATAGATATTGTTATTAGATATAATTATTAATAACAATTGATAGAAATTCAGTCTAATGGTAAATTATTCATTGTTGTTGGCTATTATTATTGACAATTATTATTCATAATAATGATTAATGTTTGGTGTGACTAATAATGGTTAATAATCATTAATTATTAATGGTTATAATTGTTGTTGTGATTATGGATAATTATTATTATTTTTCCAAGGTCCTTAATAATAAGACAAGATGGATCAGTCCAAGACTACAAACAACTTTGGCCTGTCTACTTTTGGGAATCCTCAATCTTTAGATATGTAAATAGTATAGGGACAGTTAGGCTTAACAGAGGGACAGCTTAGAGATAATTAACCAGAAGGGACAGGGTAAGGAAAGAATAGGAGTGGACTTTAGAGATAGTTCATTAAAGGCAAATGGTTGGAAATAGGCCTAAGATGTGGCATATGGATCTCAGCTGTTTTATGCATAACTAGGACATTTATTCTAATTATGTAAAAATAACACTATAACAAGTTATACAGATTTCATGTTTGTCATTGAACATCAAACAATGTGGCTTTCCTATCTTACAGGTCAACCTAACAAACCTTTCTTTATTATGTATGTATGTATGTATGTATGTATGTATGTGCTCACACATGTGTGTATGGATGCGTGTACTTGTGTTCTAAGTATATTTTAATGTTAACATTAAAATATTTCCTCTGAGTTTGAATGTGGCCCTTCCTTCTCAAGATGCAAATTTATATTAAACAGCCAAAACATAATTCAATTTCAACAAAGGTTATGGGTTATCTACGTGGTGGCACACGCCTTTAATCCTAGCACTCAGGAGGCAGAGACAGGCAGATCTTTGTGATTTCAAGGCCAGCCTGGTCTACAGAGTGAGTTCCAGGACAGCTGGGGCTACTGGAGACCCTGTCTAGAAAAACACCCAAAAAAAAAAAAAAATTAAAATAATGGATCTGCACTGCCATCTACTGGTTACGCTATTTCAACATCTAAAACAAAGATACAACCAGGTTTTAATTGTATTAAAGTGTTAATAAGTTTTGAGATATTTGAAAAAATAAATAAATAAAAGGTATAAAAATTTAAAAATTTAAAAAATAAAAAAATTGAATTCCAATTAACATCATTGCAGAATTTGTGGCCGCCATTTTTTTTAATTTTTGCATGCATACAGGCTAAGACAACCTGCGTTTTGTTCAGATGACCAGTGGGTAGCTGGTGTTGAGACCTGCATTTCATTTGGGTGACCAGTTGGTTTGGAAAAAGGCTCCCTTTGAGGACCACCAACCTAGGAATCTGGTGTGAAATTCCTGTCCTGGATTTGGGCAGGTAGAAAGTCATGGCCAAGAGTGGGAAACGTGTCTCGTTGTCCCAGGCTAAGGACCCAAGTAGGAAGTTACCTCTCCGGTCAGGTCACAGGAGTGACCAACTGACCTCTATGCAATGAGGTTAGTTCCCCACAATGTCCACAAATTGGGCACTGTGTATTCCCTCCCCTTAGCAAGACTGTGCTGTACCTATTCATGACAAAGAAAGCTTCCTAGAAGCTCCCACAAAAATAAAAATCAAGATGGTAATGATGGTAACTACTTCTCATGGGGCATATCTAGCCAGTCTTTAATTAACTGATAGGCATAAGAACTGTAAAAGAAAAGTTTATTAAAAGCTAGATATTGAAAAATCTTTAAAGCAGGTTTTCATGCCAGGCCTGTAGAAGGCCAAGAGCTTGGAGGAAGATAGTTATTAAAATCCACTTTGTAAGGTTTGCAGTTTAAAATGATAATACATTTGAACTAATTGGAAATATAAAATGTTACTTGTTTTATTTGTAATCTGTATTGAATTTCCAACAATAACTTTGGGGTTAAGGTACACAAATGGTCGGCATATTTTTCTGTGTTATACAGTATCGACTTGTAGCATTTTCTCTTACTTGTAGGATAATTTAAAGAAATTAAGTTTAAGTTCACTTCCCAAATAAGTAGCATACAATCAATGATAAACAATTTGGGTGAATTTAATGAAAACTTATGCCTTGGCTCCTGTTTATGGGTATGTGTAATACAACTTAGGCATCTATATGTCAAAATATAAAAATTTAAAAAACAAAAAGGTGGTATAATATTCCTTCTATATTCCAAACCTTTAGATAAATTTTCAATTTTGAGGTCTTGAAACTAAAAATGGGAGGAGATTTGTATGTTCCTATAGGTAAAAACATCAACCTAAATGCCTGAAAATGTACAACTTTTGGCTGTGCAGGACGGACTGGGAGATGCCAGCAGAGAGGCTAACCCATCTGAACATTAAAGAAAGAGGAACCTCAGACTGCCTGAGTCACAGACACTGAGCATCTCTCTGAATTCTATTGGGGTTAACTGTTTATAATGGGCCCTAATGAAGTTTACCTTCCAGATGCTGAGAAACCCTCCTACCTCTCCCCTTTATAGGAAAAAGCAAAACATGATGGTACTGAAGTCATTCCCTAACTGTAAACGAGAGCCAACTGTTATAGTGGTAATTTCTTATAAAACAGGTATAACTGCCTTTTTAATTGAATGATAGACATAGGAACTGTGAAAGGATAGTTCTCTATTTAGAGCCAAATATAATAGTAAAGTATTTTAAAGCTGTGTAATTAAGCAAAATATATTAATATAGGAGAGCTCTGATATCAGCAATGGATTATTCTGCCAATGAGATGTTGGCTAGGGGATCCAAGCCCCCCCCAAATTATAAAGGCCTTTTGCCTATAAAAATGGGATATCTGCAGGAAGAAAGGTGGTAAGTCCCTGTTGTCGAAGACCTGGTGTAAGCATGAAAAAATGTTTTGAGACATCACTTGCTAATGTACACCTGGCCTCTGAAATGCCAGAGTTACCAAAAGTCACTAAAGCGATAAAGCAAAATATTAGTCTCCTTGAGTCAAGTAAGACTCCTCTGTCAGTATCAGCTACACCTCAACTGCCTGGAGATACTGTGCAACAGTGGCAGTCATATATATATATATATATATATATATATATATCCCAAATATAATTGGCTATTAGCTCTTTCCTTGGAGGAATAATTTAAGGCTGATGCCACAAGCTTACGCCCTCTAGTGCTTAGGAGATGTTATAAGCCACAGTAAGAACTTGTCATCTTTTATAGAGAAACCACAGTTTGTGGATTAGCATACCCTCCAAACATCTGTGTCTATGCTCACAGCTTAGCTTGCCATAATAATTAGTACTGTTTAAGTGCCTGTACATCTAATTGCTTGTGCTTTGTTAGTAGGATTAAAAAGTTACCCTGGATAAGTTGTCAACCCATGAAAGGGATCAACCTGAACAGACTAGAATCCAAAATGACATCTCCAGAGAAAATAGACTGTTTTGCTTCTCACCCACTTGTGCTCCTTTCCCAGAGACTAGGGAACAAATTGCGGAAGAGGAGGTGTGGTAGAATGTAAGGGCTGAGGAGAGATTGGGGTGAATTGTGAGACTACAGTAATATAGACTGGACTCTTATTTAATCAACATGCTTGAGCATACAAGCTTCTCCAATTGGACTATGGGAACCTAGGGTTGTTTCAAAATTTGGACATAGATACTTGCTAATTGGTTTTACATGAATGTTACTTACATTCATTGCTTAGGCTTGACAATCTTACTTCATGGTTGGGATTTTTGGATATTAATTGGCCTTAGTGTGAAAATAAAGTTTCAGGTATGACCTGCCCCCCACTGCCTGGCACTCAAAACAGGCTTGAGCAGCTGGCTATTCAAAACTCAGTTTCCTTTGGGTTGTTAGCCTTGCCCATGGGCTCCCCTGCCTCTCAGAAAAATTAAAAAATAAAATTAAAATGGTGAGATGTGGGAAAACTTAGTTAAGATGGGGTAGCTTTCTAAGCCATTGCTACCTCTTTGGTCACACCCATGGGGTGGAGTGGAGTGATGAAAAGATTTAGGATTTAGCCCTGAGAATTGAGTCATGATGGATATTTAAGCAGACATCTTGGAATAAAATATCTTTCTGCATTTGAACCTCGACATGCACGTGGAGTGCTTTCCTGTGCCTGCTTTCCACATGGGTCATCCTAGGATTAAGTGGACCCTGCCACAAATCTCGGCAGCCATCCCACAGGTGATAGGTAGTTTTACATACCTATAGACAGGAAATAAGATGATCAGGATCCAGATCAAGCTTGCCAAACCTGTTTCCATTTCAACTGTACCCAGATGGTACAAGAAGGTTTTGTACTTTTTGGTGTTTGACACAAGGGAAAAAAAAAAATCTTGAAAATAGCACTTGTATAATATAGAAAATACAAAGGACATTTGAAGGTATAACTGGATGTGTAGTAAAAGCAAGGGGAAGAAATGAAGTATTTGGGGGATGTAATAGCAATTATAATAACAAATTGTACCCATTAAGATAATCTAGAAACGATAAGATGTCTTATAAATCTCGAAAGTCTTTTTTATTTCTTTTAAAAATTTTTATTTATTTATTTATTTATTTATTTATTATTTAATGTTTATGAGTGTAATGTGTGTATGCATATAAGAGCATCCATGTCCTGCAATGCCCTCAGAAATCAAAAGAAAGAGTCAGATTCCCTGGAATGAGTGTTATAGATGGTTTTCAGCCACAATGTCATTGCTGGGAATTGAACATAGATGCGTAGCAAGAACAGCCACTGATGTGTAAGTGCACCCATCTCATGTGGAAGACAGAAGTGGGCATTAAATGCTCAGGAACTGGAGTTATGGATAGTTCTTAGCTTCCATGTGGGTGCTGGGATTTGAACCCCAGTCTTCTGCAAGAACAGCCAGTGCTCTTAAACACTGAGCCAATTTTCTTTGTAAATGTTTAGAGCTGTTTTTTACAGATTCTTATCAAAGATATGGACCTTAACAACCCTATTGTTTGGTGCTTTAAATTATTGAATAAAGAGTTTAGCAACTGTCCATAAGAGAAATTATATCCTGGGCAAGTGTCATCATGAAATTGTATTCTTAAAATATAGGAATCATCAGTATAATCATGACTGAGACAAGAATCAAGGAGATAACATCTTGACCAGAGAAAAATTTAAGCTTAAAAAATCATGTTAATTATTTCAAGCAGATATAGGACCATTAGTCAACGTAGAAATCACAATGATTTAATATTATCCATTGGCATATTGGACAAGTGCCCAGGCTAACTTACTCTGTGGAAGTTGGGACCCCATCCTTTTAGTTTTACTATAAGCTGAAAGGAAGTTGGGCAAATTTACAATCCCATTTTATATGAGAATTTATGTTAATACCAGTTAATATCAAATAAAATTTTCTTAAAAATATAAGTTCATAGAGTCAGTGCATACATACATAATTATATAAAACATAAATTTTAGTAACCAAGTTTCTGTAATTATACTTTGTAAAAATTATATCTCCTGTAATTCATTGTGAAAAGAAAACTAACAACTAAGATAAACTTTTTAATTTCATATATATACATCTATGAAATATATATGACTTGTTTTGGAAAGAAGTCCTTATCAAAATCCATTTAGATAATGTTAAATTTTATGTCTTAATAAAATATATATTATTTTAATGAATTTTATTTAGTATAAACAATTATATGAAATACTTAATAGACCCAAAGATAGTGTTTAATAGGTTTTTAAGATATTTAAGTTACTCAAATTTATCACAGTGTGTATTTATCAGGCCTTTTAATATATTATAAAATTACTCATTTGTAGGACAGCATATGAGCATTCTAATTGGGCATGTGAAAAATAAAAATAAAACCAATAATTCTTGTTTACAGTAAAAAAGTATGAGAAAGAGAAAAAAAACCTGAAATGGCCAGAGTTTAAACAACTGTTTTTACACAAACACATTGAAAACAATTATTGGTGACACGCATTACACAATTACTTGTGACCTCAAACAACACATGAAAATGATTATCATAGACACATAAGACACAACACATGAAAATCACTATCATAGACATAAGACACAGTTGCATGAAACTAAGTGCACCAAGAGAGGAGGGAGGTGGAAAGGTTCTGTCTCTCTTTATGTAGAAACATGGTAATCATCAAGGTTGACTGTGATAATCTTTTGTATGCAAGTCCAACTATGGTCATGAAGAAGGCAACTGGCTCATAAGAGAGGGATTTGTGGAATTATTTTACTAAAAGAACATGGAATCCAAGTTAGAAAAGATAATTCATTAATCAATATTACCTGTATATACCTTGGGCTTTATAGGTTCCTAGGTGAACTTAATAGAAAACGGATTGTTTTAAGAGAGTTCAGGTTTTGAAGAAGTGTAGACAGCAGTAGATAGAGAGGAAAACGCAAATTGATGTTTACAGAAATCCTATCAGGGGGACAGTGAAGGCATAGGTTCGGGATCTGGCAGACAGAATGAAGGGGTTGGGTGAAGAGCCTGCAGACAGGAAAGAGCTCTAGCATGGAAAACTTTGGTTCCTCGAAAGACAGGGAACTTAGAAAGAAACTTGCAGTTAGCCATAGGTGGGACTAAGGCAAAACTTGATGGTGGGCTGCCACAGAGAAAAAGATCTCTTTAAAACTGGTAAACTGGTGCATATAATATAAAATCATTGTAGCAACCAGGAAATATACCAAATAAAGTAAAAACTAAAATAGTGTTTCTAGAAACAAGTCAGAACAATGTAAAAAACCCAAAAAGAGTTCCTTTTAAAAGTAAGTTAATAAATTATACAAAAAGAACAATTGCTGCTACGTTTGCAATAGCAGGGGTGACCTGGTGCCAGAAATTGCAGCCTTGGGTGGAGCCCTGGAGATAAGTCCTGTGGACTGTGGAGAAAAGCTGGGCATTGCAAAGTGAACAACTTGAAGAGAAAAGGATGGGGTGGAAAGATCGCCCCCACACTTCCCCTGAGAAGATCTTTGGAGGGCAGGACTGTGGAGAGGAGAGTCAACTGAGAGTGAGAAGCTTCCTATCATTGGCAGGATAGCCTCTCAGCTTCCGTGGCCACGAGGCACAGAGGAGAAAGAAGACTCAGAGTTTTTCAAAGCAGGACAGCTAGACTATTTCAGATCGCTTGCCATTCTGTTTTTATACAGTTATGTAAATCAGTGAGAAATTGGATACAGGCCAGACTAGATTGCTGTCCAATTTGTATTGGGTCCAGACCTCCGGTAATACATGAATTAATGTGCCAGGCTTGAGGTCAGTTAAGCCTAATGCTTTACAGTTGTGCCTAAGGCAAGCCAGGTTCATGGCTTTAGGCACAGAAACCTTGGACTCCATTTTAAGGAATGAAGGAGGGAAAGACTTTCCCCTGGAAGTAACTCCTCATTAGCTACTGGGATGAGACAGGAAAACAAAATTCAGCATCTGGAATTGGCATTCGCTACTTCCAGTGGTCTGGAAGGCAGAGCTGAAGTCGAAAGCCAAAAAAAGGCAAAAAGCCGAAGGACCCCAGGGCAAAAAAAATGTCAAAAGCTGAAGTCTCACATTAAGAATGAATGTTGAATGCAGTGATAGGTCAAATGTTCGAGGGCCTTTGCTCTGATACAAGAGGAGATAGAAGAGTCAAGGAGAGTTTTGAAAAAGTGGTAACTGTGCCTCCCCAAGACACTAGTAAAATCCCAGCATGTGATTTACATTGCTCACATAGGCAGACTGCCTAATGCCATTGTATAACACGGGTGCACCAATCTACATGTAGACAATACATTCACACACATATGAAAATAAATAAAATTAAAAAACAAGAACAATGAGAGACCATGATTTCTCCTCAGGATGGAAACTGAGGCAATGAAGCACAGTTGGTCTCAGTTTTTATGTGGACCATGTATCTTTCTGCAGTCTATTTTATTTTATTTCTTTAAGGTTTGAGATTTTGAGACAATAAGGGGAGGGGTGTGTCACAGGCTGGGTTTCAGGACA
Source organism: Rhizomys pruinosus (assembly GCA_009823505.1). NCBI lineage: Eukaryota > Metazoa > Chordata > Mammalia > Rodentia > Spalacidae > Rhizomys > Rhizomys pruinosus. The sequence continues at coordinate 799,599 of VZQC01012791.1, forward strand.
ATGAGTGCTGGCATATGTTTGCCCAGACAGCACAGTCACTGGCTTAGGGGCTGGGACCTTATGCAGTTTCTGGGCAAGGGGTTTCTCAGCTTATCTGGGGCTTTCCAATCTGAGAAAATTATCCTTCACTGAACATGCTCAAACATTATTGTCATTACTTCATCAATACTCTATTTACACAGGAATTACATTGTATTAAATATTATACATAACTTAAAAATAATTGTGCTGGACCTGGTGGTGCAGCACTGGGGAGTCAGAGTCAGGCAAATTTCTATGAGATTAGCCTCCTCTGCATAGCAGGTTCCTGGCCAGGTAGGGCTTACTAGAGATACTGTGTCTCAAAAAATTAAAAATAAATAAATAAATAAATTTCCTTACTCTCTATTTCTGCAGAAACTGAATTCTCAGTAATGCAGAGTAGAGGCTTAGATTTTGCATGTTGTCACCGTTGCTGCGAGTTAATATGAGTAAATGACTAGCTGTCTAAAAATCTCTGTTTTTTGGTCATCAACCACCTCTGACTCTTACAAGCTCCCCAGCCCTGGAAGCATCCACAGTGATCTCTGAGCATTGGGATGTAGAAGTTGGATACATCAGGGATAAGCACTCTGCAACATTTTGTTCTCTGTTCATTGACCAGTTGTGGTTTTTTATGTTAATCACCATCTGCTGTATAAGGAAGCTTCTCTGGTGAGAATTGAGATAAGCATTAATCTATAGGTATAAAAATGTATTAGAGTCAGCTAAATATGATAACTATTTACTAGAAAGATAGTATTAGTCTCTCCCATATGTCCTATGACCTATCTATCTTAGGGTTTTTAAGCCTCATATCAATGTCAGTTATGTGTTCAATCTTAGGACATGAACTTTAAGTCCAATTAGAGAGTGGTTAATTACTCACATAATATTCATGAAACTGTTGAGCCAGTGGGCATATCTTGCCAGACCAGTTCTTGTCCTAAGTCATAGGATCCATAGATTATTTTCCCTCTGGTAGCATGCATAGCGCCTACCAGCCCTGTGAATGCCAGTAAGAAGATGTGGGGCTCTGAATTCCCCACTAGCTTGATTTATTCTTGTTTGTTCTACAGCTCATGTATATTATGTCTTCAGCAATAGGGTCTAGAGAAGGTGTTCATTCCAGGCATTAGAGTCCTTTAATTTTTTTTTTTTTTTTTTTTTTTTCTTTTTTGGTTAGACAATGATATCTAGTAAAAACAAAGTTCCCTTGTTATAGAGTAACTTCTATTACTCTCTTTTTATAATGTATATGCACATAATTTAAGAAGCTTCTTTAACATTTGGATTCCATATGGATTTTTATAAAGGCCTCTCTCTTTTTACTGATTTACTTATTTTTATAAAGCCTTTCAGTGAAGCCATATCTAACCATGGACATCTCTGTAGCAGTGCTGCACATAATTAGGTGAACAAAGAGAAAATGAAGCTTGACCTCTTTTTACAAGATTCACTGGGGCGCAGGTGAAAATCATCCAATAACACTATGAAATTCAGGATGAAATCAAGTCAGCAAATGAGAAAAGGATACAGACAGCGATCTAAGCAGAAAATTGAATTCTAACAGGAGAGACAATACATGATGTTACTACTCAGTGAAGGTCAAAGTGTTTAGAAAAATAGAAGAGAATACATTTTTTGTCAACATAATTTGAATTATGTGAAAATCTCAATGGATCTGAAAAAAACATTGTAAGATCAGATTAAAAGCACATTAAACTTCAGAAAGTGACTATTTATAAGATTTTACTCTATGTACTTAAGTAGAATGAGGAAATGTTAGATCTTTAATTTTAATATTTGGAAAGAAATGTATTTAATTATAAAAATATGGATTATTGTTCCTAAATGATACAATTTACATTTTCTTTGGTGGTATATTTTATCTGCTCTAAGTTATAGACATGCTGCTGTTGCCTAGTATTCATGAAGCACAAATTAAAAGCAACCTAACAAAAAAAAAATAAATAAAATAAAAAATAAAAGCAACCTAACATCTGCTCTAAAAATCACTTTTTTGTGAGACATGATTATCTTAAGAACTTACTTAAATGTGCTATTTTTCCATCATTTCTTATCTACTCTGGGCTAAATTCTATAAATGTGTTCACTGATTCAATTCTGCTATTGTAATGAAAATATTTTCTTCATTTATTATGATTATGGAATATGAAAAACTGAAAAGTGTTGAAGTTTTGAACTTAGTTGCATTCTTAAGAGAAACTACATAGTTCAATGGCCTGGCTCTGGACTGGCTCTGGATTTCTTGAAAGGGATATGCAATGCATTTTATGTCTATCATATCCATAAACATATTTTCTTTCCTTCCTTCCTTCCTTCCTTCCTTCCTTCCTTCCTTCCTTCCTTCCTTCCTTCTTTCTTTCTTTCTTTCTTTCTTTCTTTCTTTCTTTTTCTTTCTTTTCTTTCTTTCTTTCTCTTTCTTTCTTTCATTTTTGACAGTCCCAGCCTGAATGGAAGCTAACAAATGCACCAGGCTGGGCTTGATCTCACAGATATCTGTACCCTCTGCTTCCCAAGGTCTAGGATGAAAGGTGTGTGTCAGCCAGGGTGGGTGGCGCATGCCTTTAATCCTAGCACTCGGAGGCAGAGGCAGGCAGATCTTTGTGTGTCTCAAAAAGACCAAAAAAAAAAAAAAAAAAAAAAGGTGTGTGTCACGACCTGGCAATAATTTCATACTCTACATATAGAAGTATGTACCCTTATATCTATATTCAAAGAAGCTTATTTTTTTGCAATATATGGGACTATCACAGAGATCCACAATGGAATAAATGCAGAGAGTAATTGTGTATAAGACAATAATTGTACATGACACATCTACAATGTATTTTCTACACCCAAGACTCAGTGAACATAACAGAACAGGGGGCAGAAAGAAGATATTAATGAATCTCTCACTCTCACTAGCAAGCTTCTTCACACAATTAATATAGAAATTCACAACTGGGTCAAAGTTCAGAGAAAAGATGACTGCAGGTGTGTGTCTCTGGATAGGACTCCATATGTTAAATGTCCCTATTCCCCCGACCCCAAGGCTCAAGGAATATTGACAAAGACTGGACAAGATAAACGTGAAAGTCAGGGGTCGGGGCTGGAGGAGATGCCTAGCAGTTAAGAGCCACCAACTGCTCTTGCAGAAGACCTGGGTTCAATCCCCAGCACCATATGGAGCTGAAGACCATCTATAACTCCAATTCCGGGAGAACTCCAGTTCCAGGAGAATCCAACACCCTCTTCTGACCTCTGTGGCATTGACACACAACACCGGTGCACAAACACTACAGCAAACAGTACATTCATAACACTAAATAATTAAATAAATACATAAAATTTAAAAAAAAATGTCAGGGGTCATGGATGACACAAGAAACAGGTTTTCAGCCTTCTGGGAATTTTTTTTTTTTTTTTTTTTTTTTTTTTTTTTTTATTTTTTTTTTTTTTTTAGGTTTGTGCACCCGTGTCGTGCAATGCCCCCGAGGGGAGTCAGAAAATGGTGTCAGATTCCCTTGGAACTGGAGTTCTCCTGGAATTGGAGTTTCAGACGGTTCTCGGCTGCCATTGTGGGTGCTGGGATCGAACCCAGGTCCTCTGTAAGAGCGTTCGTGCTCTTAACTGCTAGGCCATCTCTCCAGCCCAGTAATTTGTTTATATCAACTTACAGCAGGGGCTGGAGAGATGACTCAGTGGTTAAGGGCACTTCCTGTCTTTCAGAGGACCTGAGTTCGATTCCCAGCACCCACATGGGAGCTAAGAACCATCTTTAACTCCAGTTCAGGGGAACTCTGATGCCCTTTCTGACATCTGTGGCCTGCACCACAACAGGTGCACCAACCTAAATCCAGACAGTACACTCAAACAACCTGTCACCCCCCACTGATGGGGACTGTGGGGGTTTGGGCACAACAGTCTGTAGATTGGTTTTGCACGAGGATGCTTATACTCATGGATTTCACTTATGCTAAAAAATGAAAAAAAAAAAAAACCTGAAAGATGCAGGACAGTTATGGCAGAATACATGATCTGGGATGGGGTGGAGGTGGGGAGGAAGGGAAAGGGAAATATGCCTGATCTGAATTGGAAAATGATGTACGAAATGCACAAACCATCAATAAAAATTAAATTAAAAAAATAAAAAATAAATAAAAAAAATATATTAAAAATATATACAGCAATGGTGACAGCATCCACAATACCCCGCAAACTCTGTCAGAGAAAAACCCATTATAAAGTGGGGAAAGGATCACGAGGCACCATGGTTAGCTAAGGAAGTATTGGCAGCTGACCACTCCTGGGCATGGGAGAATTGTTCATCTTTAATGGAATGCAAACAGAGCAGTGGATGAAAGGACACCACAGGATATCTGGGGACACAAACTTGACTCCAGATGTTTGACATATGTAACAGAATGCATGAAATCAGGTGGGGATGGGGCTATGTGTGAGTGCAGGTTATGCAGGCAGTCTATACTTAAGATGCATTGTATGAAATGTGCAAACACTCAATAAAGAAGAAAACTATTTCTTACAATTAAGGAACTACTAGTGAAAGTTCCTGCTACAAATATCCAGATTGTTTCTGTTTTAACTTTATTTTTTTTTTCTCTTCCAGGTGGGAAAATTCAGTCAAACTATTCCTCCGTGGCCACGCCCATGGGGTGGGATGTAGTGATGAAAAGGCTAGGATTTAGCTCTGGAATCTGAGTCATGCTGGTTATATAAAGTGGCCATATTTGGAATAAAACTGTGTTTGGACACCTTAACATTGTCAGGTTATGGTGTGCTCCACCAGAAATGAAAGACCATGAGGTTTAGGCTCTCCGGAGCAAAATTTAATTCAGGGTAGCTGGGGCTAGGCTCAGGGGAAAGATAGAGCCAGCACTGAATGGCATCTGGCCTGGGAATTTAAGGGAAAAGGTGGGAATGGAATTTAGTGAGAGTGGGTGTGGACAGAGCATAATTCCTTGGCTTATCAAAAAGGGCAGAATATTCCTGAGTATGCTGTGATGGCCCGTTTTACATAACCAAAGACTGGCCAGGTGAAGCAGGACCTTGGGTCATGCCTCTGCATTTCAATGGGCTTGAGAAACTCACATCCTGACAAACATGTGTCTGTAAGGTTGTAGCCCACCTAAGTCACAGACTTCAGGAGGGCAACTGAGGAAGAAGTTCCAAGAAAACAATTATCCTGGACTGCGTTCCTGCAACATGAGAACTGTTGCTACAGATCCTGCAATCATGCCTCACACGAGACCAGAACCAGGCCTCAATCTCACTCATCTCAGCATTCTTAATTTAAGACTTTATATTTTTACTTAACCCTGGGTACCCTAGATATTGTACTGATACGAGTCACTGGTCCCAGTTTCCCTCAAGATGCTTCTACTGATACCAACCACAGACCCATTTATGCACATTCCCCAATCCGACTTCCTTCTCATTGGAGTCCTGACTCTCCCTTTGTGCAGCCTCCCCTCAAAATGAACCTAACAGTGTCCATGTGCTGTACTTTCCTACGCCTGTTGCACACATGGCTCACCCTGGGACTAAATAGGACAAACCACAAATGGCGCCCAGACGTATGGATGATGGAAACCCTGGCAACTTTGGTAAGCAAAACTCCAAATCTTGCCTTTTTCTTCTCACCTCTCTCCTCTTTCTCCTAATATCTATCTTTTACCATTGAGCAACCCTTCCTGTTAGTTGGGGTGGATGGGAGGCAGATCTGGGAACATGTGGCTTTGCACACATACAGGAAACCTGGCTGGCTCTGTTTTGATGTAAGACCCAAATCAAGCCTTACCCTTGAGAGACCCCTGAGTGAGATATGCCGAGAGAAGACTCACTGCAAAAGCAAGAGGTTTATTCCTCCAGTGCACCAGTGTTCTCCTGGTGCTATTTGCAAACCTATTTTGCAAAGTGGAAAATTCCACTGGCCTCTTTCTGGCCCTTCATTGCCTCAGAAGGAGTATCCCAAACCCTCCAGGCATGTGCCTCCTAGCTTAGTCACTCCTGCAGGATATAAACGCCAGCAAATTCCAGACTGAGTTTAATATCAAGGATTACTAGCCTAGCTTGGCCTTGGAATTATTTTTCATAATTTTACAAGTTTAAAATAAAACCTTTGTGTTCTAATTTTCAAAAACTTAGTCCAACTGCAAAAGAAACCAGTTTTTCTGGCTCAGCTGCAGCTTGAGCTACATTCATATGTAAATTTTCTCCTTCTTTGCTCAATGGCTCAGCCAAGGCTGGAGTCCACTTATTTCTGATGTAAATTAAGGCCTTTCACAAGTATCCATCCTACCTAGAGCAGTTTTTTTAAAAGGGAACAACTTTTATTTATTTTTTTAATATTTGTTAAATTTTATTTATTTTTGCATGTGTATGAATGTACTGTCTGCATGTAGGTTTGTGCACCGGTGTCATGCAATGCCACAGAGGTCAGAAGAAGGTGTCGAATTCCCCTGGAATCGGAGTTACAGTCGGTTCTTAGCCGCCATGTGGGTGCTAGGGATCGAACCCGGGTCCTCTGCAAGAGCAGGCGGTTCTCTAAACCGCTAGGCTATCTCTCCAGCCCCAAGGGAACAACTTTTAAACCATGGCCACTTAATAGCTTTCTCTTAAATTTTGTATACAAAACCTGCTTTTAGGTAAAAGTGTATTGCTGTCTTGGGCTGGAGAGATAGCCTAGTGGTTAAGAGCACTGACTGCTCTTTCAGAGGACCCGGGTTCAATCCCCAGCATCCACATGATGGCTAAGAACCGTCTGTAACTCCGATTCCAGGAGAACTCCAGTTCCAGGAGAACTCCAGTTCCAGAGGAATCCGAGACCCTCTTCTGACCTCTGCTGCATTGCACGACACGAGGTGCACAAACCTACATGCAGACAGTACATTCCTGCATATACAAAAAAATAAAAATAAAATTAAAAAAAAGTGTATTGCTCTCTTGGCTTCTTGTGGATTTTTTTGGGTAAATATTTCTAAGTCTCTAACTCTTCCTACCTAAATCTGTGAATGCACAATTGGGGTTCAGCTAGCTTTATCACTTAAGTAATTCAAATCCATCTCAGCATTCTTAACTTAACATGTAATATTTTTACTTAACCCTGGATACTCTAGATATCTTTTGACTAAAAATATGTGCACAATTAAAATTAATTTGTTGATTTAATTTTTATTTTGAACCTTTTAAATGTGTTTCACCTGTTTTTTTTTTTTTTTTGTTGTTGTTGTTGTTGTTGTTGTTTTCCCCACAGAATTCCTGATTTCCCTTGGCTCCTACTCTGGTGCAACCTTCCTGCCTCCTGTGCCCATACCAGCCACACAGAACTGAGCACAGGGTGTCTTAACAACAAGTTATCTAAGGCATACCTAAATTTAATTTAACTGCCTTTAAAAATTTGACTTAAAGTAACACAGTCTTAATTTCAGCATTTTGGAGACAAAACAGATGGATTTCTATGGGAGTTTACACTTGCTCCAATTTTTTTTTTAGTAACTATTAGTAAAAGCCTCTTTAACAACATGAATTAATATTTTGGTTCAGTTTAAATGGATTAAAAAAACTGTTTTATGTTTCTTTTTTTAAATTTTTTTATTAATTTTATTTATTTCTGTATGTGTATGAATGTACTGTCTGAATGCAAGTTTGTGCACCCGTGTCGTGCAATGCCACGGAGGTCAGAAGAGGGTCTTGGATTCCCCTGGAACTGGAGTTCTTCTGGAATTGGAGTTTCAGACGGTTCTCGGCCGCCATGTGGGTGCTGGGGACAGAACCAGGGTCCTCTGTAAGAGTGGTTGGCGCTCTTAACTGCTAGGCTATATCTCCAGCCCCCTGTTTTATATTTCTTTAATCCCATCTTCAAACTGTGTGTTATGTTTGAGTGAATGCAAGTAAATGCTTTTAATTCATTATAATCCTACAGGTATAAATCTAATTAGAAGTCAACCTAAACAAAGATAAATAGATTCAACTCATAAAGACTGTTTGTTTTATACCTCTTAGTGTTAACACTTTTTAATTGGGTTTATATTAATTTTAGTATGTACTAAATTCAATTTATGATAAATTATTGTTGATTATTATTGGTAATTGTTTTTGATAGTAATTGCTAATAATAATTAAAATAATTCAGTCTAATGATAAAGTGTTGGTTGTTATTATTGGTTATTACTAATAATTATCATTGACAATGATTATGATTAATGAAGATAATTGTGAATAATAATGGGTATTAATGGTGATTAATTATTGATAATAATTAATAATTGTTATGAGTAAAATTGTTATTGTTATGGTTCTTATGATTATTGATAATTATTTTTATTATTCCAACAGTTCTTTTTTTGGGGGGGTCTTATTGAGACAGGGTCTCCCTGTAGCCCCAGATGTCCTGGAACTCACTCTTTGACAAGTCTGGCCTTGAACTCACAAATATCTGCCTGCCTCTGCCTCCCAAGTGCTAGGATTAAAGGCGTGTGCCAACACACCTCCTGGCCCCAACAGTTCTTAATGATAAAACAAGATAAATCGGTCCAAGACTATAAACAACTGTGACCTATCTACTTTGGGGCACCCTCCTTAAATTTTTGCTCTTTAAATAGGACAGGGGCGATTTGGCTTAGCATGGGGGCAGCCTATGGATAGTTAACCAGTAAGAACAGAATAGGAAAAGAGTAGGAGTAGACTTTAGGGATAGTTCATTGAAGCCAAGTGTTTGGGAATGGGCTGATGAGGTGGTATGAGGTGGTATATGGATCTCAGCTTTTTTGTGTGTTACTAGGACATTTATTGTAATTATGTAAAAATAACCCTATGACAAATTATAAAAATAATTTTATGTTTCTCATTGCACATCAAACAATAATGTGATTTCTCTCTATTACAGGTTGGCTTACCAATCATTTCTTTATTATGTATGTGTGTATTAATGTACGTATGTATGTGTGCATGTACATGTGTGTATGGATATGTATACAAAATGTTCTAAATATATTTTTAACATCAACAAGTTTAAAACCAGTAAAAAACTGCCTCTGAGTTGGAATTTGGCCCTTCCTCCTCAAGAGGCAGATTTATAGTAAACAGCCAACACATAATTCAATTTCAACAAAGGTTATGGGTTAATTGTCTATTAAAAATAATAAAAACAATTATTGGACATCTTAATGGATACACACTGCCACCCTTTCAACATCTGAGACAAAGAAAAGATACAAACAGGTTTTCATAGTATTAAAATGTTAATAAAGTTTTGGGTCTTTGGGGATATGGGCTAGTAATAATAATAATAATAATAATAATAATAATAATTTTGAATCCTTCTTCACCATCATCTGAGTCCCCAAATTCATTATTAGGCCATTTCTTGCACAGGGCTTGGAATGGTCACTATTGGGGTTTTACTGGACATAGGCCAGCAGCTGTCCACCTGTCTGTGAGCCCTGGGGGGTGGATCCCCACAAGTGGCTTTTATTCAGCCAACACATTAGTCAAGATGAGTAAGTCAGGCCAGGCTGGACTGTGGTATTTCTACCCGGCTGAAGATTTGCTTTCTAGCTTCAGGTCCAAGGAGAAGCTGCTGGCAGCTTCTTCCCCTCCCTTGGTGCTACAGGTATGGTTGGCACCCAATGTACTAGATTTCCAGTAACAACCTTGGGATTAAATATATGCAAGTGTTCTCTATATTTTTCTGTACAGTATTACCTGTGACATTTCCTTTGCCTACAAGGAAGTAGACTTACTGTTACACCTTGGTTCCTGTCTATAGTTATGTGTAATAAAATTTACTTTTAAACATCTATAGGTCAAAATATATAAAACAAAAAGGAGGAGGATGAGTACTCCCTCTGGGATATAATCAAATAGAAAACTCTGTATGACAAACCTTTTGATAAATTTTCAGTTTTGAATTTGAAGCCGGGTGTGGTGGTGCACGCCTTTAATCCTAGCACTTGGGAGACAGAGGCAGGCGGATCTTTTTGGACCCTGTCTCGAAAAGACCAAAAAAAAAAAAAAATAGAAATCTTAAAACTAACTAAAGGAAAATATTTGCATGTTCCCACAGGTAAAACCATCACCAACTTTAATGCCTGAAAAAGATACAGCTTTGGATTGAAGATGGGCCAAGAAATACCAGTAGAGAATACCTGGACTATTCAAAGCATGCAAGAAGGATAACAAACAAACAAACAACAAAACTTCAGACTGCCTGTGCAAAACATGCTAGATAGATTATTTTCCTCTTCTTTTTATAGAAAAAGAAAACAATTTCTCATGGGTCATATATAGCCAGTCAATAAATAAGTAATGTGCATAAAAACTGTAAAAGTAAATTTTATTCAGAACTAGACATTATTGGAAAATCTTTACAAGTTTGATAATTTAGCAAATGTGTTAATAGGAAAAGTTTTGGTACCAGCAATGGGTCGTTGGCTGGGTTCTAATTCCCCCCCACACACATAAAGGCTATTTGTCTACAAATTGGGGGTGGTACACCATAGTTGGGCATTAAGACCCTGCCTGCAGAACAAAAGGACACACTTGCAAGTGTTGGCAGTAAGTCTTTGAAATGCCAGAGAAACATTACCATCTAAAAAAAAGCTTACTAGACAACGTCTTAATATATATATCATATATATATTATATTAACTATATAATATATATATATTTCTATTGAGCGCAAGCAAGACTCATCTCTACTCCACACCTGCATGGAAGCCATTGTACAGCTAGTGGCCACCAAATTTACCCTAAACCTAATTGTCTGTTAGCCCACTCCTTTGGGGGAATAACATATGGCATAGCGGTTAAGAGCGCCGACTGCTCTTGCAGAGGAACCGGGTTCGATCCCCAGCACCCACATGGCGGCCAAGAACCATCCAAAACTCCAATTCCAGGAGAACTCCAGTTCCAGGGGAATCCGAGACCCTCTTCTGACCTCCTCGGCATTGCACGACACGGGTGCACAGACTTGCATGCAAACAGTACATTAATACACATACAGAAATAAATAAAAATTAACAAAAAAACTTTAATAATTAATAGCAGTACAAAAATAAAAAAATAAATAACAAAGAAAAGCCTTAGTACCTAGACTAATTTGCCATCTAAATATTTGTATCTTAGCCGGGCATGGTGGTGCACACCTTTAATCCTAGCACTCGGGAGGCAGAGGCAAATGGATCTTTGTGAGTTCAAGGCCAGCCTGGTCTACAGAGTGACTTCCAGGTCAGCTGGAGCTACAGGGAGACCCTGTCTCGAAAAGACCAAAAAAATAATAATAATAAATAAATATTTGTATCTGTGCCCACAGAATAACTTGTCATGATAATCAATGCTATGTAAATGACTTTACTACTTAACTGTGCTTATTAGTAGGACTAAAAAAGGAATTCCTAAATAAACTACCAACCCATGGAAGGAAACATCCTGGCTAGACCAGAGTTCAGTGTGACAACTCAAAGAAAGATAGACTGCTTTGCTCCTCACACACTTCTACCCCTTATCCCCCAAGGACCAGGGATCAGATGAGGAAGAGGAGGTCTGATAGAATGCAAGGGCTGAGGAGATAGGGGTAATTCCTGAGATTTAAAAAAAACTATGGACTGCCCTTTTATTTGATCAACATGCTTGTGCATACAAGTTTCTCCAATTGGATTACGGGGACCTTGGGTTCAAAGTTTGGGCATAGATATTTGCTAATTGGTTTTACATAAATGTTACTTACATCCAAGATGGTGACTCCCATGCATCGCCTCATAGCTTGGAGACAAGCCGAAGCAAATAAACAGCATGTCAGATGTCAGAAATACTTGGAATTTGGACATTGGGCTTACGAATGCACAGGAAAAAGAAAATACCTACATAGGCCTTCAAGAACAGCAGAACTGAAAAAAAGCTTTAAAAGGAAAAGAAAACAGGTTGTTACTACAACAAAGCATTGGAGAAACTAATGTGGAGACAAAGATGAAGAAAAAAAAAATGTCTAAGAGTGTGACGAGTTCCAGCAGCTCTAGCAGTGACAGTTCAGCCAGTGAGTCGTCATCTGAGAGTGAAATGTCTGCTTCATCCTCCTCGGAGGAGAGTGGCACAGAAGAAAACTCCTCCAGTTCCTCCTCGTCCTCCTCCTCCTCCTCCTCCTCCTCCTTCTCCTCCTCCTCCTCCTCTTCTGACTCCAACTCCAACTCCTCCATAGGAGGAGCAGCAGTACAGATAGCAGCTCTAGGCTGAGCCACCAAAGAAAAGAACGAAGTAGACTCTCTGTGGACCACTGGACCAACGCACCAATGATGCTCAGAAGAGAAATTAGAATGTGCCCAAGCAAACAGGTTAGCTGGTGGAACTTTCCAGAATTCAAAACTTTCTAAGTGTTTTCCACTGTATAAAGTATAAATAATGGATTATACAAAGACTTTTATTTTAGTGATGAATCTTTTTTTTTTATATTTGAAGTATGTCTAAAGAACATAATCAAAGTGAAAACTAGTAAATTTGTTTCTGTGATGAAACTTTTTCTCCCTATGAAATGAATACCTTACTTGGTTACAAACATGTTAAGCTGTGTACAGGACAGGCTTCAAGAGTAATGTGTCAGAATATCAAGTAATGAGTTTCTCATGCTTTCTTGGCTCTGTTTATTATGTGGCTCTGTTTAAAAAAAATAAATGTTACTTACATTCATTACTTATGTTTGGCAATTCGTTCATTTCATGATTGGGTTTTTTGGATATTAATTTGCCTCAGTGTAAAATAAAAATCTCAGGTCTGACCTGCCCCCCCACCCCCCCGACACACACACACTGCCTGGCCCTCGAAAGAGGCTTATGCAACTGGCTATTCAAAGCTCAGGTTCCTTTGTGTTGTTAGCCTCCCCCATGGGCTCACCTGCTTCTCAGAGAAAAATAATATTTAAAGGGTGAGATGTGGGAAAATTCAGTCCAGCTGACTAACCAATGGGAACTCCCTTGTCCCGCCCATGGTGTGGTATGTAGTGACTCAAAAGGCTATGATTGACTCACGCTGCCTATATAAGGTGGCCATCTTTGGACTAAATCTCTGTCTGTATTTGGACACCTTAACATGTTTCCTGCTTGTATTGTAAACATGGCTCACCCTGGGAAGAAATGGGACATACCACACTTCCATCTACCTTCCAGCAGTGCAGGGTCTTGCTGTTTTCAGCCTCTTGGTATCTCCTCTCCTCTGTGATTGCAACCTTATCCCCATGTGGCAAATTCATTTCATTCTTTCTGAGTCACACTTCAATATTTGTAAATATTCTGTAGCCCATTTCCTTACAACTCATTTTACTCTATCTAGCCGTGGCTCAATGGATTTTTTTTCCAGAAAAAGCAGACACTAATCTAGCTAAGCCCATTTAAAGACAAATGTAGAGTTTTGAAAACTTTTATAATAAAAAACTCAGGACTAACATTCCACCAGAATTTATTCATAAAATACAGAATAATTATATTTGAAATGTCAGCTTCTTGATTATTAATTAATCAGAAATGTTCAGCAATATTTCTAAATAGACTTTTAGCTTTGTACTCTGGATGCTGAATAACTATGGTTTTCAGACTAATGCCGAAGATTTCCTGATTGACAGATGGAAATGTCCATCAACACATATTCATGGCAACTACAGCAAGACTTGTCATACAAATATACAATTTAACATGAACATTTTCACCGTATTTTCATAACCCACCATTTATCTAGCCCCCCCTCATAACATTCTCTTTTGAATTCAGTTTTCTTTCTGAAAAAGAAATATTTAGTCTACTTTCTTCTTTGATAGATCAAATTTTATCAAACAGAACACACACTTGCCCATTATGTTTTAGACTTTCATCTGCTTTTGTGATAGAAAGGCCCAGTGCTCAGATCTTATTCCCTTGGCTCTTTTGATGAGCTAGTTTCTCATACAATTACATGGGATACCACACAGAGAACATCTTACTCTGAACTTATAAACTGGAAAGTCTGAGAAATTTTTTATCTGTGAAGTTGGTTGGGACCACAGACAGTGTGCTGAGATTTATTACTCATCTATACTTGTCGCACTTCTACCGTAGGAAAAAAAAGACTCTACTGAGAGCCGAGAGTGTAACCTATGTCCTTCCTTCTCGTTCCTGATTGGCTCTCTTAATGGTTGCTTCTCTGTATCAGGACAGAGATTAAGCTGTGTTGCTGCAAAACGGTCACGCACACCGAACAGTGACTTGAGATAAGTTTAAAGAAGAGTGGGGACCAGGCTATACCTGTTGTCTCAGAGGTACCCCTGTCCTTTTATTGCAAAGCAGGGGTCTTCTACTTAGGGCCACAGGCAACACCGCTCCATTCTGCAAACAGCTCTGCAGAGGCATCTGTCATTTTTCACTGTGCTTTTTTGTAGCTGACATTGTTTATCCCTTTCACCTTTCAACAGCATAGATGGGCCTCTAATGAATCTTCCTGATCAGGGAAACTCCTTAGGACAAAAATTGATCCAGATTCCAGATTTAATTCTACATCACTCCCATAGCATCTCAAACTTGTTACTGACTTCTGTCCTAGTTTGTATTGTTTTGGTTTTTTTTTTTTTTACTAATTTTATTTATTTCTGTATGTGTATCAATGTACTGTCTGCATGCAAGTCTGTGCACCCGTGTCGTGCAATGCCGCGGAGGTCAGAAGAGGGTCTCGGATTCCCCTGGAACTGGAGTTCTCCTGGAATTGGAGTTTCAGACGGTTCTCAGCCGCCACGTGGGTGCTGGGGATCGAACCCGGGTCCTCTGTAAGAGCGTTCGGCGCTCTTAACTGCTAGGCCATAGTTTGTATTGTTTTAAGAATGGCTACATTCCCACTGTATTAGAACATTTACATTGGTCCCAACCAAGAAGAATCCATCATCATTAGAAGTAAAAATTCATTAACAGACAATTGAAGAATTAAATGGTACACTCTAAGAAACACCAATAAGTGGAATTTTTTAAAATCACCAGTGGGTATATGCAATATAAAAAGAAAATTGGTTTGTAGTTTCAGGTTATTTTAAACACTTTTATTTTATAGTTAATTTTCTTTTTAAAATGTGCCACAAACTACCACTGCACCAGATGGTACTTGTAGAATGTAGAATTTTCCTACATTCAAAGTAAAGTCATGCACAGTGTTAATGCTGAGGACATTCTCTGTTTTTGCTCATTAATTCTGTGAAGATGCATTCTGCCTGGTTCCTTAAGTTGTTTAACTCTCCATAACAAATGGATAGGACTAAGGAGATGATTAACTATAATTTTAAATTAGTTTCTTTCTCACAAGTGGTTCACATTATTTTAAACTGATTTATTCTGAAACATTGATGGTAATATGATGAGGAGATATATACAAAAGAGTAAACAAAACTCTGAACTTTAGTGATTATGATATGATACCCACGTACGTGAGTCACATATTAGTGATAAGATGAAAATTCCTTCAATTATATGAAACGGATAAATCTGATTTAATATTTATATATACATATAACATATTTGGAACTCCTCTCCCATTTCCTCCCCTCAGAGAAAATGGAAAATGGGAGAGGAGTTCCAAATATGTTATATGTATATATGTATATTAAATCAGATTTATCCGTTTCATATAATTGAAGGAATTTTCATCTTATCACTAATATGTGACTCACGTACGTGGGTATCATATCATAATCACTAAAGTTCAGAGTTTTGTTTACTCTTTTGTATATATCTCCTCATCATATTACCATCAATGTTTCAGNCTCTCTCTCTCTCTCTCTCTCTCTCTCTCTCTCTTTCTCTCTCTCTCCTTCCCTCCCTCCCTCCCTCCCTCCCTCTCTCTCCAATAGCTATCAACTACAAATAGCTCTTCAGATAGGGGTAGGACTTCATGTGTCCCTCTCTGTAAATAATTCATTTAAAAATGAAATTAATCCTGTCCAAGGACCTACTCTAGGCACTTAGGCTCAAGCACCATTGTGTAAGGGGGGGAAGAGCTTAAGAGCCAGGGAGAAGGTTCATGACCATAAGGAAATATGGAAAATAGAGTCCTACTGAGACCTTGCCCATATGAACCTCTAACAATGGTGTCAGCAAACATTCAAACTCATGCAGATAAAAAACCCACATAGAACTGGGGAAATGGGCAGCAGTTCCCAAACTTAGCTGAAGAAATATTAGCAGCTGATTACTGCTGGTTGAAGAAGAGCTGATCTTAAAACAGGGACACTGAATAGGCTGACTAGACCACAGTAGATGAACTTGCACTGAGGAATGTCTGCGGACACTAACTTGACACTATAGGCTTTAACCCAAGTGACAGAATGTATGAATTCCAGTGACAGGGTGCTGTGAGAGGGTGCCAATGTTTCTACTAATTTGTTTATTTTAAGCAAAACATTCAATCATATCAGCACTATGGTTTGAGTAGCAATTAAATATATAATGTCATCTGAATTTATATAATGTAAGCATAGCTGATTAATTTATCCCTATTAAGTTTCTATGTCCTTATTGCTACTGAAGTTATCCTGACAAGAATCATTAGAAAATTATCAAATCCCTTTTCTAGTTATGTTCTTTCCAGATGAGGAGCTGACATGTGTCACTTTTGCTACAAGGCATTTGAAATTATATTAAGGTATGAATGGAATTCAGTAATGTGAAACAACTTAAGTATGTCAGTGTAGGCAATAAGACAGCAAATGGATACATTCCTGTGAGGTTCCTTACAAGAGAGAGAGAATGTGTCAAAGGGATTTGTTTTATCTCAGGGAATTTTAACACCTGTGTAGAGACATGGACCTAAAGTGAAAGAAGGGCAGTCTCCAGCATCCAAAAACTTAAATCTGAGCTAGTTTCATTTTCATAATTTTGTCTAAAATGAAGTGAGATAATTGACATACCTAGATGTTGTATTAAATGAGTGATAGAAATATTAATGTGTAAAAGGGTTTATGAGCTTCTTAAAATACCTTCACATATTAACCATAAAATCTCTAATATATATGTCAATTGTAAGACACCCTTTCATTTTGCAATGAATAATTTTTGCCTCTGTAAAATTCCTGTGGTGAAATGTACACTATCAATGTGCAAACATTAGCAGGTGATAGATTTGGTAGCTAACTAAGAAACAGGAGTTCTTAGTCTTTTAAAGTCTTTAGAAGCAGACACCAAAGCTCTCTGGTGCTCTTTCTCCAATGGAAGACAGAATAGAAGAATGGTCATCAAATCTCCAAAACTGTGGGAAATACACAATCTAAAGTGCTTTGTTAACGTTCAAACTGGATTGAAATACTTTCCAAGTGGAGCTGGATTGTTCAGTGGTTAGTGCACTGGAATCTCTTGCAGTGGATGTGGGTTTGTTTCAATTTCAGGGAATCCAATGCCCTTTTTAACATTCATGGGCATTGTGAGACATGGGTGCACTTACATACATGCAGGTAAAACAGTCATATATAGAAAATAAAATAAATATAATAAATAAAATACTAAAAGATAAAATATCTTTCAAATATATCTCAGCACCTATGAGGCAACATTGTTCAAACATTTTATTAATGCATTTATAAACAAGCAATTAAAGTTGAGAACTATGTTTATTTTATTTTATTTTGCTTTTATTTATGTATGTATTTATTTATTTATTTTATTTCACCTGGGACTACAGGGAGACCCTGTATGAAAATGCCCCTACCCCCCAAAAAAGCAAGCAAGCAAGCAAGCAAGAGAAGCACATTACTGACATGGTGGTGGAAAGCGTCTATCAGGAAGGTGTCCACTCAGTAGAAGCAGAAGATGTGCAGAAAGACTTGGTCAGTCTTCTGGAACCGTTGCAGCAGATACTTGTTTACATCCTCTGCCCCCTCTGTGTTCTCCAGGCACTGACTTACTTAGAGGTGTGGTGTGCCCACAAGAGTTCCTCTTCAAACTACACTGGAGGTCCATACTCATCTCATGAATTGGCTGGCACGTTTGTTTCCTGTTCTGTGAATAATCCCTTCTTCGGATTTCCATTTCTTTTTTTACTTCTCTGTGTCTGGCTTACTTTTTCTGTTATTTTTACTGTTGTGGCAATAAGATCACATTAACCTAGGATATCCTCCAACTCACTGTATAGCTAACAATGATTCTTGAACTTCTGATCCTTCTGTCTTCACGTCTTCAGTTTTAGGATTATGATTATAGACCACTGCACACCCAGTTTATGTAGTTCTAGGAATAGAACACGGGTCCTTGAGAATGCAACTGAAACACTCCAACTTTATCATCCAAGAAGATATTCCCATTTTGCATGAAGATCCCCTCTTAAATTTCGCTCTTGTAGATATCATTCTCATATTCTTTCCTTAATACGACTTCTAAAAGGCAGAATTTGCTACATTTGGCTACTAATATGTCTTCCTTAGTAACTACTGTATTCCATTTTCTTTTCTGTCATATTAACTTTTGAACCAAGGTTCATAATTCAGCACTTGGCATATTAGTGATACTCGTCATGTAGAATAACGGAATGGAAGTACTTGTTAAAATTATTCTCAGTAGTTCTCTATCAGAAAGGTTATTAAATGATTGATGGTTTTCCCCTGATTCATAAAGCTGTGCCTGAAAGGGAAGATATAAATGATATTAAAGTTAGAGCTTAGGGCTCACTATAGTTGAACTTAGAAATATTCTACTTTTTGCTGATGACAGAACTGATAGTAAAAGGCATTTCATGGGCTAGAAAGATGGCCTAGCGGTTAAGAGTGCCGACCGCTCTTGCAGAGGACCAGGGTTCGATCCCCAGCACCCACATGGCAGCCGAGAACCGTCTGAAACTCCAATTCCAGGAGAACTCCAGTTCCAGGGGAATCCGACGCCCTCTTCTGACCTCCGCAGCATGCAGACAGTACATTCATACACATACAAAAATAAATTAAAAAATTTTTAAAAAGACATTTCATGTTGAAACTCAATAATTTGTACACTGTGCATTAATAATTTCTCAAATACATTCTATTATATTTCAAAGCACATTACCGAAATGGTGGTGGATGTTGTCGACCCCGGGCAGATCACTGGAAGCAGAGGTTGTGCAGAAAGACTTGACCAGTCTTAGGGAACTATTGCAGAAGATCCTTGTTTACATCCTCTGTCCTCTAGGTTTTCTTCAGGTACTTACTTACTTAGAGGTGTGGTATACCACAAGAGTTTCTCTTCAAAGCTACACTAGAGGTCCATAGTACATTGATATTCAAATTGCATCTGGTATAATTGGATTCCAAATGCAGGTAAACACAGAACACTCTACAAGGTCGTCTTTAGAATATAGAATTTGTTAGTTATAGTCACTATCAATCAAAAGTAATAAAATGATTTCTGGCTGAATAATAAAATTTATGTTTTCATTTCTTTTATAGCACACCTAAAATGACCATGAAATAAACTAATTCATTACACTTTATGGAATAGACTGAATTTATTTCACACACCGTCACTAGCAATTCCACTTTAATAGATTTATAAATTGTCAAGTAACAGTTCTTGAAGGTATATTCACAAATAAATTCACCACCTAAGATTTTATCTGTCTTCTTGTCTTTTTCCATGTATTTATTTGCTTTCTCTTTTTGTCTTAAAGCTTACAGAAAGTCTGACAATATATTTATTCTGATACACTAAAATAATTTTAACATTTGTCTTACATGAAATCTATATTTCTTGATTTTTATCAGTAAAATATAATTTTCAATTTAAATAATTTTCCAATTTTTCCTGAGGTAGTCCAGATCACTCTGCGAGTCAGAGAATGGAGAATATTGTCTTATGTCAGGATATATGAAAATGGACAAGAAGTATGTTAGCTATAGATACATGATAACAAAGAGGATCCAGAGTGAGATCATAAAAGAAAAAAGAAAAGGGTTCTGTGGATACTCAGAGCATCAGGGCAAGAACTCTTCTCATTTTCTTGTTTTGTTACTGTTCCATTTATTATTTGAATACAAACTCTGGAGTTGTATTAAAGAATAATTCTTTTTTATTAATTTTATTTATTTCTGTATGTGTCTGTATGTGTATAAATGTACTGCCTGCATGCAAGTTTGTGCACCCGTGTCGTGCAATGCCGCGGAGGTCAGAAGAGGGTCTCGGATTCCCCTGGAACTCGAGTTCTCCTGGAATTGGAGTTTCAGACGGTTCTCGGTCGCCATGTGGGTGCCGGGGATTGAACCCGGGTCCTCTGCAAGAGCAGTCGGTGCTCTTAACCGCTAGGCCATCTCTCCAGCCCCAAGAATAATTCTTATGATAATTTTTTTTTCATCTCTATGCTAGGCATGGTGGTGCATGCCTTTAATCCCAGTGCTCAGGAGGTAGAGGCAGGTAGACTGTGAGAATGAGTCCAGCTTGGTCCCCATAGTGAATTCCCTGCCTGCCCCAGGAAACTTAGTTATTGTTTTAAAAATCTCTTCCATTATTCATTTTAAATGAACTGAGTTACTAAATAGATAAAATAAGTGTCTTTGAATAGTTTCTAATATCATACATGCTTATTTAATGTATTCTTAGGGTAAATTGAATGCCGAAAACGTAAAAGAAATAGTACATTTTACTGTTGTAACCCAACATGGGAATGAT
Source organism: Rhizomys pruinosus (assembly GCA_009823505.1). NCBI lineage: Eukaryota > Metazoa > Chordata > Mammalia > Rodentia > Spalacidae > Rhizomys > Rhizomys pruinosus. Next base: position 820,265 of record VZQC01012791.1, read on the forward strand.
ATGCATCTTATCCTCTTGAGGAGTATTAAGCCTGTTTAGATTTAATTTAAAGTAAGTTTGCCCCCAAAGGACATGCTAGATAGATAATTATTACAAAGTGTCCTTCACAAAGGTCAATGTCATCAACACATTATGTTAATAATAAGCATAATTTAAGATTTAGGGTGAAGGAAATTCTGATTGAAAGGCATTATTTTTCTACCTGAACACTCTCTGGATTGCCTAGGCACTCACTGTAACTACATATCTAGCAATGCTCTGAAATCTGGCAATGCAACATCTTGTCATTCTGGCTTGGCCTTCTGCTCTATTTTAATTTGCTTAACTTTAATAAGAGAGACATTGAATTCAGATTCTAAAGAGTCTTCCTTTATTAAACACAACAGACGTCTGAAAATGGAGAAGCTGAGGGAAAGGAAAAATGGTCATAATATTTTTATGAGTTCTTAAAGAATTAATGAAGTTGCTTTTTAATTAATTTATTTATTTTAAATGTTTTATTTACCATTTTATATTATGTATATAAGTGTTATGTTGGAATGTATGTATGTACACTTCTGTGGTACAATGACTGTGGAGGTAAGAAGAGGGCATCTGATCCCCTGGAATGGGAGTAATGGATATTAGGCACTGAGTATTAATGCAGTCCTTTTTAATATAGTGCTTGAAACTCTTGCTAGAGAAATAAGACAAGAAAATGAAATTAAAATAAAGTCATCCCTTTTTGCAGATGATGTGATATACCAAAGAGATGCCAAAATTTGCATCAGAAAACTCTGAGAAATGATTAACACTTTCAGTAAAGTGTCAGATTATAAAAGTAATCTACAAAAATCAGAAGCCTTTCTACATACCAATAATAAGCAAATGGAGAAAGATTGCGTGGAAACCCTCCCATTCACAATAGCCTCAAAAAGAAAAAAAAAAGTTATATTGGAAAATCCGAACCAAAGACATTAAAGATTTCTACAGTGAAAAAATTAAATCTTTACAGAAAGTGATTGACAAAGACACTAGAAGATGGAAGGACCTCCAATGCTCATGGACAAGAAAACTTAATATTCTGAAGATAGCCATCCTATGAAAACATAGTATATAGATTAGATTCAATGCAATCCCAAATAAAATCTTCCTGACATTGTTCACAAAAATAGAAAAATATCCAAAAATTCATATGGAAGCAAAAAAGACCCTGGATAGCCAAAACAAACCCAATTACAAAGACAATGCACAGGGGATTACAATATCAGATTTCAAACTATATTATAGAGCTATTGTCATAGCTATAAAATCACGGTACTGGCACAAAACAGACACATAAATCCATGGAAAATAATGAAGACCCCAAATTGAGTACATGCAATGTCACCTACCTGATATTTGACAAAGGTGCCAAGAATACTTACTGGCAGAGAGATAGCCTCTTCAGCAAATGATATAGGCAAAACTGGATGTCCACCTGTAGAAAATAAATCTAAACTGTTATCTTTCACTTTGTACAAAAGTCAACTTCAAATGGATTAAAGACATAAATTTGAAACTGAAATCTGAAACTGTTAGAGGAAAACTTTGGGAGCAACCTATAAGGTACATGCATAGGAAATAAATTTCTAAATCAGACATAATTTAGTCAGGAAGTAAAGTCAACAATCAACAATTAAGACTTAATTAAACTAAAAAGCTAATGCACAACC
>VZQC01012791.1:824458-871015 GCA_009823505.1 Rhizomys pruinosus
GGGCCAGGAACACAAAAGGCATCAAATTGTCAAAGCATGGAGATTAGGAGCCTGCAAAGTATGGATACTCAGACAAGACTCCTTCATTAAGCTTCACTCACCCAAAGGTCACAATGATTGTTAGAGCTAGGGAGGAGGTGCATGACTATGTGGAAATATAATTGTACAAGCCCTTGGAATCCTGCTCACATGAACCTACATCAGTGGTGTCAGCATGCACAAGACCCATGTAAACTCAAGCAGACAAAAACCAAGGACAAAACTGTGGAAATGGGCAGCCAGCCCCAATCTTAGTAGAAGGCCTATTGGTAATGGATTACTGCTGGGTGAGGAATAGCTGATTTTTTTTCCCCCTTTGGTCTTTTTGAGACAGGGTTTCCCTGTAGCCCCAGCTGTCCTGGAACTCACTATGTAGATCAGGCTGGCCTTGAGCTCACAGAGATCCACCTGTCTCTGCCTTCCAAGTGCTGGGATTAAAGGCATGCACAACCAAAGGAGGGACTCTGGTTGGGCTGATTGGACCTCAGTGGGTGAACCTGCCCTGAGGAATGCTGGGGACGCTAACTTGAAACAATGGGCCTTGTCATGAATGACAGCATGTATGAATTCCAGTGGGGGTGCTGTGGGAGGGGCCAATGGGGAAGAGGGTTACTAAGATCGATTGAGATGAAATAAAGAAAACAATAAATTAAAAAAATAATAAAGAGTTAAAAAAATTTAAAAAATAGGAAAACATACAAATAAAGTAATTTAATTATTTTGATTTATTATTTTTATTGTATGTGTCTGAGTGTTATGCCTGTATATATGTAAGTTCATAAATGATGAGAATATCATATCGCATTCAAAATACTTTCATTAAAATTACCCAGATTATTCCAATAATTATGGTGAGTTATTCAAGGAGGACTTTGAGCCCCCCATCAAAAATATAGAGGTTATTGACATTAATTTTGGCTTCACAACCCTAGTTATGAGCAGACTGTACTCTGGCTGTAGAACAAAGATCAAGCTGGAGGCTTTTTCTTAGCCACCTAGTTTACACAGTATGGTATGTGCTATAAACAGGCTACTTGCTGTAGAAGAGGCATGGCCAGCCTTACCCAGCCTGTAAACCCTTTGATCTACAGCACCAGTTCACCTTACCCAGATGTAAATCCTATGGCCTGCAGAGGTCCTTGGTTTTACTCAACAGTAACCCAATGATCAACAGTATAAATCAGTCTTATCCAGAGGTAAACCCTATAATCTACAATTCCAATTTGCTTTACCTACATGTGGATTCTCTGTATGTGTTTTAGTAGCAACTTGAACATAAAAATGGGCCCACTGATATAATCCTAACATGAGTGTTATGAGAGTAGTGACTTGTTTTGTGATTGGATTTGAGGCCCACTCTTCAGGAAGGAAGCCATTCCTTAATGACTCTAAAGGACAGACTCACATCCAAGAGCATGTGGAGAACAGAGATTAAACTGGTAGGACCTTTAAAAGGAGAAAAGTAATAATACAAGATATGAAGTCAGAGGAAGTAGAAGGGTGAAGATGGAGATGTGGAAGGCATCTGAATCTGATCTAAATACATCATGTGAAGTTCTTAAAGAGTCAATGAAACTATGTTCTTAAAAAAAGAAAGTAAAGGAATGTCATGGTGCAGTAATGCATTTCACCATATCAGGAGAGGTCTGAGCTCACTGTAGCTGATTAATTATAAAAATTTTAAATGTGTTACTGTGAAGGGAATATGGCATAGTTGAAATAATGGCAAGAACTGACATATGAGAAGTACTCCAAATTCATGAGTAGTAAGGCTTGTGTGTGACACCTGGCATCCTCTCTCACATGGTCATAGCAAGACTCAGGGAGAGGGTTAGGGTATTTAGTTCCCAGTAATTAAGAATTTGATTTTAAATTCCAAGGAGCTAGATTATCTTCAGTAGTTGGAACTTACATGTAATCTGTCTCACTGAAATGAGGTGGAATAAATATTATGTTAATTAAGCCACACATTTCTGCAGTCAGTTGTAAAAGTTTCCTACGGTAACTGTTAAAAATAAAATGTACTGTGATTTTAACAGTCCTCTGCATGAAGTACAGTTTAAATACTTTCATTTTGTAAAATGTGATATTAATTGGTGAAGACTGCCAAGGCAATTATAATATCTGTGGGTGGTTTGAAGTTGATGCTGCTCAGTGATGCTTCATCAAGTTTAATAAAATGATACTATTTTATTTTTGCCTGAATAAATTCTAAGCAAATGAACCATGTACATGTAGTACTACTTCCTCTTGAAAATTTTCAGAATTCTGAAAGGATTTAGATTGCCTTCATCCACCTTCTTCATTGTACTAATACAGAAATCATGGCCTGGAAAACTGGAACAACTTATCAAAACATTTGCATAACAAATTCCACCCTGAGGGAAACTCCTGAATTTATAGCACTAACATAATGGTTTATACTATTTGTAATACACAATAGTTCCTTTGAATCACTACCAATTTTATATAATTCATTATTTATTGACAAAATAAGAGATGAATAATATTCTTTTAGTCTTGATTGAAAATTATTATTTTATCTGTTTTTGACAGAATCTCCCTAGTCTCAACCTACTTGTAAGGCCTTATGTAGATCAGATTGGCCTTGATCTCACAGAAATTAACCTGCACCTGCCTCCTGAGAGCTGGGATTAAAAGAGAATTCCATCATCCCTGGCATTTGAAAATTATTTTATATCTCATAATTCATATAGGATGTCAATAATTATTAATAAGTTCATTCACTAACTTTAGTGAATGGCTAAATCTACTTATAAAAAGGTAATTTGAAAATTATGAATTGCATTTTAACTTTTCATAAATTTATCATTTATTTAAACTTTCACATATGAAAAAATTTATTTGTAACATAAAAAAAACCCTTAAATTTACAGGTGAATTCATTTTTCTCTCTGGAAAATTCTACTTTGGTATTGGCTCTTAGTGATGATATAATGCATGAACTATGAGAATTTAGTTATCTAATGTATGGCACATAAAAATATGAATCAAATTCAAGTTTAGTACAGCAGAAAGAAGAGAATGTTTTGTATGTAAGTGACTGATTTTAGAGGTGGTGTCAGCATTCTGCATCTGTGACCTTAAGAATATCATAAACTTCTAGAGTCTGAATTTCATTGTCTGCACTTTTAGAGAATTATACATAATGACGTTAGCCTTCCTTTCTCTAAGGTTATGTGATTTCACAATTTAAAGATCATATCCAAGTAGTTAAGAAATGAACAGAAACTACAAAATAAAAAATGACTGCCATTTTCTTTTATCTTAAGTTACCTTTTCACAGAAATAGTTAAATGACGATTTACAGACATTTAAAAATCTGGTGGATCAAATGAAATAATAAAGTTGATTTTTATTTTTATTAGAGTGAAATAGAATGTAAATAATTATAATTATAAAATGAAGTTTCTCTAAGAACATATATATGCATTGCCTGAATAAATACCTATATATGCATTGATTAATGCATTGCCTGAATAAATTCTAAACAAATGAACCATGTATATGTAGCACTACTTCCTCTTGAAGATTTTCAGAATTCTGGAAGGATTTAGATTGCTTTCATCCACTTTCTTCTGCTACACTATTGTTAGGATGAAAAAACAGGGGATAACTATTAGAAAGGAGAAAGCAGGATTTATAAAAAGAAAAGGATGGCTGATTCACTACCAATAATTTGCTAATGCCTTTGCTGTTAAGACAAACAAAATCCATGCAAGTTTCTGACAGAACAAACATTGTTCTTTGGTTTTGACATATACTTTTATGGAATAGCTTGGCTCAATGTAATCATATGTTAATTTCTGGCTGTAGGACCATTTCAAGTGAATTTTCTAAGAATATAGTCTTTATGAGGATAATTTTTTGTTTGTTTTTTGTTTGTTTGTATTCTTATTTTTTTATTTTTGGTCTTTTCGAGACAGGGCCTCCCTGTACCCCAGCTGTCCTGGAATTCGCTCTGTAGACCAGGCTGGCCTTGAAATCACAAAGATCCACCTGCCTCTGCCTCCCAAGTGCTAGGATTAAAGGCGTGTGCCACCATGCCCAGCTGAGGATTTATATTTATATGAGACTTCTCTAAGAAAGATATCTTATTCTAATACTCTTTTTATATTTCCAAAATTCATGTGATTTCAGAACCTGCTGGTGCTTAATGGATCAACTTACTGAGAATTAAAAACTTTTTTTTTTGGTCTTTTTGAGACAGGGTCTCCCTGTAGCCNCAAAATTCATGTGATTTCAGAACCTGCTGGTGCTTAATGGATCAACTTACTGAGAATTAAAAACTTTTTTTTTTGGTCTTTTTGAGACAGGGTCTCCCTGTAGCCACAGCTGTCCTGGAACTCACTCTGTAGACCAGGCTGGCCTTGAACTCACAAAGATTCGCCTGCCTCTGCCTTAATATTTGTGACAGGGTCTCCCTTTATTCCCAGCTGGCCTGGAACTCACCATGTAAACCAGGCTGGCCTTGAACTCACAGAGATCCACCTGCCTCTGCCTCCCGAGGGCTGGGATTAAAGGCATGCACAATCATACCTGGTGAGAAATTAAAAACATTTAATAACTATTTTTTTTTGAAAAATTGGAAGTTTTATTTCTTCATTTACTTTTTTAAATTTATTCTTGTATGTGTATGAATGTACTGTCTGCATGTAGGTTTGTGCACCCGTGTCACTCAATGCTGCTGAGGTCAGAAGAGTGCGTCATATTCCCCTGGAACTGGATTTAAAGACGGTTTTTGGTCACCATGTGGGTGCTGGGGATGAACCCTTGTCCTCTGCAAGTGCAGTTGGTGCTCTTAACCGCTAGGCCATCTCTCCAGCCCCTATTTTTAGTATTTTATTTATTACTTTCATTTCGTGGGTTGGAGTGATATGTCTGCATGTATTTATGCACATCCATGTCCTGGAATGCCTGCAGAGGTCATAAGTGGGCATCAGATACCCTTGAAATAGAGTTACCAATGGTCATTAGCAGCCATGTATGTACTAGGAACTGAACCCAGGTCCTCTGAAAGAGCAGCCAGTGTTCTTACTGATGGTCTCTGTCTCACCACATATGCAGAACCAGTTGGGGAATGGGGAGAAGAAGCCTTCAGCAGCTTCTCCTGAGGACTGAGGCTGAAATGCAAAATCTCTGCATGGCTGTGGGAACCCCAGAGCCCAGCCTGGCCTGGTTTAGTAATCCTGACTGAGGCTCTTGGCCTTGGACATGGGCCTCCGTTCTTCCATGGCCAAAATAACACCCATCTGTTGGAGATCCACACCCCCAGGTCACACAGACTGGTGGTCAGCTGCAGGCCTCTGTCCAGTCAAAACCAGCTAGCCAAATCAACACACACTTCCCAGGCTGGTGGTCTGCAGAATGGCCACTTTCCAGCCAAACTCCCACTAGCAACAACCTCAAGCCCTATGCCAAAATGGCCTAGTTCCTGCACACAAAATTAATGAATTCTGGTAGTCCCCAGATGACGGTGATGGTGAAAAGAAATCCGTTATTCGTCCACAACACTTTGTTTTTATAGCATATCTCAGTGACATCATATCTCAGTGCCTGCTTTCAGACCCCTTGCCTCTTGTTCTGTACATATCCTAAGTACTTGTTAGAGTTTTTAATCCCAGAGGGCTGTCTCACAGGTTTGCCAATGCAAGCAAATCCCTTGTAAGGACAGGTTTCAGTGTAAACGGACAAGCAGGTTATTTAGCACAATGTAGCCACAGGTGGCCTCTTTCAGAGCTCAGAAGGGGGCATCAGATACCCTTGAAATGGAGTTACCAATGGTCCTTAGCAGTCATGTATGTACTAGGAACTGAACCCAGGTCCTCTGAAAGAGCAACCAGTGTTCTTATCTTCTGAGTCACCTCTCTAGCCCTAGAAATTATATTTTCTTTTTTATTTGTTTATATATTTATTTATTGACAATGTCTCCCAAGTCTCAGCCTGACTAGAAGTCACTATGTTGACCAGGCTGGCCTTATCACAGAGATCCACCTGTCTTTGCCTCACAAGTACTGGGATTTCTGCCTCCTTGTCCAGCAGAAAGTTATATTTTTGAATACTTTATTATTTTTATGTGTATGAATGTACTGCTTGCATGTGTGTAAGTGCACCAGTGTCATGCAAGAGTTATACATTTGAAATAAGAAGAAAACAAAAATAGTTGAGCGCAATATATTGATGACAAAATTAGGCTAATTTTGTTTTTTTTTGGTTTTTTTTTTTTTTTTTTTTTGGTCTTTTCAAGACAGGGTCTCCCTGTAGCCCCAGCTGTCCTGGAACTTGTTCTATAGACCGGCTGGCCTTGAACTCTCAAAGATCTGCCTGCCCCTGACTCCCAAGTACTAGGATTAAAGGTGTGCACCACCATGCTCGGCTTAAGCTAATTTTTATGTGGTCAAATATTCCATGAAGATTTCTTTTTAAAATGACTTACTGATTTTACTTTCTTGGAAGTTGAGTCTAATTAGAGGTTGCATTTTATAAGCTTCACTATGGTTAATCATGATATGTCACAGGTATACCTAATCTAGGATTTAGAGGAAATTATATGAATTCCAATAATTTCATGTGATTCTGAGAGAAAAAGAGAAATTGGGGAAAGTGGCAATATAAGAAGTCATCTTGATTGAACACACAAGCCCACCCTGCTGGATGGTGGGACCAAGGGGCTGTGTGGGTTTGGACACAACTACTTGCAAATTGGTTTTACATGAAGGATGCTTGTACTCATAAATTATCACTTATTGCTAAAAATTGGAAAAAAACACTGAGAGAAAGATGCAGAACAGTTATGGCAAAATGCATGATCTGGGATGGGGTGGAGTGGGATGGGGGGAAGGGAAGGGGAAATATGTCTGAACTGAATTGGAAAATGATGTAGGAAATACACAAAGCATCAATAAAAAAAATAAGAAACTGAGCATAAAAAAAGAAGTCATCTGTTCTATAGATAATCTGTCATTTATACTCAAAACCTAACATGCTGTCAACATAGAGACAGCTCTGAACACATTACACACACATACACACATACACATACACACATACACACAGACAAACACAAATACAGACACACACATACATGCATACACACAGACACACACTCATCCAGACACACACCTATACACAGAAACAGAGATACACGCAGATACCCAAACACACACACACATACAGACACACACACACACACACACACACAGACACACACACACACACACACACACACACACACATTGTTTTCCCTTAGTAGATTTAGGGAAATATGTTTTCTTTTTTAATGAATCTAGGTAATGGATATTCTTGAATAATTTCCCAATCAACTAAATTAAGCTTATAAGGAAAGCAGAATCTATATCTTTCTTCATAATGGTAATGAAGTGATATCACACTTTACAAGTGACCTCTGGGTTAAAACATGCTAAATTACGCATAGTAAATAGTTTCCCCACACCCCTGTATGATTTACTAGGACCTTTCTTGGGAACTCATCAGCAAGTCATTTTCAAGCTATCATGCTGTGATTAACTGCTGTGCCACTTTTCCCTTCCGAATTCATGAAAAATGCAGACTTACTATCTTTTTCACCCATTGTCTGAGTCTCTCAACTGATTTGGTCATGATCTCTCATGCTGGGTTTATAGATTGCTTGAGCAGGGGATGAGAACACCTGCTGATACTGTCAGAGCTTTCTAGTCAGCTTCCTCTAAGTGAATCTGTTAAAATTGTCAACAAGTAATAGCCATTAACGTTGAAGATAAACAGAGATGGACTTTTCCTTTTAATGGGGCTAGAAATGGAAGATAAAATTTTCTCAGGGAATAGTAGTGTTCCTTTTATTGTTCAGAGTGGTCCCTGAAACTAAGATCTTGACAGTAAGCAAAAGTGTCTACCTTTGAAAGTGAATAATGTCTTTCTTAAGCTTCAGGAAAATAACTGAAGCTCTTTCGAATGTGTTTTTTGTTTATTTGCAATTTTAAAGAACTTTAGATTGCAGACAATATATTCTAAAACTTTGATTAATCATGTATACACAATACTTCTTATTCACAGCAGTGAAGTTCTGTAAAGTTGCCACCAAAACAAATTTTTGCAACAGCTTGTGATGGGGACACATATACATATGAAGTCATATGTGCATAATGGCTTGTCAATGATGGGAAGCTCTACAATGAATCCATAACACTACATTAGTAATGCTGCCTTAGTCATTCTCATGTGTGTTGGCACACTTTAAGAAGTTCACACGGTGATGGAATCACACAAGCACAAGTGTATCCAGAACATTAAATGAGCCAGATCTGACTATATGAATGTGTGCATAAATATTTTATTTAATCTATAAATACTGAGAGCAAAGTATCCTATTACATTCATTTTTTTTTTTTATTTTACAAAAGAATACAAAATTGAAGAATTGGAGAAAAAAAAACGGTGTAAATTCACATGATTCTCAATGAGTGTGAGGACAAATGATCCAAAAAAATAGTGAGTAATAAAGATTCAAATATTTAAGATAGAAAGAATATCATTCTAATCTGCTACCTGGCATTTTGGGGAATGCACTTGCACATATATGCATGCACACATGGGTTTTTTTTTTCTTTTTTATGGTTTATTTTTTTAAATATATATTTTGTACAAGATTATCAATTCTAGACCAGTGTTCCCCACCCTATCCACCCACCCCACCAGAGCTCATGCATTCTGCCAAACATGCTTTTCATCTCTTTCTCAGTCTTTCTCAATATTCTCCATGTGGAAGTTGACTGTTTTGAACAGAATTTCACTGTTTCAGTCAGTTTTTTGATGCAGTCCTTTCTGTAGTTGTTGTTTTTGTTGTTGGTGTTGTTGTTTTTGTTGTTTCCAATATGCATCACTCCAACTGCTTGGACAAAAGCTCAAGGGGCCATGCACAAGAAATGCTTACAACTAGGTAATTGGCACTAGCATCCACAGATGAGGGATACCATTCGTCGTTTGTTTTTCTGGGACTGTTACTTTACTCAGCATGATGCCTTCTAGCTCCAGCCATTTTCCTGCAAAACTCGTGATGTCATCTTTCTTTATTGCTGCATAGAACTCCATTGTGTAGATGTACCACATTTTCTCTATTCACTCGTCAGTTGAGGGGCATTTGGGTTGGTTCCAGCTCCTTGCTATTGTGAAGAGAGCTGAAATAAACATGGCTGTGCATGCATCTCTGCCATGGGGTGAGTTTTGGGGTACATGCCTAGGAGTGGTATGGCTGGGTCAGGTGGCAAGTTAATTCCAAGTCTTCCAAGGGTTGGGTTGTTTTTTTCTAAGTAGAAATGTAAGAGACATTTAAGGGATGCATTTTCTTCTTTCAGAACATTTACATTGTTGAAATTCTTGAACAATTCCACTGTCAACTAAATGAAGCTTACACCAAAACAAAAGCCTAGATCTTTCTTAAGAATGATGCTACACGATATCATACTTTTAAAGTAGAGTCTGCAGATACATCATTATACAGAATTATGCAGAACAAATATTTTCCATGCTCCACAATCTGATTCAGTGTTTTACTGCATGGTTGTTAGTAAAGTTCCATAAAGAGCCAAGCATGCCAAGTCTTACTTGCCTGAAGCCTCCCTAGGAAGAGGTACCCATGTTGAGATCTGAATCATGACCAAGGACCCCAGATTCAGAGCTTAAATTGTAGTGTTCTCTCCTGTTTCTTCCTATGCTCAGTTCTCAGAGCTTAAACAGGAAGAAAGAATAATCTTGTTGTCTCTGCTGAGAATGTACATGTAGGAGACACAACTTTCCCCTGATTTATACATGCTTACAAATGACCACAGAAGTGCCAATGGTATTAATTTTGAGTTACAATTAAATTTTAGCAAGTAGGCACTTCAACAAGTAATAAATTTGCAAATATGAGTCAATTAAATCATTGTGTTGACAGTCTAGGAAAAAATGCAATAGCAGAGCACATTCTAACAGAGTAATGAGATGGTGGAATTGTGCTGTTTCCTTTCCTAGCATTCGAATTACCTTAGACCAGTTAACATGAATTAAAAAGAAAAATTTATTGGGCTGGAGAGACAGCCTAGCGGCTAAGGGCACCGACTGCTCTTGCAGAGGACCCGGTTCGATCCCCAGCACCCACATGGCGGCTAAGAACCGTCTGTACCTCCAATTCCAGGAGAACTCCAGTTCCAGGGGACTCTGAGACCCTCTTCTGACCTCCGCGACATTGCACGACATGGGTGCACAGACCTACATGCAGACAGTACATTCATGCACATACAAAAATAAATAAAATTAAAAAAATTATTGATTTCATTTATGTGTATGAGTGCATTGTCGGCATGGATGTAAGGGTACTCATGATGTGCAATGCCCACAGAGGTCAGAAGAAGGCATGGGATCACAGGACTTACCAATATTTTTTAGCAACTATATGAGTTCTGGGAATCAAACCCAGGTCCTATGCAAGAATAGTAGCCAGTGTTATGAACCACTGATCCATCTCTGCAGCCCAGGATATAAATTTTTAAACTAAATTCTTTTTACTATGATGGTTGCATTGTGTGTAATGTGATTTAAAATTCCTGGTCATAGTGGAAGAGCAGGAGAGGAAACATTCTATTTTGCATCACATAGTGTGATTATTTTCTAGAATACAAAATCCTGACTTGCTTGAATTTCAAATTTATTTGAAAATTCAAATAAAATCAGTTTTGTTAAACACTAGGTTTTAATTATGATAATAAATTAAATAAATTTTCATTAGATGGTTTTCACATCCATTAATATTTTAGAGATTGTCCATCACCAAATCTGTTCTTCCTTTAATGGGTAGTCATATTGTTCCCTTATATTTAAGATTCTGTAGGATTTTCATGTACTACTGCACAGCAGATGATCTTGGTTTGAGTAGGTAATCTTGCATTTAAAGTGGTGTTGCTAAATTCTATGGCTTTCAGATAATTGCTCACACAACCCAGAAAAGGAGAGCTATTGTAATTCTTTATCTCTTTACACTTGCATCTATGATCACATTCCAAGATAAATTCTGCATATAGATTATCCAAGTGTTTCCGTTGCTTTTGATTGATTTAAATGCCAAACCTCCTATTTATCAGTTTTCTAAGTTTATTATATTCATTGGTTTACTTAAATCTGCATGAATTGAAAATCATATTTTAGAGCATCTGAAAAGACTCAAAATGAGCTTACCACCTAACCCAGTCATAACACTTCTGGATATATACCCACAAGGCTCATCTTACCACAAAGATACATGCACATCTATATTTATTGAAGCACTTTTTACAATACCAAAGAGCTGGAACCCACCCAAATGACCCTCAACAGATGAGTGGATGACAAAAATGTGGTACATCTACACAATGGAGTTCTAGTCAGCGGTAAAGAAAGATGGCATCATGAACTTTACAGGTAAATGAATGTAACTCAAAGCCATTATCCTGAGTGAAGTAACCCATTCCCAGACAAACAAGGCAAATGGTTTCCCTCATTTGTGGATGCTAACACCAAAGCCCCAGTTGAAAATCAAGCTGAACAACATTATTGTTTTATTTCTTTTTATCTGAAGACAACTGTGTTGTTATAATATAAATCTCTTAAAGGGCTCAAGAATCAACTTACCACTTATTTTCAGACTCTGTAATTACTGTATGTGGGTGGAAGATATGTATTCATATTTTAGAGTAATATAAAATTAAAGGGGGGAAATGTGAATTTCTAAACATATTTTGGAATTTATGTACAATTTATTCTCAGAGGTCATAATTTTGATGCATATGTGATGATTTTATAGGCATTTGTTGGAGCAATACAAAGGGGAGGGAAAAACAACAACATGAAGACTGGGTTAAAGAACTGAATGATACATTAAACCGAATGATACAAAACAACCAGCCTCTGCAGTGAAAAGCTTTGGAAAGACTGAAAGAAAGAAGCAAGACATGTATGGTAAAAGGCAGGAACAGGGGTGGGATGGGGGTAGGGAGAGGGGAATGTGTCTAAATTGGACTGAAATATAATGAATGAAATACAGAATTCATCAATAAAAGTATTAAAAATGTATCCCTAAACAATCATTATTGAAAGCTACAATTTGAGAAATTGTAACGAAAAGCATTATGAGGATAAAAGTATGGGAAAATAAATAGCTGAAGATTTTAATATATCTGGTAACTAGCACTGTGGGCATCATTGAGGACAAAGACAAAGTTGTGCCATTTTCAAGATTCTGCAACCTACAGTGGCACACATATACTTTGGCTATTTTGCCCCTTCCTAATTGATGTCCTCAGCACCTGGATCAGACATTAACTGAAAAGAAAAGAAAAAAAATCCTTGGTTCTGTTTAGTAAAAGTCCTATTAACTTGCTATTGGAATACACTTTACTTCACTACTGTAGTACCATTTCTTGGAAAAAGTATGTTTTTAAAAATATTTTTGACTTATTTGCATTTCATATAATAGATGTTAATCACACTTGGACACCCTCCTCCATCCATGCCCCCTATAATCCCCTCTCTCCACTGGCTTTCATGAATTCTGTCATGTATGTTACATCCTACCCAAACATTTGTACCTTGGTATCACTCAGTGAAAGTTCATCCACTGAAGTCTTGGCAGCCTATCTAGAGTCACTCTCTTAAAGAACTACTCTCCTTCATCCAGCAGAAATCAGTTTCCAATAGTTCTTCTGCTAGGATTGACAACTGTTCACATTTCCCACATTCTATGCTGGCTTTTATTCTGACTTGGCATGGGTCTTGTGCATGCTGTCACCATTGTTGCAAGTTCATATGAACAGGATCCCATTGGCTTGAAAGCAGTTTTTTACTTTCATTCACTAATCCTGCTCCTTACAGTTTTTCTGCTCTTTCTTCCAAAATGGACCCTGAGCCAAGGTATAGGTGGGTGAGTTTTAATAGAAGAGTCTTATCCAGGGACCTGCACTCTGCTGGTTCTTGCTGGGTACATCACACTTTTGTGTGAGGAAGCTTTACCGGTGAGAAAGGGATATATTAGTATTCCATTTACCTGATGTTCCCCTAAGTTCTCTCTCTCTCTCTCTCTCTCTCTCTCTCTCTCTCTCTCTCTGTCTAATTTCCATTCTCCTCCAATTTAAGGGCCCCCAATTTTTTTCAATTTTTCCCTTGATAATGCCTTTCTCTTATTATTTTCTGTCTTTGAGTTCCTTCTTCCCCTTTACCCTATGGTTCTCCTCACTTCCTAGTTAAATACCCTAATTTTCCTCATTTCCCTCTCAGTAACATCTGCATCCTACTCCCTCCCCTTCTTTTGGGCCCTTTACAGCTGTGTTACTTTCCATTTCCTGGCGGCTGCTATTATATCCAGATATATATAATCACATGTAAGGATTTGATGCTAAAATCTGCAAATAAGGGAGAGCATATTTCACTTGGTTTTTCTGAGTGTGTGTTACTTCACATGGTATAACAGTTTCTAGTTCCATCCATTCACCTGTAAATTTCATAATTTATTGTCATACCATACTGCTAAATAGAAATCCATTATCCAAGTGTACCACCTTTTCATTACCAATTTGCCAGTTGAGAGGAACTTAGGTTGTTTCACTTCCTTAGCTATACTGAAAAGAACAACAGCAAACATGTATCTCTACAGAAGAATGAACCCTTTGGGTATATGCCAAGGAGTGGCATGACTGGATCATATGGTACATTGATTTTTGTTTGCTTTTTTTTAATAATTCTCCATACTACTTTTCATAGTGGTAACATTAGTTTGCTCTCTTTATCTTAGCTCTTCTGACTGAGGAAAGATGGAATCTCTTTTTTTTTGTCTTTTTGAGACAGAGTCTCCCTGTAGCCCCAGCTGTCCTGGAACTACTCACTCTGTAGACCAGGGTGGCCTTGAACTCATCTTAAAATGGTTTTGATTTGCATTTCATTCATTACTAAGGATGTTGAACACTTTTTAAGGTTTTGCTTATACAATTCTATTTTTTTATTTTATTTATTTTTTTATGTGTATGAATGGACTGTCTGCATGCAGGTGTGTGCACCCGTGTCGTGCAATGCCGCGGAGGTCCGAAGAGGGTGTCAGATTCCCCTGCAACTGGAGTTCTGGAATTGGAGTTACAGACGGTTCTCAGCCGCCATGTGGGTGCTGGGAATCGAACCCTGGTCCTCTGCAAGAGCAGTCGGTGCTCTTAACTGCTAGGCCATCTCTCCAGCCCATACAATTCTATTTTTTACTCTGAGAATTTTTTATTCAGGTCCTTAGGCCATCTTTTTTGAGGGGTTGCTTATTTTCTTGTTTGTTATTTGAGTTCCTGTATATTCTGGATATTAATCTTCCGTTGGATATGGAACAGGCAAAGATTTTCTCTCTCACACAGTGGGTTTACTCTTTTCTTCTTTGGTTATATTTATTTTGCTGTATAAAAGCTTTTCAGTTTAATGAGTTCCTATTTGTTGAACTTAATACCTGAGTAACTGGTATCTGATTTAGAAAGTCCTTTTATATAACTATGCTTGTTAGATCTGGGCTTCCCAGAATTCCAAGGGACACACAAGATGCCCAATTCCTCCAGAGGCTGTCAAACTTCTTAAAATTTTTTTTATTTTTAAAATTTATTTCTGTATGTGTATGAATGTACTGTCTGCATCCAAGTGTGTGCACCTGTGTCGTGCAATGCCGCGGAGGTCAGAAGAGGGTCTCGGATTCCCCTGGAACTGGAGTTCTCCTGGAATTGGAGTTTCAGATGGTTCTCGGCTGCCATGTGGGTGCTGGAGATCGAACCCGGGTCATCTGTAAGACCGGGTCCTCTGTAAGAGCAGTCGGCACTCTTAACTGTTAGGCTATCTCTCCAGCCCCCAAGGCTGTCAAACTTCTGACCTCTTCCCCTGTACTTGAGGTCCTGCCCCATGGGTATAAATGGGTGGTTCCCAGTGGCCATCTTGCCCCTGCTGTTTCTCTTGCTCCTGTTTAACCACCTGGCTGCCCGCGGCCCACTCTGGCAGTTCCAAATGGAAGTAAATCATGTTCCGGGAGTGACTTAAGCCTCAGGTGCCTTTTTATCTGGGAGGGTTCCCGCCTTTATAACCAAACATAATGGTGCTGTAACTCTGCGCAGGGTTGTGATTGCTGGTGCGCCCCTTGAAAAGAACCACCTTTTTTTTTTTTTTTTTTTTTTTGAGAACTCCTGGGACTTGCCAGCAGTGTATTTCTCTGGAGAACCAGCTTCCATATTGCCCAATAAGGTACCATTCTCTCTTTCTCTTTCTCCTTCCCTCCCTCCCTCTCTCCCTCCCTCCCTCTCTCTATCCCCACTTCAGCCTCTCAGGCTTTCTCTATCCTCTCTCCACTTCTTCTCTCAGCCTTTGCCCACCGATTCCATTTTGAACCCACTGAGGTTTGCAGACTACCCCACTGGGTTCCTGAGTGCCATATTCCAAACCCTCTCTGTGCTTTCTGGACTCTGAAACTGCAGATACTAGGGTGCCATTCCATAGTTGCCCCCCCCCCCACACACACCCCGTGCCCCCAGGACATTGGGCTCACCGGCCTGTAGGTCCCGTCTGTACTTCTGAGTTTAAGGAAGTACTTCTAAGGCTGAGTTTTCCTGCTCTGTGCTGCTTTGCTTCCCTCCCCACACCCCACATGCTTTGATCTGTCTCCCCCCTCTCTCCCAGCCTCCCTGCACCCTTGAAAGATTTCTGCCATAACAGACTGCACCCTGAATATAGGCTTTTTTTCTTTTTTCTTACTGTGGCTTTCTCCACCCCCTCCCCCTCACCCCAGCCACGTTCTGATGTTTTCATAATTTTGGTTTTTGGGTTTTTCTATTGGATTATTTTTAAAAGGAAATTAAGATTCCATAATACATTTTTATGTCAGAGTAAACAAGGTTTGTTTTTACCATTTTGAAATACAATCAATTTTCCATTTTTACTTTTGTATGGATAGTTAATATTTTTTTTTTACAGGCTTTTGTCTGAGATTTTTACATCTGGCTTTTTAACAAACACTGTTATTTTTATTTTTTAATATTTTGTATACAAGAATTTCACCTAATTATAAAGGACTATTTCAGATTTTGGCATTTTCCTTTTCTTTGGTTTTCTTTATAAACCCCATTTTATTCAGAAATCCATTTTTGTTTCTGCTCTGTATCTGAGATTAACAAGGTGTGTCCACCCATCCAGCTTTTGCCTCAGGCAGTAAGCTTCCCTGGCTGTCTCCCTTTAAGGGACTTTTGATTTTTCCATTAACAATAAATTTGTTCTCATTAAATTATCAGGTAATCTACTATCAGATCTGCCTGCCTGCCTGCCCTGTCACCATCCTGCAGAGGTATGTACACACAGCATGTGATGCAAAGCACAGTATGGGCACACAGTCCTATACAATGATGGACAACTTTAGAGTTAAGGGTGCAGGAAATCAGGGAACTGAGAATCTTCTGTGCCTTGACATCAGGTTATTCTGGGTACCAACACATACCTGTGACATTCTAGAAAATGAAGAAAAAGGGGATTTTCCATTGTCTAGAGTTAATGGATACAATTAAGCCATGTGTCTGTCCAACCTGTCTCTGTGTTATAACCATTCTCCAATGTGTCTTTGTGATTCATGTAACTGCCATGTGCCCATATTCTTCTGTGTGTTTTCTGTCAAAACAAAGTGGCCACATCAAACTTCTTTCATTTCTTATTGTGCACAAAAACAAATATTAAATTAAGTTTACTTTTCACATGCCTCTTAAATTTTTCAAAGGCCTGATTTGAACCCAGGTTCCTAGGTTTCTACACTGCTTATCTGAAGGTTTGATTTCTTATCTGTCCAAATTATTTTCTTCACAGGTATTATGACTAAAATTTCCTTTCCAGTTTTTTTTTTCTTTTTTTCAGACCTCTGAAGACCTGAGTTTTGAGTCTTAGGGGTTCACTAAAGGATATTTTTTTTCTTTTCTCCTACTTAACTAGGCTTCTGACAGCTGTGCCACCATCCTTCTGACCAGAGACCATTTTAAACATCCCTGAATTCATTCATACTCTAACACTTGGACAGTGGCACATGGCTTCCCCTGCAATCTCTTCCCTTCAATGAAACAGCCTAAATACCTATGTTATTAACAGTTCTTTAATTATTATATATTTAATTCTGTATTCCTTCACTTGTTAAAATATTTCAATAAGTTCATAGTTTTAGAACCAAAGGTGCAAGACATCAATGTCAGCATGTTAAGGAAATTGTTTTAGCCAGCTCATCCCTGGCAGTGCACCTAATTAGAGCTACATGATTTAAATAATATTTCTAAAGGTATTTTTTTCCAGTGTATGTGACTGTTCAGTACAAATACTAAGATAAAAATTTGAATGAATGTGTGGATAAATGTATGTATGTGCATGTTATTGTTAAACAGCATATTAAGATCTGTCTGTGTATGATAGTAATGCATGTGCTCAGTACAACCTTTATAAATAGCCATTGCCAAATTTATTTATTAGAGCCTTTTTATGAGTGTATGCATGAAGTACTGTTCACTTTTCAGAATTCTATAATGTAATTATGGCATATACAGGAAATTGTGTTCCACCTAGCAAGTACTATATACCTTGTTACAACCTTAAGTGAAACAGACATATGTAAATACTGAGTTGCCTATACGTACTAAAACTGTTTTATATCTGTTATACTTTGCACGTGTTACTTTTAATATTTTTAAGAAAAATTGGGTTTTACTTCCTTTGACCACATGGACAGTCCGAATGTAACCAACTTGGGTGAGCCCTAAGTATTTCCTGCCTGCCGTTGGTATGTGACAATGTCCCCTCCTCCTTTTCCTTCTCAAAGATATAATTCAAAATCTGGGGACAATTAACACGGCCTCATTTGAGATAGTCCTAGAATGTATTGGTTTTCGCCTCTTTATTATCTTGGGTTTGTTTCATGGGCTATGTTAGAACTCTTTTTGCCTTTCATGGTTTAAATCCATTCTACTTTGAATACCTAAATGACCTTTATAGACCTTAAAGAAGAAATTGTAGGCTTTACTGAATAGGATTAATGTCAACTTGATACACCTGAGCTAAGAAACTTCAATATTGCCTTCACTAGAATAGTCTGTGCTCATTGTGGGCAATGCCATCCTTGGCCAGATATTTCTATATTGTATACAATAGGCTAAACTTGAGCCAGCAACACAAGCCAGTAAGTAGCGCCCTTTCCTAGCCTGTGCTGCAGCCACAACCACCAAGCTCCTACCATGAACTTTCATTATTAGTCAGAATATTTTACCACAACAATTAAGATTTATTGAGTGTTTAAGTCAATGTTCAAGCTTTACTTATGTATTATATGGTATTTAAAGTACCAAATTCATTCAAATAATCTTCTTGGAGGATTAGCAACCATACTTAAAGCTCCAATCTGATTGGCAAGGATTTGAAAGGACAACCTTTTGGCCCTTACCCTCTAAAGTCGACTTAAGTCCTAGGGTTCTGCATTCGCACCTTTGTAAATGTCCTATGGCAGTGAGTCACGTGTCATCCCAGGCCAGGGAGGTCTTAGAAATTCACTTAAAAGGACTTCATCCGGCCAGTGTACAGTCAAGGGAGGAAAGTCCATACAGAGGAGAGACTCCTCACTCTTCAAAGGGAAGCTCTGGTCAAGCAAGGCCTGACTTTGTCCTCGCATAGATGGAACTGGTGAAGAGAGCCAGGTGCAAGCCCTGAGTGACTCCTAAGGACCAGAACCTCTACTGACCTTAACACCAAAACTAATTTTATTTATCTGAGCTAACTTTGTGATTTTAAACACCCCAACAGGAAACTATAATCTAAAGAAGAAAAAAAAAAAAACACGTTATTACCAGAGAGATAGGTGAAAGACATAGTGTGCCATGTTAGAAAATATCCCAGAGATAGGTGACAGATTTAATATGCCATGCAAGAAAATAGCACCTCTATATTCTCATGGGTATGCTCTCTCTCATTCTAGAGCTCTGCATATTAAGCTGGCCCTCATTCTAGAACTCTGTATACTAAAACTGTTTTCCAATTCCTCAAACTGGGATACAAGTCCTCTCTTCTTCTGCAGACCCTAGACAGGCAGCCTTCAATTGCTAATGCACCCCGAAACCCCCTCACACACAAACCCTGTTGGTACTGTGAAGTCCCTGCACTGGTATACTCATATAAGACTCAACCAGCTTTTCTTTTCATTGGCAGAGAAAATGTCCACTAAGTACTGGCCACTATCGATCTGGACCAAAACCACTGGGCAGAGCACCCAGAGCAGCCAAGATGGGCAAACAGAGTCTGACCCTCTACCCTGAAAGCTGTTCCTCTGAGACTTCACTCCTGCTCAGCTTTGAAGCAAATATAGAGGAGAGAAGAGTGTCCCTTTTCCTTATCATAATCAAAAGGCTGGAATGTTAGATCTGGGCCTACCAGAATTCCAAGGGACACACAGATGCCCACTTCCTCCAGAGGCTATCAATCTTCTGACCTCTTCCCTTGTACCTGAGATCCTGTTCCCTGGGTATAAATGGGTGGGCCCCAGTCACCATCTTGTCCCTGCTGTTTCTCTTGTTCATGTTACACCACGTGACTGCAGGAGGTCCACTCTGGCAGTTCCAAATGGCAGTAAATCATGTTCACGGAGTGATTTAAGCCTCATGTGCCTTTTTATCTGGGGGGTATGTGCCTTTATAACCTAATAATGTTTAGTAAGCTAATTCCCAAGTTTTCTCTTAGAAATTGCAGAATTTCAGGTTTTATCTGGAACTCTTTGATCCGTTTGGATTTGATTTTGTACAAAGTAAAAGATAATGGTCCAATTTCATTCCTTCTACAAATGAAGATCCACTTATGCCAGCAGCAGTTGTTGAAGATGCTGTCTTTTCTCCAGTGTATGTTCTTGGCACCTTTGTTAAATATCGGGTTGCTGAAATTGCGTACACTCGTGTTTTTGTTTTCTATTGTGTTCCATTCATAAAATTGACTCGTTTTGTGCCAGTACCATGCTATTTTTATGGCTATAGTTCTGTAGTATAGTTTGAGATCTGACATGGTGATGCCACCAGTCCAAGTTTCCATTGGCTATCAGGGGTGTTGTCTGATTCCACATGAATTTGAAAATGGTCATTCTAACTCTGTGCTAATGGCAAGGAAATTTTTGATGAGAATTCCAAGGAATCTACATATTGTTTTTTTGTAGGCTCACCATATTCACAACATTACTTCTATCAGTCCTTGACCACAATGGGTCCTTCCATTTCCGTGTGTCTCCTGCTATCTCTTTCTTTAAATATTTAAAATTTTCATTGTAGAGATCTTTAATGCCTTTGGTTGTGTGTATAGTTGGATATTTTATTTTTTGAGGCTTTTGTGAATGAGAGATTTTCCATGAACACTTTCTATGTTTACTTGTTCTTGGGATATAGAAAAGTTATTGATTTTGTAAGTTGATTTTGTAATCTACCACTTTCTGGAAATAATTCATTATTTCTAGGAATTTTTTTTGTCTGGTTGAGTATTTTGGATCATATATATATATATATATGTTCTACAAACAGTGATGATAATTTTACCTCTTCTTTTCCAATTAGTATGCCATTTGTTTCTGTCTTTTGTCTTATTATTCTTGCAAGTTTCAAGCATCATATTAAAAAGGAATGAGGATAGTGGAAGCCTTGCCTGGTGTTTGGTTTTCATGAATATTATTCCATTTTTTTTTCCATTTAGAATGATGTTTTCTATGGGTTTTTATATATAGCTTCTATTCTCTTCAGGTATATTCCCTCCAATTCAGTCCCTCTATGGCTTTTAACATGAATGCATATTGGATTTTGTCAAAAGCCTTGTCTATATGTATTGAAATGACCATGTGATTTCTGTCTTTAAGTACATATATATGATTATATTTATTTACTTTAAAATACCGAATTATTTCTGCATCTCTGGAATGAAGTTGACTTGATTGTGCTGAATGATCTTTCTGATGTAAGATTGTATGTAGTTCACCATTATCTTTTTCAGAAACTTTGCATCTATGTTGATTGTGGATATGGGCCTATGATTTTAATTTTGGTTCTGTCTTTACCTGGTTTTGTGATAATAGCTTCAGAGAAGGAGTTTGGGAATTCTCCTTCTGTTTTTATTTTGTGAATACTTTGTTGTTGTTGTTGTTTTGTTTTTTGGTGTTTTGTTTTGTTTTGTTTTGTTTTGTTTTTTGGTCTTTTTGAGACAGGGTCTCTCTGTAACTCCAGCTGTCCTGGAAGTCACTCTGTAGACCAGGTTGGCCTTGAACTCACAAAGATCCGCCTGCCTCTGCCTCCCAAATGCTAGGATTAAAGGTGTGCGCCACAGATTATTTGTTTTAGATTTTTCTTGATTTCCAATTTTCAACTCCTGATTTCTTCTTAGTTAAGTTTTAGTGAGTTCTATGAATTTAGAAACTGACCTTTTAGATTTTCAAATTTTATGGAATATGTGATTTTTAAAAAGTCCCTTATAATGTCTATATTGTTTGGTATCTATTGTAATGTTTCCACTTTCCTCTTTTGTTTTATTAATTTGGATTTGCTCTTTCTTTTGGTTAACTTGGCTGAGTCTATATTGTTTAATTTTTCAAAGATTCTTAGATTCTTTGATTTTTTTTGTATTGTTTCCTTTGTTCCTATTTCATTAATTTCTAATCTGACTTGTTTTATTTCTTCCTATCTACTAGGTTTGGTATTTGTTTGTTTTTACTTTTCCAAGGCCTTGAGCTGCCTTGTTCAGTAATTTTCATGCACTAATATTTATTTTTTGAATGTAGGTACTTAAAGCTGTAATTTTCCCTCTTGAGAATGGTTTTAAAGCATCTTGAGGTAGCACACTGGCATTCTCCAAACCAGTGTGTAATTTGTTAATGGAAACAGGGATTGTTGTTTGAAATGAAATACTGGTTGAAAATATACGGGAAATTAAATTTTGCATTAGAGATATTTTCTTATGCTTTATGGGCATATACTTTATTCCCACTTACCCAATTATATTTCTTTGGAACTCTGATTTGACACAAATAGCAGTATTTACTATTTTGAGTCTGTCCACAGGATGTTTTCTATTTTCAGATGTCTCCTCTGGAACTTTTGTTTACATTTTCCTCCAAGGTCCAGCCTTACATCTTCATCTGTATAAAATGTATGTCAAGCATTAAAGTGAAAGGACTTATTGGAGCTTTTGTTTTGTAAGGAAAATGAAAAGTTCCAATTATTTTCCTGCAGATCAGTTACATTTCCTAAATTTCAACATTTCTTTTTTACTAGTCCTTATATGAACTAAATTTTAACATTATGTAGTGATCATTAGCCCCATGTGTACAATTTTATGAGCACGAAATTAATCCAGGCATTATAATATACTTAATCTAAACATACCTGAAGTGTAAGTATTTTAAATTGTTGGATTTCTTACATAAAAAGGCTTAAGCTCTCAGAGTTGGAGGTAATTGGAGTTGACAGGTGAGATAAGAAAAATATACACTTCCTGTGGTCTTTTAAAAAATATTATTGAATGGAGAAAATGTTTAACAAACTTCGTTTATATAATAATATATACATTTTCACATTGGTGATCAATCAATGTATTTAAATCATGCCATAAATTATTTTAATATGCAAAGAATAGCAAATACAAAAAATATACCTTCATAATAGATATCCAGTGATTTGGTAATGATATTATGTCAATCAAAAGACTATTCTCAAGAAAACATGTGAAATAATTATGCATGGTTTTATGATGAAATAGTGTTTGTAGGAAGTTTACACATAATATTTTAATTGACACTTTTGATGATTATCTTTTTAGACTTTCGTACATAAATACTGTATTTATATCATTTCTACCCTTTCTACCTTCAATTCCTCCTACATTCCCCTCAGTTCCTCTTAATAATCTGACTTCTGCAATAAGTATTATTTTAATATACAAACACATACACAACCACACATATACATACATGCATATATATATATATATATATATATATATATATATATATATATATATATATATATATATATATATATATATATTTACTAGCATGCATTTGTGTTTAGGACTGACAACTTAGGATTGGATAGCCTACCAAGGAATTCATCTCTGAAGAAATCTGTTTTGCTCTCAGCAGGCATTGATTGCCTGTAGTTCCTCACGTGGAGGTACTGCTTTGTAAAATTTCTAGCTTCCATGTTAGCATGTCATATGGTATTATCATTGTGCAATTCTTGTTTAAACAGCCATGTTGGGACTTCTACGCAGCTTCTCTGTCTTGTCTGGAAGACATTATCTGGCAGTGGCTGTTGTGATCCTCTGTCTCTTATCATAGGTCTGACCCCATTTCCACCACTCCCTTACGTTTATGTACAGGGGTTGCATTTTAGATTATCAACTGGGGATTTGCACCCTTGATTATCTATTTTCTGAAGTTTGACCAGTTGTGTCTCTCTGCAATTGACTCCATGTGTTACAAAAAGAAGCTTCTTTAATGAAGAGTGAAAGCTACACATACCTGTGAAATTAAGGGTAAGTTTTTAGAATACAGTTTGAAACTATTGTTTTAGGAAATGGAAGTAATTGGTTCTTTTAGAGTGTCTCCAATCAGCCTTGAGGATTATCATATCTAGTATTTTAATGGAATGATTTTTTTTCTCTTAGACCTAAACTTGTGTAAAAAATAAAAATTAAATATTTTGCTTATACCATTTGTTATACTTGGCAATTTGGGCTCTTAAGTCTTAGACAATGACTCTACTTAATACTTTGACACAATCTCTGTCACATGAACTAGTCAAAACATGAGGAAACAAAATAATTCTTGGAAAATTGGGTGTGCTTTTATTTTACAAAATTAGTTACCTTAGAATGATTTGACTTTAGAAATGTGGATGTCTATAAACTAATTAGCTATGTATTTCTTGAAGAATATGTTAGATAATACACAAGGAATGGAATATTTTTACTCCTAAATGACATTTTGAAGATGTGTGATAATGAATCATCTTTGAATTCTTGTGTGAATGTCTTCATTTAATCTCAGATGATAAAGTAGTTTTAGTTCCCATATTTTGACTTTTAATGTTGAAGTATTTCAGATCACAGAGATTGAATTTATAGAAAAATATTTTGTAGATGTGCCACGTGGGCTTGGATAATTCATAGACAATATTTCTGTTGGATTAGTGATGGAACTCTGTAATCCATCTGGTGCAAAAGAAGTTTCTTGGACGAGGGGTGACTGAGAAACTTGACTTTAAATATAATGATACATATCTTGCACTTAGGAAGAAATTACATTAATCTAGGGATGTGACACCTTTAGGGTATTGTCTAAGTTCCATGACCTCTACAGCCATGTGTATTTGATTGGTTATCATGGCAGATATGTGCGGTCTTTAAGTCCAATTAAGTAGACATTGATTGCCCCCAAGATAAAAGTCCCTCTACTACACAAATGCTGAATGCTGTACTGGTCATTGATGTGGATATTTTGGTCTTAAAGCTGGTGTTGGACCATTGATTACTGTTCCTTCATAGCAGCTTACATAGTGCCATTCAAAGCTATGAGAGCTAGCCTTCAGGGTGTGTTCCAAGTCAGTTCTAGCTCCATTGCTCCAAATCTAGACTCCAAAGTACATCCTGTTTTCAGAAATAAGGTCTTACCTTCAAGTTCTGGGAGGCAATCAAGGGCTGTGGCAATAGTCTGTGTAATTCTGGGAATCTCTTGGACTGTCCTGACCAACAATTCAAAGGATGGTTTCTCCTGTCTGGCACTGTTTCTCTCTATCTAACCTTTATCTATACACATAGACTAATGTAGAGCTATTGTATGTGTAAGTTGTAATTAAGTCGTTAGACTAACAGGTATTATTTATCCCTCCCCATCCCTTGTCTAACTCTGCTCCATGCCTTCCCCATTTGAAGTGTCCTCATTTTTTCCCATTTCTTCCTAGACAATGTCACTCTCCTATGGTCCCACCTCTCTTGAGTTTCTCTTTTTCTTGATTCTCATTCTCAGTTCTCATTACTGAAGTTCCCTCATGCAACAGAGGGCCAGAAACACCAAAAAGTCACAAATGGCCAAATGCTGGAGCCTAGGAACATGCAGAGTGTGGATCCTTGGACAGAACTCTTATATTAAGCTTCACTCCCCCACGGATCAAGAACCGGAGATAAGATTGTACCAGCCATGGAGTAGGTACATGTCTATATGGAAATAGAATAATTCAAGCCCTTGAGAATCTACTAATATGAACCTACAACAGTGGTGTCAGCATGCTCAATATCCATGTAAACTCAAGCAAACAAAAACTGGAGAAATGGGAAGCAGACCCCAATCTTAGCTAAAGGAATATTGACAGCTGAACACTGATGGATGAGGAAGAATTGATCTTATTAAAACAAGGAACTCTGGAGATCCTGAACTGATCTCAGTAGATGAACTTGCACCAGGGAGGGTCTGGGGACATTAACGACACTATAGGCCTTAACACAGATGACAGATTGTATCCTTCAGGTCCTTTAGTTGATGGCCTATGGGAGGGTGCCAGTGGGGAAGGGGTATAAAGTGGATTAAGTTTGATTGAGATGTTCTGCATTAAATACACAAAAATTTAATATGGAATTAAGACTTTCTCAAATTTTAACTTATTGGTTAAATACTGAGGAGGTCATTACCGGAAGGTACTGGCAGTATATTTAGTATTAGAAGAATCTGTCAAAATGTTTTCTAGAACAGCTAGAAAAAGTTTTTCTAACAACAGTGTGTGAGAGCTGGTGCTGCTGTCTTCGGCAGAGCATACTCTGGTGCATATGCTAGATTTGGGCACGTGAATAAAGCAGTAGTGATATGTCACTGAGTCATTTAAAATTTGCTCATGGATCGTGGTGTTGAAACATCTTTTCATGTAATTATGTAGATATACTCCATGTTTTCAATATGCATAATGTCTGTCTTTTTCTTCAGGTATTTTACCAATTTTAAATGGTGTTATCAATTTTCTTTGAGTTAATCTATAAAAATGTATTCTGTATTTTAGATACCAGGTAATTTCATTTATTTATTGTGTGTGACTATGTGAATACATGAACACTTGTCACTTGTGCATTTGGATGTCTGAAGAAAACGCTGAGGAGTTGGTTTTCTCTTGTTACGTATGATATGGGATTAAACTGAAATTGTTATACCTGTGAGAAGTTCCTCACCTACTTAAGCATCTCAGGAGCCCATCGTATTTTCTTTAATTTTAATGTAGTTTTGTTCATAAAGATTACCTTGTCATTATATTTGAAAACTTGTTATCATACTCAGGTTCAAATAAACGTGTCATTATATTTTAAATCAGGAATTACATGTTGATATTTTGCATTCATATCTATGAACCATTCTGTGTTAACTGCTATGAAGTTTGAGGTTTTAATTCTCATCATATGAATGTTCAATTGCTCCAACATGACTGTAGTAAGTGCTATTTCTTCCAAGATCAGTAGACTATAAGTTATTTTATTTCAAGCCTCTTGATTTTATGAGAGTGTACAGCAGTCTCCTTTCATAAACACCACACTGTATAAATTAGCATAACTCAATATTAAACACTAAATTTAGTCAGAATCAAACCTGTTACTTTGTTCTCTTTTCTGAGCTTACATGGCTATTGTAAGTCTTTCATCTCCTCCTAAAATTTAGATAATATATTAGTTAATATTGAAAATGTAATTGGCTTGTGCTTTAGTTGTGATTAGTTCAAACTAAAGAAATGATATCTGGACAATATAGACCTTTCTTATCAATGTATATTCGAAGCTTCATGTTTACCTAGTTATTTGATGTATTTCATAAATTTTATGCTTTTATTTATGTATATGGATGTACAGGTATATTGATATATATAATTTTAGAGGTACTAGTGTAAAATTACTGTGATTTTACATTTATTTTGATCAAATTGAATTCCAATTGTTATCTGTCATTCAGTAAAACATCTGAATGTATGATATTAAATGTACATCTTGTTACTTTGCTAATCACTTTATAATTGCAGGACTTTGTCAATTCTTCTGTATATTCTCTGTAAAAAGTCCTGTTATCTTCACAGGTCAGTGTTATTTCTCCTTTCCCCAAGCATTTTCTTCTGTTTTGTTTTGTTTTTTCTTATTGCACCAGGGAATGCCAATTTGACATGAATACGACATATTGATGAAAAAGGCATCCTTGCCTTGATCCTGATTTTAGGAAAGATTATTTTTCCTTTGCTCAAGTAAATTTGATAGTAGTTTTATTTAAATTCAGGTACTCTCTTGTACAGTTAGTTGTAAAATTGAAGAATTTCTCTCCATTAATAATTTTCTGATTTATTTCTTCTTTTTAATTTATTTATTTATATATTTTTATCAAATCTAGACCCATATGCCCCATCCTATTCCCCCCATGCAACCAGAGCTCATGCATTCTGCCAAACATGCTTTTCATCTCTTTCTCAGTCTTTCTCAATATTCTCCATGTGGAAGTTGACTGTTTTGAGCAGAAGTTCACTGTTTCAGTCAGATCTTTGATCCAGTCCTTTCTGTTGTTGTTGTTGTTGTTGTTGTTGTTGTTGTTTCCAATATGCATCACTCTCAACTGCTTTGGACAAAAAGCTCAAGGGGCCATGCACAAGAAATGCTTACAACTAGGTAATTCGCACTAGCATCCACAGATGAGGAATACCATTCATCATTTGTTTTTCTGGGATTGTGTTACTTCACTCAGCATGATGTCCTCTAGGTCCAGCCATTTTCCTGCAAAGCTCATGATGTCATCTTTCTTTACTGCTGCATAGAACTCCATCGTGCAGATGTACCACATTTTCTCTATTCAAACATCAGTTGAGGGGCATTTGGGTTGGTTCCAGCTCTTTGCTATTGTGAAGAGAGCTGAAATAAACATGGCCGTGCATGTATCTCTGTGGTGGAGTGAGTCTTGAGGGTACATGCCTAGGAGTGGTATGGCTGGGTGAGGTGGCATGTTCATTCTCAGTCTTCCAAGAGTTCTCCACACTGCTTTCCATAGTGGCTGCACGAGTTTACATTCCTACCCGAGTAGATGAGTGTTCCCCTTTCCCCACAACCTCTCCAGCACTTGGTATCATTTGTTTTCTTGATCCTAGCCAGTCTTATTGGAGTAAGATAATATCTTAAAGTGGTTTTGATTTGCATTTCCTTAATGATTAGTGATGTTGAACACTTCTTAAGGTGTTTCTCAGCCATCTCTAATTCCTCACTTGTGAAGTCTCTGTTCAGCTCTTTGCTCCATCTATTGAGTGGGTCATTTGTTTTCTTTCTTCTTTGTTTTTTGAGTAGTTTATATATTCTGGAAATCAATGCTTTGTCAGATGTATCTGCAGTGAAGGTTTCCTCCCACTCTGTGGGATTTCTCTTCACTTCCTTGATTGTTTCTTTTGATGTACAGAAGCTTTTGAGTTTGATGAGGTCCCATTTGTCAATTGTCGACCTTAATTCTTGTGCAGCTGCTGTCTGATTTAGGAAGTCTTTTCCTACGCCTATGTCTTGTAGTCTTCTGCCAACTTTTTCTTCTATCACCTTCAGAGTTTGGGGTTTCACATTGAGGTCTTTGTTCCATCTGGAGTTGACTTTTGTACAGGGTGAGAGGTAGGGGTTTAATTTCATTCTTCTACAAGTGGTGATCCAGTTTTGCCAACACCACTTGCTGAAGATGTTGTCTTTCCTCCATTGTGTCTTCTTGACCCATTTCTCAAATATGAGAAGACTAAAATTGTATGTGCTCAGGTTTGCATCTTTGGTTTTGTTCCATTGGTCAACAGGTCTGTTTTTGTGCCAGTACCAGGCTGTTTTTATGACTATAGCCCTGTAGTATAGTTTGAAGTCTGATATAGAGATCCCCCCTGTGTAGCTCTTTTTGTTCAGGGTTGTTTTAGCTATTTGGGGTCTTTGTTTTTCCAAATAAGTTTAATGACTTTTTTTCTAAGCCTGCGAAGAAACTCTTGGGGATTTTGATTGGGATTGCATTAAATCTATACAAGAGTTTCAGTAGAATTGACATTTTTACAATGTTAACTTTCCCAATCCGTGAAGCTGGGCGTGGTGGCACACGCTTTTAATCCTAGCACTTGGGAGGCAGAGGCAGGCAGATCTTTGTGATTTCAAGACCAGCCTCGTCTACAGTGAGTTCCAGGACAGCTGGGACTACAGGGAAACCCTGTCTCGAAAATACCGAAAAAAAAAAAAAAGCCAAACAAACAAACAAACAAACAAAAAACCAAAAAATAAAACAGAAAATAACTAGAGGAAGAGAAATACAAATACCAAAAAGAACTAGAGGAAGAGAAATACAATCTCCAAAAAGAACTAGAGGAAGAGAAATACAAACTCAAAAAGAACTAGAGGAAGAGAAATACAAACTCCAAAAAGAACTAGAGGAAGAGAAATACAAACTCCAAAAAGAACTAGAGGAAGAGAAACACAAAGGCCAAAAAGAATTAGAGGAAGAGAAATACAAACTCTGAAAACAACTAGAGGGAGAGAATGAAAAACTCTGGAAGGAAGTGGAAACACTGAAAAAATTTCAGGCTGAAAGGAAAAAAAGAAACTGACCGTTGAAGAAAGGAGCTACAAGAAGAGAGCAAAAAGCTTGAAAAGGAAGTGGAAATACTGAAGAAATCACAGGATGAAATGAAAAAGGAAATTGAACATTCATCTAATCAGCAGGAAAAAAAATGGGAAAAAGCCTCAGAAGCACATATAATACCAAATATACAGGACCAGAAAATTCCCCATGCCACATCATAGTTAAAACACTAGATGCTCAGAACAAAGACAAAATACTGAAAGCCACGAGAGAAAAACAAGTTACATATCAAGTGCAACCCATCAGACTTCTCTGTGCAAACTATGAAAACAAGAAGAAATGGGACCAAAGTATTCCCAGTACTAAATGACTTTAGATGAAAACCCAGATTACTATACCCAGCAAAAAATGTCAAACATAGTTGAAGGAGAAAGAAAAATCTTTCATGACAAACAAAATGAAAGAATACATGTCAAAAAAAAAAAAAAAAACCACAACACTTTAGAAAATGCTCAAAACAATTCAAAGAACTGAGGAAAGGAGCAACTATAAGAGAGAAATTAACAAAAACAAAACAGAGTAAATAAATACTTAGATCAAGGATACAAACAAAAAATAAGTTAAAAGGAAAAAACACAAATCTCTCAAAAATAACCTTAAATATTACTGGTCTAAACTCCCCAATCGAAAGACATAGACTGGGAGAATGGATTAGGAAACAGAACCCATGTATATGGGGCCTCCAGGAAACCCATCTCACCCTCAAGTATAGACATCACCTTAGAGTGAAAGGATGGAAAAAAAAAATTCCCAGCAAATGGTACCAAAAAGCAAGCAGGAGTGGCTATTCTAATATCAAAGTAGACCTCAGAGTGAAATTAATCAGAAAAGACAAAGAGGGCCCTTACATCCTTATCAATGGAACAATTAACCAGGAAGATTAAACAATCTTAAATATTTATGCACCAAACTCTTGTGCATCAAACTTTATAAACACAATCCTTCAGGACCTCAAGACACAGATTAATTCCAGCACACTAACAGTGGGGGATTTCAACACCCCACTGAGTTCCTTGGATGGGTCCACTGGACAAAAAATACTGAGAGAGAAATCATAACTGAACAATACAATACACCAAATGGACCTCACAGACATCTACAGAATATTCTACCCAAACACCAGAGAATATACTTTCTACTCAGCACCTCACAGAACATTCTCCAAAGTCGACCACATACTGGGACACAAAGAAATCTCAACAAATACAAAAGGAATGAAATTATCCCACACATTCTTTCAGGCCACAGTGCAACAAAGGATAAGCCCCACTAACTACAGGAACACAAGAAGACTAAACAACACAATCCTGAATAATGAGTGGATTAGGGAAGAAATAAAGAATGAAATAAAAGCATTCCTGGAACTAAACGAAAACAACAATACAAGAGAGCAAAACCTGTGGGATACATTAAAATCAGTCATAAGGGGGAAATTTATAGCCCTAAGTGCCCACATTAAAAACTGAAAGGGAAAAAATAAAGGATCTAACACTGTAGATAAAAAGCACTTGAGAACCCTAAACCCAAGAGACAGAAAGAAAAATCAAAAATCAAAGCAGAAATCAATGAAACAGAAACAAAGAAAACAATACAAAAAAAAAAATCAATGAATCCAACACCTCTTCTGACTTCCGCAGTATTGCACAATATGGGTGCACAGACCTACAGGCAGACAGTACATTCATATACATAAAGAATAAATAAAACTTAAAAAAATTAAAAAAGTGTTCAAAATCAATAACTGAAGGAATGCAAGTTAAAACCACACTAAGGTATTATCTCACTCCAATAAGACTGGCTAAGATCAAGAAAACAAAAGACACCAAATGCTGGAGAGGTTGTGGGGAAAGGGGAACACTCATCCACTGCTGGTGGGAATGTAAACTGGTACAACCATTGTGGAAAGCAGTTTGGATAACCTTTAAAAGACTCAAAATGAGCCTACCACCTGAACCAGCCATACCACTCCTGTGTGTTTACCCACAAGACACATCATACTGCAAACATACATGCCCAGCTATGTTTATTGCAATAATAGCAAAAAGCTGGAACAAATGCACATGCCCCTCAACTGAGGAGTGGAAAACAAAAATGTGGTACATTTACACAATGGAGTTCTATGCAGAGGTAGAGAAAGACGACATCATGAAATTTGCAGGTAAATGGGTGGAATTTGAAGTCATTATGCTAAGTGAAGTAACACAGTCCCAAAGGGGGTAGGGGTAAATGGTTTCCCTCATTTGTGGATACTAACACCAAATCCGCAGTTGGCAGGCAAACTGAGCAACTTTATTGTTATATTTCATTGTATTTGAAATCAACTGTGCTATTATGTGTGACTCTCTCAATGGGCTCTAGAATTTACCTACCACTTATATTCAAACATTGTTATTACCATATATGTGTGTAACATATGTTTTCATATTGTAGAGTAATATAAAATCAAAGGGAAAATGTGAATCCCAAAACATATTTAGGAATTAACATACAGTTCATTCCCAGAGGTCATAATTTTGATATATATGTGTTGATTATATAATTTGGTGTAATACAAAGGGGAGTGAACAAAATATTGATAGCTTTATAGAATAATTTCAGTATAATCCCTGAGTTATTGAAATATTATAATGATGTATGGCTTACATTGTTAACTTATTGTAAAATTTATATTAAATTCTTATAGAACCTTCAAAAAAAGTAGATTAAAACATACATCAACTTACTATGTAATTTAAAATATAGTTATATTTCTTTTTACCTTCATTCCACTTTACTGTTAAAATGTGAATTCTTAAACGTGTTTTGGAATTAACCTATAGTTTATTTTCAGGCTTTGTAATTTTGATTTATGTGTGGAGTGTACATGTGCATATTTTGGACTCATAAAGGGAACAAAAAAAAAAAAAAGAAAAAGTCTTTTCTTCCCCTATATCTTGTAAATTACCACCAACATTTTCTTGTATCATTTTCAGATTTTCAGGTTTCACATTGAGGTCTTTGATTCATTTGAGTTGATTTTTGTGCAGGGTGAGAGTTGAGATTTAGTTTTATTCTTCAAAAGTGGTAATCCAGTTTTCCCAGCACCTTTGCTGAAGATACTTTCTTTACTCCATTGACTCTTCTCCCCTTTGTCAAATATAAGGTCGCTGAAATTGCATGTGCTCAAGTTTGGATCCTCAATTTTGTTCCATTGATTTCAGGTTTGTTTTTTTGCCAGTACCATATTGTTTTTAAAACTATAGCCCTGGGGCTTGGAGAGATGGCCTACCATTAAGAGCGCTGACTGCTCTTGCAGAGGACTGGGGTTTGATTCTGAGCACATGGTGGCTGAGGACTGTCTTTAACTCCAGTCCAGGGGAATCTGTCACCCTCTTCTGATCTCCTCGGCATTGCACG
The DNA here is from genome assembly GCA_009823505.1 of Rhizomys pruinosus. Lineage (NCBI taxonomy): Eukaryota > Metazoa > Chordata > Mammalia > Rodentia > Spalacidae > Rhizomys > Rhizomys pruinosus. The sequence continues at coordinate 857,610 of VZQC01012791.1, forward strand.
ACATGGGCACACTGACCTACATGCAGACAGTACATTCATACACATAAAAAGTAAATAAAATAAAATAAAACTATTAACAAAAACTATAGCCTTGAAAAAGAGTTTGAAGTCTGGCATGGTAATCTCCCTGCATTGCTCACTTTCAGGTTTGCTTTGGTTATCTGAGGTCTTTTGTTTTTCCAAATATGAATTTTAGGATTTTTTTTCAAGTTCTGTCAAGAAAGTCATGGGGATTAAAATTAGGATTGCATTGAATCTGTATATTGCTTTGGGTAGAATGTTCATTTTTACCATATTAATTATTCCTATCCATGAGCATGGGAGGTCCTTCCTTGATGTCTTCTTTAATCTCTTCCTTCAAGAGTTTAAAATTTTCATTATAGATATCTTTAGGGTCATTGGTCAGGTTTGTTCCAAGATATTTAATTTTTTTGAGACTATTGTGAATGGGAAGTTGTATTCCTTCTCCAATTGCTTATTTTTGGCATAAAGAACTGCTACTGATTTTTCTAGATCAACTTTGTAACCTGTCATTTTAATGAAACTGTTAATCATTTCCAGGAGTTTTCTGGTAGAATTTTTGGCATCTCTCAAGTATACTATCATGTGATTTGCAAAAATGGATAGTTCGATCTCTTCTTTTCCAATGAGTACTCCTTTGATTTTCTTTTCTTTTCTTACTGCTCTAGCAAAGGTTTCCAGCACTATATTGAAAAAAAATTGGCGAAAGGGGGGCAGCCTTGCTGGGTTCTTGATTTTAAGGGAAATGGTTCTAGCTTTTCCCCATTTAGAATGATGTTGGCTGTGTGTTTGCTGTATATGGCTTTAAATATATTGAGCAATGTTCCCTTCAGTCCAATTCCCTCTTTAACTTTAAGCATGAAGGCACGTTGGATTTTATTGAAGGCCTTTCCCTTCCACATCAATTGAGATGACCATATGATTTTTGTCTTTCAGTCCATTTATGTGCTTTATGACATTTGATTTATGTATGTTGAACAATCCCTGCATATCTGGTACAAATCTGGCTTGGTCCTGGTGGATGATGTTTCTGATATGTGTATCTATGTGGATTGCAAGTATTTTGTTGAGAATTTTTGCATCCATATTCATTAGAGAAATGGGATTATAGTTTTCTCTTTTGGCTTTATCTTGTCTGGTTTTGGGATTAGAGTGATGCTGGCTTCATAGGAACTTTGGAGATTTCCCTCTGTTTCTGTTCTTTTAAATAATCTGAGTAATAGTGGCTGTAGGAGTAATAGTGGCTGTAGGTCCTCTTTAATATCTTAAAGAATTCTGCTGTAAATCCATCTGGGCCTGGACTATTTTATTTGGGAGATTTTGTATTACTGCTTCAGTTTCCTCATATGTTATGTGTATGTTTAAGCTGTTGTTCTCTTCTTGGATAAGCTTTGCGGCTTTCCATAATTTGAGATATTCATCCATTTCTCATAGGTATTCAAATTTAAAAGAGTATAGGTTTGTAAAGTGTTATCGTCTAATTGCCTGGGTCTTTTCATTATCTCTTGTGATGTTTCCCTTTTTATCTCTAATTTTGTTGATTTGGAGATGTTCTTTCTTGCTTTTGGTTCAATGGGCTAGAGGTCTATTTCTCTTGTTTATTCTTTCCAAGAATTAGCTCTTGGATTCATTGATTCCTTGTATTGTTTTCTTTGTTTCTGTTTCATTGACCTTTGATCTGCTTTTCATTACTTCTTCTATGTTGGATTTGGGATTCATTTGTTGTTGTATCTGAAATGATTTTAGTTCCAATGTTAGGACTTTTTTTTCTCTTTCTGTTTTTATAATGTATGAACTTAGGTATATAAATTTCCTTCTTAGGACTGCTTTTAGAGTGTCCTGTAGGTTTTCTTTTGTTGTATTGTTCTTGTCATTTAATTCCAGGAATAATTTTATTTCTTTATTTCTCCACTGATCCATTCATTTCTTAGGAGTATATGTTTTAATCTCCCTGAATTCTTGTAGATAGTAGGGCTTTTTCTGGGGCTCATATTGTTTTATTGGATTGTGGTATGATAGAATGCATGGCATTATTTAAGGTTTGTTTGTTTTTGTTTTTTGTAATTGTTGAGATTTAATCTGTGTTCCAGTATGTGGTCGATTTTGAAGGACATTCTGTGAGGTGCTGAATATGAATTATCTTGTTTGTTTTGAGGTGCAATATTTGGTACATGTCTGTTAGGTCCATTTGATGTATGGTATTGTTCAATTCAGATGTCTCTCTGTTTATTTTTTGTTCTATTGATATATCCAATGGGCCCAGTGGGGTGTTAAAGTCCTCAACTGCTAATTTGTTGGAATTAATGTGTGCCTTAAATTCCTGTAGTACTGTATTTATGAAGTTTGATGCTCCAGTGTTTGGTTTGTATATATTCATGATTGTGAAGCCTTCCTGGTTAATTGTCCCTCTGATAAGAATGTAGGTGCCCTCTTCATCTCTTCTGACTAGTTGTCATTTGAAATCTATTTTGTCTGATATTGGAATAGCAACTCCTGCTTGCTTCTTAGTACCATTTGCTTGGAATATTTTTTTCTATTCTTTCACTTTAAGATGCTGCTTGTCCTTGAGGGTGGTATGGTTTATTTTAGAAAACAAGAAGATGGATTTGATTTCTTTTTTTTAAAATTTTTTTTTATTAATTTTATTTATTTCTGTATGTGTATGAATGTACTGTCTGCATGCCAGTTTGTGCACCCGTGTCGTGCAATGCCGCGGAGGTCAGAAGAGGGTGTCGGATTCCCCTGGAACTGGAGTTCTCCTGGAATTGGAGTTTCAGATGGCTCTCGGCCGCCATGCGGGTGCTTTGGATCAAACCCGGGTCCTCTGCAAGAGCGTCAGCGCTTCTAACCTCTAGGCCATCTCTCCAGCCCCTGGATTCAATTTCTTAATGGATTCTCCCAGTCTGTGTCTCTTAACTGAAGAGTTCAGACCAGTAATATTTAAAATATTATTGATAGACATATATGGCTTCCCAATTTAGTTTTTGTTTGTATTTTTGGCCTAGGTTTTTATTTGCAGAGTTATACATTCATTAATTTATTTCTCTTACTGCTTTGGAATAGTTGTTTCTTCTGCTCTTTGTATTGCTTCAAGTATCTTCTGAAGGGTTGGTTTTCTGGACATGTATTCTTTCATCTTATTTATATCATGAAGATTTTTCTATCTCCATCTATAATAGACATTTTGCTTGGTAATGTAATCTGTATTAAAATCTATAGTCAGTTAGAACTAGGTATACTTTGGTGAAAGCTCTTCTGGCTTTCATTGTTTGCACTGAAAAGTCAGCTGTAATTGTGATGGGTTTCCTTTTTATGTGACTTGTCATTTTTCCCCATAGACTATCTTTGTTTGGGCATCACATGTTTTTACTGTGATATGGCATGGGAGTTTCTTTTCTGGTCTTGTTTATTTGATGTTCTGAGTGCTTGTTGTATGTATATGGGTCTGACTTTCTTCAACTTCAGGACATTTTCTTCTATAATGCTGTTGAAGATCTGGATGATAGCATTATCCTAGGATTCTTCTCTTTCCTCTATACCTATGATGTGTAGGTTTGGTTTTTCATGGGGTCTCATATCCCTTGATTTTTCCATTCCTGTGCTTTTTGAATTTTTCATAATCTTTGTTTGAGCTTTCTAGTACTTCCATGTTATCTTCCCATGTCGATATTCTATTTTCTACTTTATTCATTCTGTTAATGGACTTTCTCCCATATTTTCCTGTTGTCTGGATATGTATTTTGGTTTCACTTTTGTTTCAGATTGGGTTTTCTTTAGTATTTCCACTTCATTTTTAAGTTTATGATTATCTTCTTTTAATCTGTCTCTTTCTCTTTCTAATTCTTTGATTTCATTTGTCTGTGTGATCCTTAAAGTCCTTTAATTCTTTAAATTCCTGAATTCTTTGAGTATGTTTATGGTAGTTCTTTTATTATTTATTTATTTATTTATTTATACCAATTTTTTTAATCTTTTTGAGACAGGGTTTCCCTGTAGCCCCAGCTGTCCTGGAACTCACTCTCTAGACCAGGGTAACCTTGACCTCACAAATAATTGCCTGATAGTTCTTTTAAACTCTGTACCCTTGTGTACTTTTTGGGAGTCTTCATTGTAGGGGTCTTCTACCAGATTGGTGGTGTTTAGCAGGGATTTATTGTTTCAGTTTTTCATGTTATTGTTTTTCATTGTAGATTTTGGCATGTGGATTTGTTTTGTGATTTGTATTCTCTTTTGAAACTCAAGTGTTTCTTAGTGAGTTGGAAGACTGACTTTGCTTGTTTTATTCAATACCTTCATTGTCTTCTTATTAATTATGAAAAGATCAATGTTCTAGTCTACTTGTTTTCCCTTTTGATTTTTTACTGGAGGGAACAGCTGCTTCTCACCCTTTTAATCTGAAGCTTCTCAATAGGCTCAGGTCAAGTAACAATCCATTTGGCTTGAAACTTGCACCCTGTGAGGTGAGCCTACCAGTTCCTCTGGGCTGACTGTAAGTATCTGAATCTGGGTCCAGGGCCAGAGAAGCTTAGCCTGCAGCTGGGGAAGTGGCTCATGATCTTTCCTAGCTAATGGATTGGGATTTTGGGATATTGGCTCAGCCAAGTCTGGCCTGATGGTTTGTGGACCCGGCACTGTCATACCTGTCAGGGGTCAGTGGTGGAGCCTCCAGGAGCTGAATCTGAACAGATCTAGAGCCTGAGTTCTCGTCCAATTAAAGGCCTCTGGGTGGGTAGGGATGCCTTGTCTTGCTTGCTTGGAGCTGGGAGCAGGCACCTGAAGCATATGCACACTGCATGTGTTAGGCTCTGTCTTACCTCCTGGGAGCCAGGAGCTGGGAGCTGGGCTGTAGCACAGGATACATATCTGTGTAAACCAGGCCACTGGTGGTCCACCTGCTCCATGTGCCTGTGCAGGGCCTTCCAGAGGTGGGAGACTGGCAGCTTCTAGACTGCCTGCTCTGCTTGCATGTATGGGGCCATGGGGGGGGCACTGGTCTAAGTGACTCTGGTCTAAATGGTACATTTTGCACCCCCCCCCCATTTTGATAGTTTCCATTTTTATTAAAGTTCAGGTCAGAATAGTTTTCCATTTATTTTGTGAGTTTATTTTTTATCTAATCCATGTGCTAGTGAGATATTCCTTTTCAATTTTTAATTATATTTATAGTGTCCGATTTTAAATACTGTTGCATACTATGAAAGTTCATTGAACCACATATATTTACTCAAATTTACTTAATGGTTCTTATATTCAACGTTCCTGAATCTCTTAACAACATAGTACATGTGAGTTCATGGAGAATGTCGAATTTCCTGTGGGATAAAGTAGTTTACAGATACCAATTATATCTTGTCGATTTCTGGTGTCAAGTGACTTTATAAGTCTTCAAATGACCCACTATTGAAAGTTATTTGTGATTCAATATTTTATCTCTTCTTACAATATTAATTATGGTTTTCTCCCCCTTTTAAATGGTAGCATAGAGTTGTAGCACATATTTAAGCAGTGTGATCCTGCTTCAAATGTGGCTCACTCCCTTACATTACCTAAATATTCCAAATTCCTTATGTCGTTCTGGTTAGTTTCACTTATGCGTAAGCTTAAATAAATTCATTAAGAAAAATATATTCAAATAGTGATAGATGATACCTTGGCATTTTAACTATCATTGTTCAAAAAATCTTTTGTCTGCTAGACAAAAAAAGTAGAACAGTGTTTACATTTTATTTTCACTTATATTTGTATAGTGCTTTACCTTTATGTGGTCCCATATTTAGGAACTATTATATTTCTTTATGAAATCCCCTCATTTTAGAACCAAATCTACAGACAATGAACTCATGATTTTTTTTCTAATAAAGGCTTTTTTCCTTCACTTTTGAAACATGATTTCAAAATTTTGAAGATAAATTCAGATTCTTGTGCTTTGCTCAAACATTTTCTATTTCACTCCATTACTTCTTCATGGCTGCTGAGGGGACATATATGACTAGAATATCGCTTCCCTATTAGTAATTATTTTTTTCCTCTGATTCCTTTAAAGATACAGTTTTTTTTTCTTTAATTTTCTAGAGATAGATATGGCATGCCTAAGTGTAAATGTTTGAACTTTTTTTTACTGTAATTTTTTTTTATTTTGACATATTTCTGGTACTTTACATATTCTGAGCGTGGTGTTTTGTGAAATTATTAGCTATTCATTTCAATATTGCTTCTACTTCATTCTCCCTTTCATTCTTGTATTCGCAGTACCCATTTGTTACGGCATTGCAGTTATCCCATAGTTCTTGAATACTCTGCCATTCCTTCAGTGTGTTTGTCTGTTTTCTGTTTCTGTCTCTTTGAAGAATCCTTTGACCACAAAACAATAGGCAGAGGTCCTGTCCCCAGAGTTTCAAGTATGCTCCTGAGCTCACTAAAGATTCTTTTATTTCAGTTGAATTGTTTTTAAATCTTGGCATTGCATTTCAATTTTTCTTAGTTTTCCCATCTGTCTTCTTACATTACCCATCTGTTGTTTCATGCTGCAAACTTTCTCCATTAAAACTCTCAGAATATCAATAAGTACATTTCAACTTTACATACTAATAGCTGAAGAAAATTCTTTCACATCAGGCTGGTTCTGAGGCTTTTTATAGCTCTTCAAACTTTATTGTTTTGCCCATTAGTGTTGTGTAGTATTTTTGCTTATTTTGTTTTGTTGAATTATGGACAGAGAAGCTTGGATAATGACACTTGTTAGTATTTGGACAGCCTTATTTCATAAAGCAAACAATTGAAATAATACTCGTGAGGGTACCTCAATACCACATTCTCATATTTAGAAAGTTACTTCAAATTAAAAATAAGCAAAGAACTAAATATAGAGAAACTGTAATATATATATATATATATATATATATATATATATATCCCACATTTTTCTCAATAAGACATCATCATCCTCCAAATGTCATATCATAGGATACAAGTTAAATCTGAGCCAGGTATGATGGCACATGCCTTTAATCCTGGCACTCTGGAAGCAGAGGCAGGTGGATGTTCGTGAGTTCAAGGCTAGCCTGGTCTACAGAGTAAGTTCCAGGACAGTTGGGGCTCAGGGAGACCCTGTCTCAAAAAAGACAAAAACAAAAACAGTTAAATCTCAATAAACACTAATATATCAAGATAATGCTATATATTCTATCATACCATAATGGAATAAAATAGAAACCAATTAGGAGAAAAATAGAGAAACTACAAAACACTGGAGAATAAACAATGCATTTTCTAGTGAGCAGAGGTTCATCAAAAAAATGAGAGAAAAAAATTCGTAGAGACAAAGAAAAATGTGAACAAAACCTACCGTGAGCTCTAAGAAAAAAATTGATATAAACTTTGTTCTTAGGACTAACCAAGGTAGTCCTAAGAACAAAGTTTATATCAATTTTTTTAAAGAGAGAAATAGTAATTAAACACACCCATTATTCCTGTGGAAGACATGGGTTCATTCCCCCAGCATGTACATTGTAGTTCACAGTGATTTGTAAACTCCAGTTCTAAGAAACCAGATGTGGTGGTGTGAATCAGAATGTCCCCAATAGTCTCCAAGTATTTGTAAGTTTTGTCCCCAGTTGTTGGCACTGTTTGGGAGAAAGATGTGGCCTTACTGGAGGAAGCTCATCACTGGGGGTAGGCTTGCAGAAATAACAGCCTTGCCAATCCCAGTCTCACTCTGCTTCCTCTGACCTCTTGAAGATGTGAGCTTCAGCTTTCTGCTCCTGCATGGGGAACTCCTGCCACCACGCTTCCCTGCTATGAGGGCCTCTAATTACCCTGGAACTGTCAACTGTAAGCGCAAATAAACTCTTCCTTCTATATATTCCCTTGGTCATGGTGGTTCTGTACAGCAACAGAATAGTGACTCATACACCATATGTCCTTTCTGGACTCCAGAGGCACCAGTAATATATATGATGTACATATGTCCCTGCTGAAAAAGCACACATAAAATAAAAACAAACTAATCACTACTTAGGCACATAATGGAATCATTACGGATCATCCTCAAAAATCCAGATATTGTTCTACTGTTTCAGCCAGCATATCACTCCTGGACATATACCAAAATAGTGCATAGCCTACTACACAAACATCTATTTATCTGTGTTAATTGCTATATTTTCATAAAAGCCAGGCATCCAGAAAACAGCCTGTGTGTCACTTAACAGATGGATGGATAATAAACATATGGTGCATGTGCACAATGGAATATTATTCAGCTCTTAAGAAAAAAAGTAATAAAATTCACAGTAAATGGATGAAATTAAAAACAGTCACCCTAAATTAACCCAGATTCAAAAAAATAAGGTTCACACATTCTTTCTCAAGGCTGTATTCTAGCTTTGAAATCTTATATATGCATATTTCAGTTTGAAAATCCAGAGAGATCCAGAAACTAATAAATAACATGTAACAATTCATAAAATCAAGTGGTGTTGATTTTTGAAAGGTTAATAAGATTGACAAACCATTAGCTCACCTGACAAAAAGAAACTGAGAAAATCTCAAACTAACAGAAATAGAGATGAAAAGCATGTCATTGGATCACATCCAGAGGAATGCAGACAATTTTTAGAAAACATTTTGGAAAATTTTGACTGCCAAGCCTGGAAAACATAGCAAAAATGAGTGGATTTCTAAATGCATAGCATTTACCAAATTAAAGCTAGAAAATGATTATGAATAACATAAGAAACATTAAAATAATTTGCATTGAAGCCCTAATTAAAAGTCTCCCTTCACTGTCAGCCCATGAAAGGAAACAGCCAGAATTGACCAGAGTCCAAGACAACAGCTCCAGAGAAAGTAGACTGTTTTGCTTCTCATCCACCTATGCCCCTTTTCTGAGCCTAGAGAACAATCTGCGGAAGAGGGAGGGTGGTAGAATGTAAGGGCTGCGACTGGGGTAAATGGTGAAACTACAGTAATATAGTCTGGACACTCATTTGATCAAATTGATTGAACATACAAACCCCCCTGCTGGATGGTGGGACCCATGGTCTGTGTGGGTTTGGGCACAACTGCTTGCAAATTGGTTTTACATGAAGGATGCTTGTACTCATAAATTATTACTTATTGTTAAAAAATGAAAAAAAAAACGAGAGAAAGATGCAGGACAGTTATGGCAGAATGCATGATTTGGGATGGGGTGGGGTGGGGTGGGGGGAAGGGAAAGAGAAATATGCCTGTACTGAATTGGAAAATGATGTATGAAATACACAAAACATCAATAAAAAATGAAAATTAAAAAAAAAAAAGTCTCCCTTCAAAGACAATGGAAGGAATGGAAAGATGACTGAGTATGTTTATCGTTTATCAGCCATTTTTTTTTTATTCCGGTCTGTCTGATACAGGGTCTTTATTTATCTTGTAGATTCCATCCACCTGGTCTGCTACCCCAGTTAAACTTATGCAGCACCACCTCGTTTGGCTTCAATCAGATTTTTTAACGAAGATCTGATACAAAATTGTCTTAACTTTTTCTACAAGAAAAGAAAACTACAAAGGTAATTCTACAAAGCCAGTATGATCTTGGGATTAAAATCAGGTAAAGTCATAAGAAATAACCCAACTATAGTCATAAAAACAGTCTGGTGTTGGCATAAAAACAGACCTGTAGATCAATGGAACAAAATTGAAGATCCAAACTTGAGCTCATGTAATTTCAGCCACCTCATATCTGACAAAGGGGCCAAAGAGACACAATGGAAGAAAGACAGCATCTTCAGCAAATGGTGTTGGAAAAACTGGATCACCATTTATAGAAAAATATAATTAAACCCCTACCTCTCACCCTCTACAAAATCAACTCCAATGGATCAATGACCTCAGTGTGAACCTGAAACTCTGAAGGTGATGGAAGAAATCGTTGTCAATAACCTATAAGACATAGGCATAGGAAAAAGACCTCTTTTCAATTTTTTTTAGGGTTTTACAACTTTTAAAAACAATTTAAATATATTCTCCTATAATGGTAAATGAATGTCTGTCTTGCATCCAAAGTCTGGTGGACACGTGCTCAGCGAGCAAATAAGCTGTCAGACCGACCACGGTCAGAAGAAGACTATCAAGGTGTCGGATTCCAAACACAATCGAAACTGCGACGAATATCTCCATAGACGAATCCTGGCTAGTTTCAGACGGTGGTATCTCGTCCGCCAAACCATGTGGGATGCTAACGGGATCGAACAACTGAGAGTCACTCACTGAATAAGAAAAGACTGGTCAGGCACCTTAACCGCTAGTAGGCCATCTTCTCCCAAGGAACACCTAATATCATAAATCAGGTCAGTAGCAATAACATGAGACAAGAAGAAAATAAAAGGAACAAGACAAACTGACAAGTGGAGACCTTTATATAAATAAAATAAATCTATAAACAAAGCAAAAGAAAAAAATAAAAGTGAATTAAAAAAAAAAAAAAAGAAAAAGAAATAACCCAGACTCCAGGCTGTTTCCTTGATGTACATGAGCACAAATCTTTCCTAGCAAATCTAATTCAGGAAAGCATTAAGAAGATCATAGACTATAACCAAGGATGTTCCATCCTAGAGAGGCAAACTTTATTCAATATGTACAAATCAATATGCAATACCCAAGGTAAACCTCAATGGATACTAGAAAGGCATTTGACAAACTCCAGAATGCCTTCATGATAAAAGCCCTGGAGAGTTCATCAATAGACTGACTGTTTCTCAAAATAATAAAGTCTATATACAACAAAAATAGAGCCAAAATATACTATATACAGCCAAGCTAAGAGCATTTCATCTAAAATCAGGAATGTCCACTTGCCCTATTCTTATTCACTACAATGCTGGAAGTCTTCACTATAGCAATATAACAAGAGAAAGACACAAAATTTATATTTAAAAGGCAACAGAAAATGTCTAATTAATTCTATCTCAAGAAGTCACGTTTCTATATTTAAAACCCTATAGAATCTACTAGAAAATGCTTTAGTATAATAAGCACAGTAAAATTAGAGGCTAAATAATCAATACTAGAAAAAAATCCTTCATATACATCAAAAACTATTTTTCAGAAAAAAAATTATGAAGAGATCTGATTCATAATATCTCCATTTCCCCCAAAAATCAAGTACCTAGAAATACACTAAGCAAAAAAATACAAAGACTACTTCAAATATAATGATATATAAAGGAAAATAAAGAAGGTAATAGTTGAGGTAAAGGACTTCCATTTTCCTAGACTGGCAGAATTAATATTTTGAAAATAGTTGCACTATCAAAATTAGTTAGCAGATTTAATGCAGTTTGTATATAAAGTATGTTGCCATATGTCCAAAATCTACAAAAAAAAAAAAAATCTGAGAATCCACATGGAGCCACAATGGATTGTGAACAGCTAGGACAAACCTCAGGAGTAACACAGAAATTCCAGCATTAACTTATCTCAATTAAATGACAGTGCTTTAATGATAAAGAAAGCCTGGTATGGGCATAAAGTCAGACAGGTAGAGCAATTGTGCAAACAGAGGACTCAAATATAAACAATTTGGTGGTCATTCAATTTTGGACAGAGGATGTAAAAACATGCTATGGGAGAATAAAGGTTTTCTGATTGAACAAGCGATGCTGGAAAAACTGGATCTACAACTACAGAAGAATAAATGGAGTTCATAACTTTCACTTTCGACAAAAATCAATTCAGAATTGATCTAACATTTTATTTAAATGTTGAAACATTCAAACTACTATATGAAAACATAGAGAAGGTTCATTCATTTATTAGATTAGCTAATAACTTTCTGAGCAGGGCATCAAGAACACAGCAACTATTCCCCCATATCAACAGATGGAACTCCATGAAATTTAAACTTGATGCACAGGCAAATATCCAGCTATCTGAACACACACACAACACACAGAATGGGAGAAAAATCTTCACTAGCTATATTTTATACAGTTACTAGTATCTAAAATTTACCAAGAACAACAAAAATTAAAAACCAAGTGAACAAATCAGTGGATCAAAATATGAACTAATGAATTGAAAAGACAGTTTCAAAAGAACCAAAAACAGTAATATCAAATAACTGTTTCCAAAAGTAGTCAACATTCCTATTCATGAGAGAAACACAAATTAAAGCTAATTTGAACCACTATCTTCTGCAGACCCAATGCTATCCTCTATAAACCTTTTAACTGTGGGAGAGGAACTGGGGGCAGAAAATTCCTTATTCACAATTGGAGGGAGTGCAAATTAATATGGCCATTATCAAAATAAGTTCAGGGATTCATCAAAAATCTGAAATAGAAATCCTATATTACCCAACCATCTCACACCTGGGCATTTAACCAGAGAATGCCGTATCCTATAATAAAGATATTTGCATACCCATGTTTATTCTTGTTCTATTTACTGTAGGAAGGAAATGTAAAAAAGCCTAGATGCCCATTAATAGAAAAAAAGGTAGTGAAAATGTGGTACATATATAAAATAAAATTAAAATAATGAAATTTTGAGGGAAAGAGGATATATTTATAGTGCATCTTTTTTTATTTCAACAACTTTAATTTCCATTTTTTGTTGATGCTTTGTGTATTTCATACATCATTTTCCAATTCAGTTCAGGCATATTTCCCTTTCCCTTCCCCCACCCCACCCCACCCCATCCCAGATCATGCATTCTGCCATAACTGTCCTGCATCTTTCTCTGTTTTTTTTTATTCATTTTTTAACAATAAGTGATAATTTATGAGTACAAGCATCCTTCATGTAAAACCAATTTGCAAGCAGTTGTGCCCAAACCCACACAGTTCATGGGTCCCACCATCCAGCAAGGGGGGGCTTGTATGTTTAAGCAAGTTGATCAAATGAGTGTCCAGACTATATTGCTGTAGTTTCACCATTCACCCCAAACGCAGCCCTTACATTCTACCACGCCCCCTCTTCCACAGATTGTTCCCTAGGCTTAGAAAAGGGGCACAGGTGGATGAGAAGCAAACAGTCTACTTTCTCTGGAGCTGTTGTCTTGGACTCTGGTCAATTCTGGCTGTTTCCTTTCATGGGCTAACAGTTTGTCCGGGAATAACCTTTCAATCCTACTAATGAAGCACAAGCAATTAGATATATAGGTATTTAAACAGTACTAATTGTTATGGTAAGTTACTTTGGAATAGACACAGATGCTTGGATGGTATGTTAATCCATGAATTACATTTTTTTCTGTTAAATATGACAGGGTCTTACTGTGGCTTATAACATTTCCTAGCCATTAGAGGATGTAAGCTTGTGACATCAGCTGCAGGTTATTCCTCCAAGGAGACAGCTAATAGCCAATTAGATTTGGGATATATAGGCATATGGCTGCCACTGCG
>VZQC01012791.1:880114-974990 GCA_009823505.1 Rhizomys pruinosus
TTTTTAGGATATTAACAACATATTGGCTGTCAGAAATCAGGTTGAAAGGAGCATTAAAGGTCTGAAACACTGTTATGACTATAGAGGGGACAGTGAAAGCAAATCTTACCGTGTCTTGAGAGTGAAGGGGAATGGAAAAGAAGCAATCTTTTATGTCTATAATTATAATGGGCCAGTGTCTTGTAATTGCTGAGGGCAAAGGAAACCCCCGCTGCATGGGCCCCATAATTACCATTTGTTTAAGGACCCTCGCCGCCCCATTCCCATCTGCCCTTTTGTTATTTGTATGACTGCAGCCGCTAGGCCAGAATTGGTAAGAGGGCCACCTAATTCCCGACAGACCTTCATCCACACTTCAAAGCCTTTATTTTTGTAAGGGTTTATTGCCTGCCTACACTCCTTTGTACATTGTTCAAATACCAATTGTTTAACAAGCTGCATGGCAGTGTCACCAAATACTTTTCCTGCTGCCTCCACCATTCTTGCCACAAAATTTTTTATGATTTTAAAATCGAGTGGCTCATAATAACGGTTATTGTCCTGTTGGTTTTGGAAGACTGGAAAACATAGGGCTGGATTTTGAGCGGCTACATCACTCCAGCACTCTGGATGAAATGAAGTGCCAGATACTGCAAAAGGCGGAGGGGGTCCCGGGGCCATCAGCAGTAGCGGAGGTCCCAGGGCTGCTGGCTGTATGCTAACCTTCACTTGCTCCATGCTTTCTACCAGACTCTCCAACTCATCAGCCGAAGTATCCTGCTATTCATCCTCAGCCCCTTTGGGTAGCTCCTGTTCCTCTTTTAGCTGCTGTAGAAGTTTTTCCCCTTTTTTTATTTCTGCTGCACAGCTCCCTTCATCGCCCAAGCAATTTCTTATTAATTTCCAAATCAGAATTACACCTCTCTGCAGAATTCCTTGTTCCTCAGCAAACATTAGGGCCGCCCCAACTTTTCCCAGCAATGTGGTGTGAGGTTTCCGGTCACAAGAAACCAGGGCACAATCATTCTCAGCAGTTCCTTTAAGGCATCGCACAAGGGCCACATTGAATTTGAATTCCCCATAGTCTCTACTTCCGAGAACCTTATAGTCCCACCTTACCTGGGAACATGCCGGCTAGCCCACCTGCCTGTGTCTGGTTCTGAACCGTGCTCGCACCGACGGAAATTCCCCATACGGGCCACCACTTGTCACTCTCCTCGTCGCTCTGTTCCTGGCCAGCAGGAAAAAGGAGAAGACACACTCTTGTTCTTCCAGACACAGTTTATTCAGGCAACTCATACATCAACTCTCTCCCTCTCCTTCCAGTGTAAGTGGTATGCACAATATACGGAAGTCAGTGGACACACTAATGAGGGTTCAGGTTTGGCGTTCTCTTATTGGCTGGGGAATGAGCTGGGCAGTCAGGTGACAATCAGGCAATAAGACCTGGCCAGGGTCCAAAGCACCATTTTGGCCAACGCCCGCTCTCCACACCTTTCCTGTTCTGAAGGTTCTCCTAATCCACTGGATACTCTCTCCTCAATTCCAGTTGTTGGCAGGGGGTGAATTCCTGACTTAGCCCAAGCCCCGGTACCTGCCTGGAGCAGTGGCAGGCTGCTTCTGAGGCCCCAACACATGACCTCACTATTGCACTGAGCCACACCCAAACCCAGGACCACTTCTGGCTACTAGTGGGGGGCAACCCGGCCAGGCAGCCACACTCTGCCGGAGGCTTAGGGTTCCAATCTAGGCCCGCCAGCCACCAGCCCCTCTGCCACAAACCAGCAAATTAATTGTACAGCACCCTGCGAGTCAATGTCCTAAGTTTTTACCTGCCTGGAGCAGTGGTGGGCTGCTCCTGAGCCCCCAACAAATGACCTCACTATGGGGCCCAAGCCAGACCCAAACCCAGTATAGTGCATCTTAACCAAGGTGACTCAAAATAAGAAAAAAAACAAAAAGTTGATCTTTGTACATAAATCCTAGTCTATAATGTATCCATGGATATATGAAAAGATTTGTAAATGTGGACATAATGGAAACAAAATGTAAAGTAATGAAAGATGATACATAACTCATTTCTTTTCCAGTTTTATTTCTGTCATAACTTTTTTTCTTGTGGTCGATACATGAATAAAAAGATAAATGATGTGAAATTACAGCACACTAAACAGAGCTCCATGTCTTCAGAATGGCCACTCTACTTGTATAGACATTAACTGCATGTATAGAGGTTTGGACTGAGTGAGTTTTTGAATGGCTACATTCATCTACCCTTGAGTGTTTTATTTGTAGGTACATTAAATAAAGGGATTTTTCATTAAAAATAAGCCATAGACCAGGATACCAGCATTGTCTGAGAATTCTGCTATGTAAAGAATCACTTTTTAACATACCCCCATATGATGATGGACAGAAAAATATTTTCTCTCTCTCTCTCTCTTCTCTCTCTCTCTCTCTTTCCTTTGATTCTGTTATCTTAAACTCCTACCTCTCTTTTAGCCCTAGTTATTCCACCAATTGTCCTTTCTTCAAGATAGCCACATCAATTCTTACGATAATATGATATCAACTCAGAGCATGGAGGTATGCATCAGGATGTTGAACTGTTTCCAGGCTAAGACTGGAGAATTAGGAGATGAGGGAACAGGGAAAGAGTTCTCATCTCTTCTCAACACATAAGTGAAAAATATAGTTAATATGTCTAAAATTATGGATTATTATATATAAAACATTTTTGTACTAAGTGTAGCCATCACTATGAAATTTTACTAAATATTCCACAATGGAATTAATTAAATAGCTCCTTATACATACCATTTATGTATCAATACACTTTTTTTTGTCTTTTCGAGACAGGGTTACCCTGTACCCCCAGCTGTCCTGGAATTCACTCTGTAGACCAGGCTGGCCTTGAACTCACAAAGATCCGCCTGCCTCTGCCTCCCAAGTGCTAGGATTAAAGGCGTGTGCCACCACGAAAGTTATAGATAGTCAGTCACAAAAATCTGTATAGAGAAAGAAGTGACTGTCACAGTTCTAAATTCAACAATAACATCCACATATGGCCTACCAATTGTACAATTATATTAACACTACATAATGGTCTCTTTGGAAAAGAAAGATTATATGAAATTAAAATTAATTAGACTCAAATGAAAAAAAAACACAAATATAAAGATATGATCAATTAATTGCTTACCTAATGGCTGAATCTACACTTGCTAAAGATTTAGGTCAAAACAAAACTCAATAATCTATGTCACTGTACTAATCTGAGGTCAATGGGATTTATAGAAAGCAAATTACAATATAAAGAAGAAAGTAATAACTTTCAGAATAATATGTATAATCATTTTCAATTTAGTTAAAGTCTATATAGAATTTATAAATTGAACTACACAGAGATATAGTATCTTATGATTATAATATATTTCTTTGAAGTAATGTCTAATCGTATATTAATATGTTATCACGCAATGGTCTCTGAGTGGTATTGGTTAACTATGAGAGGTCTTAGTTATGTCTGTGAACCTAAGTGAGATTCCTATCCCAAGCAACTTGTTAGGGAGTAAAAGTTGAGCCACATGTGGTGGTGCACGACTTTAATCCTAGCACTTGGGAGGCAGAGGCAGGTGGATCTTTGTGAGTTCATGGCCAGCCTGGTCTACAGAGTGAGTTCCAGGACAACTGGGGCTACAGGGAGACCCTGTCTTGAAAAGACGAAAAAAGAAAAAAAAGTTCCCAACCTGATGCTGGTGTTTCCAATCTGAGACCGAGTAGTATCATGGCTGTGGGCCTCTGATGATGTGAAATATCACAGAGCAGAGCAAACCACTCAAAACCTGGCTCAGGAAGTAGAAATGATAGGTCCCAAAGATTTCTTTAAAGGCACACTGGCAATGCAAAAAGACTTCCAAATATGCCCTACATCTTGAAAATATACAGTACCAGCCAAGTCTGGTGGTGCATGTCTTTAATCCCAGCACTCCACAAGCCGTGGCCAACACCTAAATATCACCTATTACTATGTCCCTGAGGTCAAGCTTGGTGACTGTGCTTGTTTGAATGAGAATGTACTTTACAGGTTCCAAGTATTTTGGACAGTTTGTCCCCAGTTCATGGTGCTATATTGGGAGATCTTACAAGATGTAGCCAAGCTTGAGGAAGCAAGTCACTGGGTATAGAATTGGAGAGTTGTTAAACCTTGCTGGATTTCCAGTTCCTCTCTGCTTCCTGTGCCTGCTTCAAGATTTGCCTGCCCCTCTTTATACTCTGGCCACCTCCTGCCACCATCACTACCAACCATGATAGACTAAACTAATCTCTGTGGAACCCTGGAGCTGTTCATTCAAACTCTTCCTTCCATAAGTTACTTTGGTACATGTGTTATCACATCAACAAAGAATAACTAATATGGCGACATAGGCTAAAAGCACTTGAGAGACATTTGGAACCTATAATGCAATATGGCAGGTATAGTTATGGACAAAACATTAAACTAAATGATACAATGAATTAAAATTGATACAACATTGAATATGAATTTAATCTTGATTCCATTGTTAAATCCAGAACTACTATTTCATATTAATAAAGCTAATGCCTTGTCCATAAATTTATAGTGCTGAATATTTCAACCTAATATTTCTTGTGTCATGTCTCTTGCATACAGAGGTAGTAGGAACTATTTTTATATAGAGGTAAGCCTGAACTTTAGTAATATATTATTATATCTCATACTGTAACCACTAAAATATCACCTAATTAATTCTGTGTTAATTATAATTTGACATATTTTAATCTATTCAATTGCAATGAGTAATTTTGGTACTTTGCTTCAACTCTTTAAAATGTACATTCTTCATAATAGATGTCTCAAGGAGTTATCTTGCAACATAATTAGGAATTAATATATATTATTCATGGCTTAATCAAAAGCATTGTAAATTGATATGGAACTTCAATGCCATATCAGTGTGAGTCTAATCACTGGTATTTCATTTGCACATTTTCTTTTTTTTTTTTTTTGGCCTTTTCGAGACAGGGTCTCCCTGTAGTCCCAGCTGTCCTGGAACTCACTCTGTAGACCAGGCTGGCCTTGAACTCACAAAGATCCGCCTGCCTCTGCCTCCCAAGTGCTAGGATTAAAGACGTGCGCCACCACGCCTGGTGATATTCATTTGCACATTTTCTTCATTCAACTTCTACAATAAACAGAGGGATTGGAAGCTCTTGGGGAACAGGGAGAGCACAGTATGTGTTTGAAATATCTGTGTTTTATAAAGTGATACAGAGGAAAGACCTAGGAGGTGTATACCCATTGTATTATACAGGAAATATTTCATGGGCCACTTGAAATGTAACCTTTCAAGCAAAGACCAAGGTCATATTTGTCCTCTCTAGGCTGCACAAAACGTATTTACTATGTATACACATATGTATATATTGGACAATTTCTATCAGTGGACATCTGAAATGTCAGCAATAAATAATGCAAAAGAGGCTATAATCTCCTACTACCTGTGGTAGTCTTGGCAGTCAATGAAAGAAACACAAAATTTTAGAATTCTTAATGTGACTGTTACGTGTTTTTTGTAAATTAAACGACTTTGGTTCTTAAGGACTTTTCTTAGTCACAGGTTTTAGAATACAATGATGAGGACTCTAGAATCTGACTGAGTCCAGAAAGGTTCTTATTAACAAAAAGTATTCTTAAAAATATTTGCTCTTTTTATTTTATTATATGAGTGTATTGCTTGCTTGTATGCAAGTGCACAAAAGTTATGCAGGGAAGAAGACATGAAATTCCCCTGGAACTTCAGACACGGACTGTAGTTAAACACCATGTGGCTGAGGGGGACAGAACCCAGATCCTCTGCAAGAGCAGCCATTGCTCATAACCACTGAGCCATCTTGCCAGGCCTCAAAATTATTTGTAATAACCAAATGAAAATGTTCATTTATTCTATTGGGCTTTTAGTAGTGGTTATTAAATATTAAGAGGATTTGTATGAAATGCCTGAATAAGATAAATATTAATTTTCAAAAAATAAAGCTCTAGGCTTTCAGTGCAAGGGCAAGGTGAGCGACAGTCTGGGCTTCTCAGCGGGGGGGGGGGGGTCCAGAGCCATCCAAGCTCTGTAGCTTCCAGCACAGTGTTGTAAGACCATCTGAACCCCATGCTTCTGGTGCAGTCTGTGGAGCTGCTCCAACTTCCATATCGGATCAGGTAAGGCCCAGAGGTAACCTTGGTGGTGACAGGATTGGGTGGACAAAACCAGTGCCGCCCACCCCCCTTGCAGCTATCCTGGTGGGAACAGAGAAGGTAACTCGAGCACAAAGTAACAGATCAGACAGCAAGCCTTGCAACCTAGAGGAACGGGCCTTCTACCAATGGAAGAAGCCCTTGAATTACACATCAGATTATAAACAAATCAAATCCACATGCTAAGAGCACAAAGGAACATCGATAATGTGGGAAAAGCAAATAATAAATCCCCACCAAAATCTATCAGTCGTATAGAAGACTCCAACAATGAGTTTTTCCTGGAGATAACACAGGACACAAATCTAAAAATAACAATAATAGACATACTCAAAGAATTAAGGGAGAGAATGACAAACTCAGGAATGAAGTGGAAACACTGGAAAGTTCCCACACTGAAATGAAACAGGAAACTGACCAGCAAATCAAGGATCTAGAAGGAAAGAATGACAAACTCCAAAGAGAATTGGAAATACTAAATGAATCACAGGATGAAATCAAAATGAAATTCCACACTCATCCAATCAGCAGGAAAAGATGGGAGAAAGCCTCAGTAACAGATTGGATGAAGCAGAAAGTAGAGTATCAACGCTGGAAGATAAAAATGGAAGAACTACAATGCTCAAAGAAAGATTGTGAAAAATTTAACAAAAATCACAAGTGTGGAACAATCAGGAAATATGGGACACTATGAAAAGAACAAACATCATAGGGATAGAGGAAGGAGAAGAATCCCAGGACAAAGGTATGGATCAGAACTTCAACAGAATAATAGAAGAAAATTTTCACAGACTAAAAAATGACAAACCCATACAAATAAAATAAGCACATAGAGTACCAAACAGACAAGATCAGAAAAGGAATACCCCACACCATATCATAGTCAAAACACTAGAGGCCCCAAACAAAGGCAAATTACTGAAGGTGGCAAGAGAAAAACAAGTTACATATATAGGGAAATACCTCAGAATTACAGCTGCCTCTCAGTGCAAAGATGAAAGCCAGTAGAACATGGACCAAAGTATTGCCAGTATAATCGACTACAGATGCCAACCCAGATTAATATGTCCAGCAAAAATGTCAATTATAGTAGAAGGAGAAAGAAAAATCTTTCATGACATGAACAAGATGAAAGAATTCATGTCCAGGAAACCAAATCTTCAGAAAATACTTGGAAGAAAGGAGCAACTATCCCCAAGCAGCTAGAGAGTAATGAATGAATGTATAACTGCAGAAATACAAACATAGCCTGTGCTGGATAGCTTTAGTGTCAACTTGACACACCTTGGTTGAGGGAGCCTCAGTTGGGGAATTGGCTCCATTGGAGTGGCCTGTGGGCACATCTGCAGAGTATTGTCTTGATTGCTGAGCAATGTGGGAGGGTCCAGCCCACTATGAGTGGTGACACCTCTGGGCAGGTTGTTGTGTATGGTATATGAGGGCAGGCTGGGCATGGACCAGGGGAGCAAGCCAGTAAGCAGCATTCCTCCATGGCCTGTACTTCAACTCCTGTCTCCAGGTTCCTGCCCTGAGTTTCTGCCTTGGGCTCCCTGAGTGATGAACTGTGACCCAGGAGATGTGAGCTGAATAAACCCTATCCTCATGCAAAATTGAATACAAAGGGAGGAATTGTAGTAGCTTGTACACTGAGAATTACACAGTGCGCCTACTCAGAGCTTGTCCCTTGTCAAACTAACCAGCCCTAAGCAGGTGGCCATAGCTACAGCTGAGTCAGAGAACTGGGCTGATCACAAGGCGACATGATGATCACAGTAAGAGGAGAGCAGAATGTGAACAGTATAAAAACCCTAACCTTGCCCCCAGTAAAGGAGTTTGCGGCAGCTCGTCTTCTGCCCGCTTTCACCCGACTCCTAGTGTCTGTGTGTTGACTCTGCGCCTCTCACCCCCTTTCCTTCATGGTCAGACCACAAAGTTCCCCAGCAGGCAGGCCTGGGGGATTGACAATAGGGAAAGTGGTTATAAATTTAATAACCAGTCAATGTGAATTTCTCTTTTATCAAATCTTCTTCTAGAAGAAAAACAAATATGTGATTAAATGTCATTGCTGGGGCTGGAGAGATGGTTTAGCAGTTAAGAGCACCAAATGCTCTTGCAGAGGACCTGGGTTTGATTCCCAGCACCCACATAGCAGCTAAGAACTGTCTTGGAGTCCAGTTCCAGGGGAATCCAACACCCTCTTCTGACCTCCGCAGCATTGCACTACACAGGTGCACCTACCTACATGCAGACAAGTACATTCATAGACATTAAAAAAAAGTCAGTGCTGTGATGTCACATGCATGATTAATTAGGGTTACAGAATATCTTTGGAAAAGTCTTCAGGAAAATCTGAATTAGGAAGACTTAAGAAAATAGGCATTTGGCTGCCTCGAGATCTCCATTCCACTGTAGTTAAAATCACTTATCTGTGACCATGCACACTGCTTTTGTTAAGGACATGTTGACTGAACAGAGGGATTTAAAAACAAGGACAAAGAAGTGGAATCCTTAGAAATAATTTAATCCCAGCTTTAATGCTCACATGAAAATTTCAAATACGAATTGAAAATTAAAATGAAAGTATAATTCATTAAGTTATATAGTTTCATAATTATAGATGAGACATTTGAAATACCTATGTTTAGAATGTTTATCCTATGTAATACAGCCAAAAATTAAGAATAAACTTTAAGGTAGAATTTACTTTCATCTGTTTAGTTGGGTAATTCTACATCCTATACACATCTGATTTAACAGCATTGTGTTACATTTGAATAGGAACACACTCATTAACATAAAAAGTTTAAAGAAGTAAATAGATAAATGTACTGATTCTCTTCACTGAATAAAAATTGACTATAGAAAGTTAGAGGACTAAACTTTTGACAGAAAATATTTATTATTACAGTGATGTATAATTTTTTTTTTTGGTCTTTTTGAGACAGTGTCTCCCTATAACCCCAGCTGTTCTGGAACTCACTCTGTAGACCAGGCTGGACTTGAACTTACATAGATCCATCTGCTTCTGCCTCCCAAGTGCTAGGATTAAAGGCATGTGCCACCACGCCCAGAGGATCCCTCTCACCAGAATATTTATAGATGTCCCCGAAGAGGAAGTAGAATTTCTAATATAGATGTATTTTCTTTAAATAGTATATAAATAGATAGATGATAGATTGATAGATAGATATATAGATGATAGATAGATGATAGATAGATAGGTAGATAGATAGATGGATAGATAGATAGATAGATAGATGGATGGATAGATAGATAGATAGATAGATAGATCTTTTGACACATGGTATCCCTGTAGCCCAAGATGGTCTGTAGACCATTGGCCACATTCTCACAAAAATCAGTATGTATACTGAACCCATTAATAAGTATATTTATGAAAAAAATAATAGTTGAAGAGATCACAGGGCCTAGAGAGATGTATCAGCAGTTAAGAACACCAGTTATTCTTGCAGAGGACCCAGGTTAGAATCCCAGCACCCACTTGGAAGTTAACAACTGTTTTTTTTAATAGGTATTTATTTATTTTTATTTATTTGTGTTTTTCTTATTAATTTCCATTTTATTTATTTGACATTTAATAATTACATGTACTTACAGAGTACAAGACACTAATACATGTTTACAGCGTGTAATGATCAAATCAGAGTGATTAACATTATACATTCCTTAAATATTTGTAATTTCTTTATGTTGGGAATATTTAAACTCTTCTAGTTTTTTGTTTGTTTGTTTGTTTGTTTTAATTGATGCTTTGTGTATTTCATACATCATTTTCCAATTCAGTTCAGGCATATATCCCCTTCCCTTCCTCTCACCCCTCCGCTACCCATCCCAGATCATGCATTCTGCCGTAACTTTTCTGCATCTTTCTCTGTTTTTTGGTTTTGTTTTGTTTTCATTTTTTTTTAACAATAAGTGATAATCTGTGAGTGCAAGCCATCCTTCATGTAAAACCAATTTGCGAACAGTTGTGCCCAAACCCACACAGCTCATGGGTCCCACCATCCAGCAGGGGGGCATGTATGTTCAATCAAGTTGATCAAATGAGTGTCCAGTTTATATTGTTGTAGTTTCACCATTCACCCCAATCGCAGCCCTTACATTCTACCGCACCACCTCTTCCGCAAATTGTTCCCTAGGCTTAGAAAAGGGGCACAGGTGGATGAGAAGCAAAACAGTCTACTTTCTAATTCCAGTTCCAGGGGATCTGACAGTTTTCTGTTCTCTACAGGCATTACAAGATATGGGTGCATTTATACACATGGAGGAAATACACTTATGCACATAAAATAAAAATAATGAATCAAAAGAAAGAAGAAATCACATTTTTCAGATGGAATAGGGAAATCATGGAGGAATTGGGGAGAGAGGAAGTGTAGAAACAATAGAAATGCAATAGTTAAGAATGATATTCTCAAATATATAACATTTTGCATTGTATATTTTGTAACTCTAAAAACATAATTGTATCTTCTAAAGGTTAACAGGAAAAGATGATTAGAATGTTTGTGTTCAAAAATAATGTGAAATTTTTGGTTCAAATGGTGCACAGTATAGACTACTAATGAGAAGATGTTCATAGCCAGGTTTGGACCTGCTTGCACTACCTGCCTTAGCTGAAGTGTTTTATCCACACTGTTGTAATCGACCATCTTAGAAATTATTCCTGGGCGAAATTCACCACTTAGTAGGCATTCCTGCAAAATATTAAGATCTTATCATTAGTGGATAGTGTTCCTCTTACCCCACAACCTCTCCAGCGTTTGGTATCCTTTATTGTCTTGAGCAAAGCCAGTGGTATCAGTGTAAGACGAAATGTTAAAGTAGTTTTAATTTGTATTTCCTTAATTATTAGCAACGTCGAACACTTTTTAAAAATGTTTCTCAGCTATCTTTACTTCTTCATTTGTGAAGTCTCTATTCTGCTCTTTACTATACCTTTTGAGTAGATCATTTGTTTTCATCTTCCTTTGTTTTTTGAGTAGTTTACACACTCTGGATGTTAATGCTCTATCATATGTATCACTGGTGAAGATTTCCTCCCACTCTGTGGATTTTCTCTTCACGTCTTTGATTGTTTCTTTCACTGTACAGAATCTCTTGAGTTTAATAAGGTCCCATTTGTCAATTGTTGACTTTTTTTTCCGCACAGATGCTGTCTGATTTAGAAAGTCTTTTGTTTCGTTTGTATGACTATGTCTTGTAGGTTACTACGAACTCTTTTTTTTTCTATCATTTTCAGAGTTTCAGGTTTCAAATTAAGATCTTTGATCCATTTGGAGTTGATTTTTGTACATGGTGAGAGGTAAGGATTTCGTTTTATTCTTTTACAAGTGGTGATCAAGTTATGCCAACACCATTTGCTGAAGATGCTGTCTTTCCTCCATTGAGTCTTCTTGGCCCCTTTGTCGAATATGAGGTGGCTGAAATTGGATGTGCTCAGGTTTGGATCTTCAGTTTTGTTCCATTGATCTACAAGCCTGTTTCTGTGCCAATACAAGGCTGTTTTTATGACTATAGCCCTGTAATATAATTGAAGTCTGATATAGCAATCCCCCCTGTATTGCTCTTTTTGTTCAGGGTTGCTTTGGCTATCCGGGGTCTTTTGTTTCTCCATATGAACTTTAGGATTTTTTTTCTAGGTCTGTGAATAACCTCATAGGTATTCTCACTGGGATTACATTGAATCTGTATATTACTTTGGGCAGGATTTTCATTTTTAGTATATTGATTCTTCCAATCAATGACCATGGGAGTTTTTCCATCTTCTAGTATCTTCCTCAATCTCCTTCTTGAGGGATTTAAGTTTCTTTATAGAGATTTTTAGTGTATTTGGTCAGGTTTGTTCTTAGATAATTTATTTTTTTAGATGCTATTGTGAGTGGGAAAGTCATCTGTATTCCTTCTCCAATTGTTTTTTATTGGCATAAAGAAAAGCTAATGATTTTTCTAAGTTATTTTTGTATCCCACAACTTTACTGAACTTGTTGATGGTTTCTAGGGATTTTCTGGTGGAGTTTTTGGCACTTCTCATGGCATTTTAAACTCACACATCCAATTATGTTTTTAAATTTCATGGTTGTGTAGTCTTCTGTCAAATATAAATAACTCTTATATTTCCATCTTAAATAATTAAGACATTTAAAAAGAGTTTCAAAATTTCAAATTACTCAACATTCACTACTAAAGCTAAAGATGGCAGAGTGATGACTTAATAATTGCTTTTGTCTGAAGCAGGAATCATTCAGGAATTGGTGCCCAGATGCTCATTTCCTTCCCCTTGAGAAAAATTGAGAATATAGAATTAAAATCACGATTAAAAAGACATTTAGGGAAACACTTTTTGACAATGATTAAGTTCCGAATTCTGCTCCAGAGAGGGATTAAAAGTAAGAAATCAGATGATGGAATTTCCTATTGTGTATCATATGCTAGCTCTTGAAGTAATTCTCTTGTCCTTTTTTTTTGTTGTTGTTGTTGTTTCTTGTGTTTTCAGGATGCCATAATTTCTACCCAGTACACTTAAGTATTTTACTGCCATTTTCTCTCACAAATCATTATTATTAGACAAATACTATAAAATCTACATAGCTAGCATAAGGAAGAGCTGCTACTTGGTCCTAAGGGATAACTCCAGATTGGAGAGATGACGTGTCTGCATGAGTATGTACTGAATGTCTCAAATTTGTGGGGGAAAGATGCAGATTATTTTTGCCTACCAGGACAAAACAAATTGGCATCAGTCACAAACACATGCCTAGTACTTCACTGACTTTGTTTAAGTTATTTTTGTAGCTTTCTTAATGACCATACTGTGCACTGACATTAAAAATATATAATGGGACACAGTATTTTAGCTAAAATATATAGTTACTGGATAGCAACTATGAAATAATGATAGATCACTTTTCTTTTTTTTTAATTTTAATTATTTTTGTATGAGTATGAATGTACTGTCTGCATGCAGGTCTGTGCACCCGCGTCATGCAAAGCCGCGGAGGTCAGAAGATGGTCTCCGATTCCCCTGGAACTGGAGTTCTGGAATTGAAGTTACAGACGGTTCTTAGCCTCCATGTGGGTGCTGGGGATCGAACCCGGGTCCTCTGCAAGAGCAGTCGGCGCTCTTAACTGCTAGGCTATCTCTCCAGCCCAGATAGATCACTTTTCAAAAAAGATTTTTCAATAGTTCTGAACAGACAAAGTCCCCCTCGGAAGCCATTCAGGAAACTTCATGGATACATTTTTATTAAAAAGAATGAAATGAGACTTCTGATAGATTAATATACAGGATTCCATAAACTCTGAACTAAAAGTCTACACACATGAAAATATTTGAAAAATGATTTGTTCATGTTTTTCTTTACTTGTTTTCCACAGTCCAGTTTTGGGGGTTCTGAAAACCTGAGTGAAAAAGTTGGAGGATGCAGGCAAAAAAGTCAGACATAGAAGCAGGAATATTTTACTATAGAAATACAGCACAAAACCACAAGTTCCTGGGTACCATGTAGTTTCAGTAATGATGGTTTCATTAATCACATGTACTTACATCAGCAGTACCCAAACAGAACTTTTAAGCAAAGGGCATGTACCTAGGAACAGTTTCATTTATCATATGCAATTGTATAAGCAGCATCCAAGCAGAACTACTAAGAGAAAACCATGTACGTGGAAGTTGATCATCAGAGAGTGACCAGTACAGGTTCAGCCCCAAGTCAGCTAGGATAGGGCTTGCCTAGCAGCAGCTGCTCTCTGGGGGCTTAACGCTGGGACTGCCAGCATAGGCCTTGAAGTATCCCATTGGCTGATCCAGGGTGAGGGTGCAGGCAATCTGCACCTGTGTGGGATAAATCAAACTGTCTTCCCAATAGACTGACCATGGACATCAGACATCTGACATTTGCAATCTCCAGAGATAGTTTTATGAAACAAAAGGTAAAACTACAGATCAAACAACCCCTCCCAAACAGCAAGCTCACCAAGGAGGAGGGGCTATGGTCTCATAAGGCAGAGAGTGCTAGTGGGGGCTCTAGCTCTCATCTCCCCTAGGGTAAAGGTGAGAAGAAGACAAAGGGGCCCTATAAGTGATGATTCCTCCCATTCATTCAGTTGGAAAACCCATTAAATTTGCTGGATCCCTCTAAATTGAAGGTTTTGAAGAGTCTGTTCCTCATCCATCTTTGGGGCTATGGGGCAAGGGAGGAGGTGGGGCACCCAAATGGCCAACTAATATACTGTGACACCTTGGTACCCTGAATACTCAGATCCAACACTTGTTTGTTTGAGATAAAGCCCTCATGTGTAGGTCTAACTGGGTGGAAGTGGTTCTGTGGACCATGCTGGTCTCAAACTTACATGCTGCTGAATGTACTACCAAAGTAATATTATTACATGTGTGTGCCAACATACCCAACATGAAGAGGGACCTTGTAAAGATTTTATACATCAATAACGAATATGTTCTATGTTTTATTTTAGAGATAAGGTGTCTCTGCAGTCCCCCCTGGCCTGGAACTCACTATTTAGATAAGGCTGGTCTCAGTCTCACAGAGAGATCTGCTTTTCTCTGCCACCCAAGTGCAATTGCTGGGATTAAATATGTGGACTATTATGCCTGTCTTAGGTTTTCTTTTTAAGTGAATATGTTTACAACAAAAGCTGATTTTTTATGTTAGAAACACCTAAACTAGCTTTTATTTACATACGTACACCTACTACTTGCAGGCATCATTTTTTCAGTGTATATTTTTATTGAAATTTTGTGCATTTCATAATAAACATTAATCATATTTAAACTCTCTTTGCTATCTGCACCCCTCCCATAGAGCACCAACCTGGTTTTATGCATTCTATCACATATGATAAGGCCTATCCAGTGAACTTTGGCACTTCAGATGTCCCTCAGTATGAACTCATCCACTTGAGCCTATTCAGCCTATCTAGCTAGCATCACTCCTTTAAAGAAGATCAGCTCTCCCTGACATCTGTCAATAGTTCCTTAGCTAAGGTTGGGGCCTCGTATCCTTTCCTTTCAGTTCTATACTGGGATTTTTTGTCTGAATGAGTAGGTGTGTTTCTTTTGCATGCTGTTTCCATTGCTGTAAGTTCCTATGAGCAAGTTCTCAGAAGCCTGGAAATCTCTGTCATCCACAACAACTTTATGACCCCTCTTTCACAATAGTCACCGAGCCTTAGCTGAGGAGGTTTAATATAGGAGCCTTATCCAAGGACATGCAATCTACAGTCTCCATTCTGTACACTTTCGCTGGTTGGAACTTTCCATGTTAATCACTCTCTGTTTTATGGGGGTGGGACTTAGGACATGTAGTCAACACTGTTTAAAAATATGAACTTTTTTGGGCTGGAGAGATGGCCTAGCAGTTAAGAGCACCGACTGCTCTTGCAGAGGACCTGGGTTCGATCACCAGCACCCACATGGCGGCTGAGTACTGTCTTTAACTCCAGTGCCAGGGGAATCTGACTCCCTCTTCTGACCTCCACGGCATTGCACGACACGGGTGCACAGACCTACATGCAGACAATACACTCATACACATAAAAAATAATAAAATTTAAAAAATTAAAAAAATAGAATTTTCATTACATCATGGTAAGTTCATTTTATACTTTTTTTTTTTTACTTTAAGTTAATGTCTAGTAGTCCTAACAGAACAGTCTGTTTTTGCTCCCATGGTTTTTAGCTTTCAAAAGGAAAGTTCTCACTTGACTATCTCTGCATAGAAACTACCTTTGAGAAAGAATGATAACCCAGGCATGTCGTATCCGCACTGTGGTCTACTTCAAACCCAAACTCACATTTGGCATTCTTTTTTTGTGTGTGTGTGTATGTGACTATGCAGTTCTATTAACTATTTTTCAGATACCTGCCTGGATGTTCATCTTTATCATTGATATGTGTTGCTAAAACTGTTATTTGATCTAAATACATTAGAAAACCAAGTTCTAACTCATGACTGGACAATGAAAATGCACTCACCCAGTACAAAACCACATATTATGATACATTCTGAGTAGTATTCTGAATCATCCTGTGCCACATCAGCAGTCACTGAAGGCTGCTCCTGTGCGGTAATTTCCTGGTTTGTCTTGACTATCCAAGCAGAACTTATGTACAAGGAGAATTTGAATTTGAGTTCCAGTTCCTTGACTGCCTCATGTAATCTTTATCTCTGACTCATTTCTTCTCCCCACGTGCTGATTGCTTGAATTGCTGAAGCTAACAAGTTTCTCACATCTTTGCATGTATTTAAGCAACAGAAAAACAATGATTTCATAAAAATACAAATAAACTTGATATTTCAAGATTTCACTATTTTTCCAATAGAATGTGTTGATGTCACTAGGAATAATTATCATTTCATAGTTTTCACATAAATCTTATAATATGTGTCTCTATATGTATAGGCATACAGGACCTATAAGATCAGGTTGTCGCTTCAGCCCTTTTTTTGTGGGTTCATCCATTGGGGCCTGTTTAATCACTTAACTTTCTCACCCTTAAATAAGACTGAATCATCTCTTTCAGCAGGCATCATAGTCAGCAATTATCCACATAGGTTTGGTGTTTCTAAACCACTCCCCCATGTTTCTGTTTGAATTTTGCCTGGCTTGAGCTTCCTTGGGTCATATCCATGTTGTAAGCATTTCTGTAAGTTTATATGAGTAACTGAGTATCTATCTGGAAAACTCCATTTCCTTGTGGTCATCCTCCTCTGGCACTTACAATCTTCGTGCCTCCTCTTCCATAATGATACCTAAGCCTTGGGGAGGGAGAAGTTTTATACAGGTGTCCTAATTAAGGATAAGGAGTGTGAGCCTCTAATTCTCTTCACATTGGCCAGTTGTGTTCTCTGTGCTAACCACCATCTCATTTTAAGGAATTTTCTTTGCTGATAGTTGTGAGATGCATTATTCAATGAATATAACAGTAAGTCATTAGAAATTATTTTAATACTATCATATATATATATATATATATATATCACAAAATAATTGTATTAGGCTTTCTCCTCTGGCTTGTCAGCTGTCTATCTTCATGTTCCCAAGACCATATCAAGTATGTGCTCCATCCCAGGAATTTGACCTGAGATCAATATCAAGTATGTGCTCCATCCCAGGAATTTGACCTTAAATCAAATTAGACAGTAGATGTTCATGCCAATAATGTACTAGTAGTGTCTTTCCAGGATATTTGTTGTGACTTACACAATTCACAGCTGGGTAAAATCTTGCTAATATTTTCCTTTAGGTAGATGGAATAACATATTTCAGCAATGTGAAATCTTGGCAGTGAAGATGAAGATTTGAAGTCAGCACCAGTATGATTTTTCCTTCTTTTATTCTGTAGCTCAGGTTTTTAGTGTCTTCATTAATCATACAATAAGTTCTAGTGGAAGGGCAATGACCTGTATTCTTCTAAGATCCTTGGGATACTTAGTCAACAGCTTCAAAATAGGGAGTTCATTCCTGCTTTGGGGCTTTTAACTTGCAAGTCAATGGTGCCTAGTAGGGACTGTGTTCATCAGTTATGAGGTAACTCCTTTTAATCTATTTTTATAATGTGTATGTATTTATTTTAAATATCATTTATAGTATGACATCCTTCAAAGGACTTTAATTTTAGCTATCATACCAATACTACCTCTTCTATCCTACCCTCTCATTCCCCACTCCTTCCTACTCTATTACCCTTTCCTCCATTTTATCAATGCATTCTACCTTCCCTCCCTGGAAGGTTACTCCTCCCAGGCCTCACCCATGGCCAGTTATTAAATTTTAACCTCTCTACATTTTGAAATTAAAATATGAATGTCTAGGATTTAAAAGCTCTAACTCTGCTAAGAGAGAAAATATATAACTTTTGCTTTTTTGGGTTTAGGTTACTTCACTCAGGATGATTATTTTCAGTTCGATCCATTTAGCTGCACATTTCATACTTTTTTTTCTTTAAAGTACTTAATAATATCCATAGCATACATGTTTCACACCTTCATTATCCATTCATCACCTGATAGATTTTTCCAATTCCTGGCTACTATGAAAATGATAGCAATGTAAATGGATATGCAGGCCTTTATGTGGAAGGGTATAGAGTCTTTTGAGTATATGCTCAAGAGTGGTATGGCAGGATAAAATTGTACATCAATTCTACCTTTTTGAGCACTGTAAACACTGATTTCCATAGTGGCTTCACCAGTTCACACTTCCAGCAGTATTATTCTCCATATATACAACAGCATCTCTCATTATTGGTCTTTTGGATCTTAGCCTTTCTGACTGGGATAAGATCAAATCTCCAATGTGGTAGCTCATGATTTTAATTTCAGTTTCTCAGACTAGATTATAATCCAAACTGAATGTCCTAGTGTTCAACCCAGTTCTACCTGTTCTATCATATAATCTCTTTTGTGTTAAGTCAGACCATGAAGATGGTTCTGAACAAAAGGCTATCAGCAGAGAGTGACTGTATAGATGAGTTTTAACTTGTAGGCAAGCTCAGCAAGAGAGCACAAGAAACCTCCACTATTTCTTCTTCTGTGAGAACAGTCATGAAGTAATGTGCTGCAGATGGGAGAGCTTCTTTCAGCATCAAACACAATCTCCTGCTGCCAACAATCACATAAACATGTCAGCCCAGAATCCTTTGTTGTATTTTTAACTCAGGTGAACTTAGCCTGCCCTGACATAAAATTACAAATCATTGAGAAATCGTTTTATCTGCTCTCTATCATGTAAGTTTTTATCCTGATTTATACAACTGAAAATCACACAATACGTTCTCCCCTTCAATCTTGTAAAGTATATTTTATGAATATTAACCAAAGCTCTTATTTCCTGTGAACGTCCACCACTGCTACCAGTCTACCAAAATGTGGGCCAGTATATTTTCTTGTAAGTTTGCATCCATAGTCACCTAACTAAATATGCATAGATATTTTGAAACAGATGCAGTGTAAATTAAAGAATCAAAGTCTGATGCTAGTATACATCCTATTTAAAATCTATATTTTTCTAATTTAACAACCAGGGCAAGATCTGGACACGAAAGGCTTCAAATGAAGGAACAGCTCTTTCTCTTCAGCCTCATTTTCCTTTTATTCCACCATTTCTCGCCTTATCAAAAAATTACTGTTATTTCTTGAATACTTGAAGATTCTTCCTAACTCAGCATTGTTGTCTTCTTAATGGAATTTTTCTATGGGATTCTCAACACCCTGAATTTTAGATTTCTCTAAAATTTGGTCTTAGGGGCTGGAGAGTTGGGACAGCAGCTAAGAGCAGCAGACCTGGGTCTGAATCCCAGCACCCACATGGCAGCTAACAACTGTGCTAAACTCCATTTATGGGGCATTTGACACACTCTTTTGTCCTCTGCAGTCATGCACAAAAAGGATGCACTCACACATATGCAGGCATAACAATCATATGCATATAATATAAAACAATTAATTAATTAGTATTTGGTCCTTATACAAAGTATCAAAAATTAGCATTCAATGTTATTCTTAATGTAGATTATAATTTCTCATCTATCTTTTCAAGGAACAACACTGCTGACACATTGACTTGGTATCTGTACAACTTATTATCATTGAAATGTACAGAGCAAATGGCAAGAAGCAAGTAGGACTATCTGTCTTGTGCACATGCCAGAGTTCTCTCTTTCAAGATCTGTCATATCCTTCCTAATGGTTTGTCTTAGATTTTCCATCAAAGACAAATTTTCTAGACCCATGTAATCCTCCTCTAAAGTATTATTCATCATTTCTCTATATTTTTCATATAATAGTTCCCTCTTATAAAACAGGTATCACATTGGCAGTTACTGCAGAATGAGAGTAAGTTCAAGTATACCCTTGACCAAGGTCTTTACCTACACATCAGATTCATTATGTGTTCTTAACTATTGTCAAGCTTAAAGTTAACAGAATATAAACCATTCAATAATTCTAGGTATACTCCTTTTTCAATCTCCTTTTTTTTTCATTTTCTAACTCACATCAATTTTATTTTCTTGACTCTATAGTCTACCTTATTTTCTTGCACTATGAACAATCCAAAATATTCCTTTGATTTTAGTGATTGTGTTTTCTGATTATGTCATGCAGCACAAAAGATGCATGTACAGTTTCAATGTTTTTCAGAATAGTGTTACTTCATATATTTTTAACCTGGTAATGTACAGTTATTTTTCTGGTAAAATTCAAATCTTTCCTGAAATCTTACTTTCTATTGAAAATTTTCTTTGAATTCTATTTAGATAGGTGTTGCAGTTATACTCCCATACTTTATATTCATAAAAGTTTGCATTCCTAATGCTATTGAAAATGTAATCATGTAGAAAAAGAATTTCTGTATCCACTAAGAAGCCCTTAGGTAAACAAGAAGTGTTCTCTGCTCTGGTGACTGGCATATCAATGACTAGTGAGCACACAGAAGCCACAAACATATGATCAATTCAGTGAGTTCATACTCACATGCATGTAAAATGACATGTCTATTATAATATATAGTATCACTGCCAATTGATATAATCATATAATATATTATTTAATTTGCTCATTATTTTTCAAGAATTTTTTCCTAGTTTTCATTTTGCAAGGCTAATTCAAAAGCTCTCTAAAGGATGCATAGATTCCTACTTTGAAAACATATGATGAGTATTTGTTCACTGAAGAAGAGTTTTGTTATGTAACCCACTTTTCCTCCTTGTCTCATCTTCTAGAATGCTGAAAAAAGAGGCATATCCCCACCAAACCTGGCTTGTCATTAGTTATTATAACTACTAAAGCATTAGGTAAAAGGTATTCAATTTAATTGGTCATATTGCTCTTTTCAACAGAAATTTCAAATGATACTATAATAAATAACTACATTTGTTACTTTTCTCTTTTTGTGAGAAAGCATCATGAGCAAGGCAGTTTATAGAAGGATGAGTTTATTTGGCTTACATCCAGAAGGGTAAGAATCCATTATGGTGGGAAGACATGGTGGCCCATGTAGCCAGAACAGAAACCTTAGAGGTCACATCTTCAAATGGGCACTGGAAGCAAAGAAAGACTGGAAATGTAGCAATGCTTAAGAATACTCAAAGCCGACTCCCAGGGAGTATTTCCTCTGACATGGCCATGCCTCTTAATGTTTGCATGACCCTCCCCAGACAGCACCATGAACTGGGCACAGTGTGTCCAAACACATAAAGCCTTTGGGGGGCACTCATTCCCATCACCAAATTGGGTGAATTCTATGACCTGATAAATAGCTGTAGATTGTTGGAAAATCAAATCCTAAACCACTATCATTATATACTAAATACTGTAGAGCATTTGTCATACTCATGAGAGAAAAAGATATAATGTTATGAAGCCAAAATATTTGTCTTTTGAGCAAACAGAGACATATGTTTCTCTCTCATATATGACTTACTCTTCTTACTCTTCTTTCTGTTCATCTAGAAAAATGTACTGAGAAATAATATTGGAAGCTGGTACCTCATAGAACTGGTGCTCCATGGCATTGTCAAGGCTGATAAGCACATGGAAGCAGAGGCCATGGTTCTGAGCAACTTGCTTCAATCTGTGATGAGTCAGAAATCTGGAATTGAATTGTCACATCTGCTTTACTTTTCATTGTTTTGTTTTATCACACATCAGCATTTGCCCTATCTTTCTTTTTTATGCTTTTATTGATATTTTGTGTATTTCAGACATCATTTCTCAGTTCAGTTTAGACATATTACCCCTACCCTTCCCCCCACCATACCCCAGATCATGAACTCTGCCATAACTATCCTGCATCTTTCTCTCAGTCTTTTTTATGTTTAGGAATTCACATTTTCCTCCTTTAATTTTATATTACTCTAAAATATGTATATATACTTTCCACTCACATACAGTAATTACAGAGTCTGAGAATAAGTAGTGGATTGATTCTAGAGTCTGTTAAGAGATTTACATTATAACAACATAGCTACTTTCAGATAAACAGGAATATAACAATAATGTTGTTGAGGTTGAATTTCATCTGGGGATTTGGTGTTAGCATCCACAAATGAGGGAAACCATCCACTGCTTGTTTTTCTGGGACTGTGTTACTTCACTTAGCATAATGGCTTAGGGTGCCATCCATTTACCTGCAAATTTCATGATGTCATCCTTCTTTACCACAGAGTAGTACTCCATTGTGTAGATGTACCACATTTTTGTCATCCACTTGTCAGTTGAGGGGCATTTGGGGTGGTTCCAGCTCTTCACTATTGTGAAGAGAGCTGCAATAAACATTGATGTGCATGTATCTTTGTGGTAGGATGAGTCTTGTGGGTATGTACACAGGAGTGGTATGGCTGGGTCAGGTGGTAGGCTCATTTTGAGTCTTTTAAGAGTTCTCCACACTGCTTTCCATAATAGTTGTGTAAGTTTACATTCCCGCCAGCAGTGGATGAGTGTTCCCCTTTCCCCAGAACATCTCCAGCATTTGATGTCTTTTATGTTCTTGATCTTAGCCAGCCTTATAGGAGTGAAATGATATCTGAGAGTGGTTTTAATTTGGATTTCCTTAATTATTAATGATGTGGAACACTTTTTAAAAAAAATTTACATTATTTTTAATTTTTAGTTTATTTATTTATTTATGTGTATGAATGCATTGTCTGCATGGAGGTTTGTGCACCCGTGTCGTGCAATGCCACGGAGGTCAGAAGAGGGCGCCAGATTCTTCTGGAACTGGAGTTCTCCTGGAATTGGAGTTTCAGACAGTTCTCAGCCACCATGTGGGTGCCGGGGATCGAACCCCGGTCCTCTGCAAGAGCAGTCGGCACTCTTAACCGCTAGGCTATCTCTCGAGCCCCATGTGGAACATTTTTTAAGATGTTTCTCAGCCATCTTTACTTCCTCACTGGTGAAGTCTCTGTTCAGCTCTTTGCTCCATCTTTTGAGTAGGTAATTTGTTTTCTTATTTTTTTTGTTTTTTGAGTAGTCTATATATTATTAACATTAAAGCTCTGTCAGATGAATCAGTAGTGAAGATTTCCTCCCACTCTGTGGGTTTTCTCCTCACTTCCTTGATTGTTTCTTTCACCAAACAGAAGCTTTTGAGTTTGATGAGGTCCCGTTTGTTGTTTGTCAGCTCTTGACCCTATTTCCTAGCTACAAGAACACATGGAGACTAAACAACACCTTCCTGAGTAATGAATGGGTCAGGGAAGAAATAAAGAGTGAAATAAAAGTATTCCTGGAACTGAATGAAAAAGACAATACAACAGGACAAAGTTTGTGTGATACTTTAAAAGTAGTCTTGAGAGGGAAATTTATAGCCCTAAGTGCACACATCAAAAAAAAAAAAAAAAAAAAAAAAAAAAAAAAAAAAAAAAAAAAAAAAAGAAAGAAAGAAAGAAAGAAAAAACAGAGGGAACATTTAAACGATCTAACACTGCATCTAAAAACTCTGAGAGACAACAACAACATGAGCCCTCTCCCAACAGACAGAATACATACACAAAATCAGAGCAGAAATCAATGAAATAGAAATAAGAAAACAAAACATTTAATCAATGAATTCAAAAGCTGGTTCTTTGAAAGGATAAAATAGACAGACCTGTAGCCCTTTAACAAACAAAAAAAAAAAAAGAAAGAAAGAAAAAAAGAAAGAAAGAACAACTCCAAATCCATAATACTCATGAAAAAAGGGGAAACATCACAACAAACAAAGATACGGACAACCATACAGGAATACTTCAAAGGCCTATACTCCACTAAATTTGAAAACCTAAGAGAAATGGATGAATATTTGCAGTCCTGGGAACCAACAAAGCTTAACCAAGAAGAGATTGACAGTTTAAACACACCCATTATATTGAAGGATATTAAGGATGTAATAAAAAAACCTCCCAACTAAAAAAATAAAAAGTTCAAGCCCAGATTGATTCACAGCAGAATTCTATAAAACATTTAAAGAGGTCCTACAACCACTACTACTCAATCTGTTTAGAAGGATAAAAACAGAGGGAATCCTCCCAAATTCTCTCTGTGGAGCCAGCATCACCCTAATATCAAAACCAGGCAAAGATACAACCAAAAAAGGCTATAGATCCATCTCATTAATGAACATAGATGCAAAAATTCTCAACAAAATACTTGCAAATCGCATACAGACCCATATCAAGAAGATCATCCATCATGACCAAGTTGGATTCATACCAGAGATACAGGGATGGTTCAACATACATAAATCAATAAATATCATAAAACACATAAATGAACTGAAAGACAAAAAACACAATCATCTCAATTGAGGCAGAGAAAGCCTTTGAAAGATCCAGCATCTCATTTAAAGTCCTAGAGGGAATTGGACTGAAGGGAACATTCCTCAACATGATCAAAGCCATATATAGCAAACCCGCTGCCAAGATCATCCTAAATGGAGAAAAATTGGAATAATTTCCCTTACAGGTGGGAACCCAGGAAGGCTATCCATTATCGCCACTCCTCTTCAACATAGTGCTTGAAACACTTGCTAGGACA
Organism: Rhizomys pruinosus; assembly: GCA_009823505.1. Taxonomy (NCBI): domain Eukaryota; kingdom Metazoa; phylum Chordata; class Mammalia; order Rodentia; family Spalacidae; genus Rhizomys; species Rhizomys pruinosus. The sequence goes on from VZQC01012791.1 coordinate 904,919, forward strand.
ATAAGACAAGAGAAGGGAATTAAAGCAGTACTAATCAGAAAAGAAGAATTTAAGCTATCCCTTTTTGCAGATGATATGATAGTTTACCTGAGGGATTCTAAAACTTTGCCAGAAAACTTCCAGAAACGATTAAGATTTTCGGTGAAGTGGCGGGGTACAAAATTAACCTGGAAAAATCAGAAGCCTTTCTTTACACCAACAATAAACAAGTGGAGAAGGAATATAAGAAGGCCTTCCAATACACAATAGTCTCAAAAATAATAAAATACCTGGGAACAAACCTAACTAAAGATACCAAAGATCTCTCCAACAAAAATTTTAAACCCCTGAAGAAAAGGATTGAAAATGACACCAAAAGATGGAAAGATCTCCCATGCTCATGGATTGGAAAAAGTAAGATAACAAAAATGTCCATTTTACCCAAATTTATATACAGATTCAATGCAAACCCAATCAAAATCCCCTTGAGCTTCTTCATAGACTTGGAAAAGAAAATCCTTAAATCCATATGGAAAAACAAAAGACCCCAAATAGCTAAAGCAACCCTGAGTGAAAAATACAATACAGGGCGAATTGCTCTACCAGACTTCAAGCTATATTACAGGGCCCTAGTCATAAAGACAGCCTGGTACTGGCACACAAACAGACCTCTTGACCAATGGAACAAAATTGAAGATCCAAACTTGAGCTCATACGATTTCAGCCACCTCATATTTGACAAAAGGGAAAAAAAATCTCAATTTAGGAAGGATAGCATCTTCCGCAAATAGTGCTGACAAAATTGGATCACAATTTGTAGAAGAACAAAATTAAACCCCTACCTATCACCCTGTACAAAAGTAATCTCCTAGTGGATCCAAGATCTCAACGTAAAACCTGAAACCCTGAAGGTGATAGAAGAAAAATTTGGTAACAACCTACAAGACATAGGTGTAGCAAAAAACTCTAAATCAGACATCAGCTGCCCTGTCTTTCTTAATAAATTCAGACCTAATATAAATTCTTTAATTTTGAATGCTTGAAAGGAAATAATATTAGAAATATAACAATTCATCTAGAGCAAAACATGACAAATTGTTATTTTAGAATGAAAACTCCATTGTGTGCTCACCAAATCTACAAAGAATGTTGTGTGCTGTGCTTTTTCTAAGGTGCATTTCAGCAGTCTCTAACTCTGAGTAGTTTCAAAAGCAGCTTCCCTAGTTTCATTTTTGCTTTTCTTATAAAGACTAAACATTATCCTTGTTCAGAGTAATATTGTATAGAACTGTAAACTGAGAATACTCTTAAGTACAATTAATGGAGCAAACGCTAAGTTTCAGGAAGCTATGAGTCTCTTTCAGCTACTCCCAGTTATCCCTAGCCATATCCACACTATCTAACAGAGAAGGACTTATCAATGTTAACAGAAAAATAAAGAATTGGTGATGATTTTTTCATACATGTACATCATCATATATTGACTATTTTTATCCCATTAATTTCTTTAATGCCCTTTCTTCCCATCTGAACCCTTTTTACTTTAAGACAGTCCCCTCTCTAGACAGACATAGAGACATACACTAATTAAATAGGAAATAATCAGGGGCATGTATACATTAAATGCATTCTTGCTGCAAATAAATTCAGTAAAAGCTATTTTAACTTTTAACAGAGTTACTTGATAAGAATGACTGAATTTGTATGAATCTATTAGAAATATATTTATTGATTATTTCAGACATTTAAAGAAGTCTTCTAGAAGAAATGAATAGTTTCAAAACCCAAGAAAATGATTAAAATCACCTTTAAATTTAATTTTATTAAACAAAAGTGTGGGGCTTTCTGGAATGCAGAACAATTCTTGTGGCCAATTAAACACAAAAGTGCAGTAGAAATTTAAAAGGAGAAATCTCATCAAAAAGCCTGTGCATTTTAATCATGGTGAACAGTATCAAGCAGGATATTTATTACATTTCATAAGATATTCCAATGTCAAAAGATGATGAGAAAATATAAAGAGCAGCACTCTCATTGAATAATCTGCAAAATGAACCTTAATTCACCAGACAATGGAAGTTAGATCTCACCAATATAATAAAGTTGTATGTAAGAGAAGGTGGATGCAAGAAGGCTTTGTCTGCCTGAGGCACAACACCTAGAACAATACCACAGCTAGTATATAATGGCAGGAAGCTTCATCTAACGTTTGCAGTGGAGAACTAAAAGCTGAGTGATCACTAACGTAGACAGTACTACAAACTATTGACATCAACAGAGATTTGACATACAGTCAGGCTCATGTCTAGGGATTCCTAGAGTAATAAGCAATGAAAGTCAAACAAACACTCTGTCCGTGAGCTCCTAATCTTAAATTCAAATACCTATTATGTCCATACAACCTGAAGGTATCCTCTCTACTTCCTATCCAAGCCCCATAATTTCTTGAGAAGTTATTTATTAATGATCCCTGTGATCTCTCACCAACTTCCTAACAGCTTCTCAAACTCCATGTCTGGATCTTGGGTCTCCATTCTCAGCCTTGAGGGAGACTGTGCAAGAAAGATCCATGCAGCATTACAGAAAACCTTCTTTATTTTCCCTTAAAGCTAATTCTATTCAGATTCTAGTCCAAGTCCAGAACATGGAAGTCACCATGAAAGTATAAATGGCTCTCCAGCCAAACGTGAAACATGGATACTATCAACATTGCTTTTTCCATAACTTGGAGGCCCTAGCATTTTGTCAATACAGGAAAATAAACAACAACAAAAAAACAAACAACAAAAACAAAACCCTCTATTCTTTGTATTTAGGAATTGTTTCTTCTTTTCTTTTCTTTAAGGAATGCTAGTCTGTAATTTCCAGTGTATTGAAGATTTTTTTTTAATGGACAAGAATACGTTTCTTGAAATAATTCAAGTTCTAACCAATCTTTTTCCACAAAATATTTCCTGTACTGGAGTAAAAAAAAAATGAGCTATGAATCTTTCTGTCCTATGCCATCAAAAGATACTGCCTATATACAACAAATTCAATGAGGTCATCATCAAAACATCATTCATACACCTCTGCTTCCTCCAACAGCCAGCACACTTTAGCAAATAATTATATTTTCTTTCTATATTGTTAAGTGTTTGTTTCATTCCTAAGGAATTCAAATACATGTATCAACACCTGCTCTACTGGTCTTTCTTCCTATGGCCATTTATTTCTCTTGGAAACATCCTTACAAATTGAATTGCTCTTATCTTTATTTTCTAAAACTTTGATCCTTTAAAAATTAATCTTTTTTAACTACATATGCTAGTGCAGTCTTTAATTCCAGGATTTGGCAGGCAAATACAGGAGGAATTCTGTAAGTCAGAGACCAGGCTGCCCTACTGGGGAAAAAGTACATGGATAATTTTCTCAAAATACAAATATATATATATATAGATATATATATATAATATATTACATAACTTTAATTTTTTTCCTTTGTGTAACAAAGGATGCAATTTATAAGTAGAGAAGGGGGAGGAAGTGGGTGCCATCTGCACTGTAAAAGTGACTACAGTAAAAATAATGTTTTGAATATCCAAAAATATCTAGGAGAGGTTTTTGAATGCTCTCATCACAAGAATGATAAAGGATGAGGTGACAGTGCATTCGATAGGCAATAGAAGGAGCTTTAAATAACATTTATTTATTATTTATTTATTTTTTATTTATTTTATTATTTATTTATTTATATGAATGTATTCTTTGATCTGCATGTAGGTCTGTACACCCGTGTCATGCAATGCTGCGGAAGTCAGAAGAGGGCGTCAGATTCCCATGAAACTGAAGTTAAAGACAGTTCTCAGCTGCCATGTGGGTGCTGGGGACTGAACCCAGGACCTCTGCAAGAGCAGTCGGAGCTCTTAACCATTAGGTCATCTCTCCAGCCACTGGAGATAATTTTTACATATATCAAATACAAGGACGTGTCCAATAAAATCTAGTCTTCTCTTTCAAACTTTTTTTTTTTTTTTTTTTTTTTTTTTTTTTTTTTTTTGTTTTACAAATTCTCTTCTAGCTTCCATTGAATAATTAAGCAAATAACAGTTTTCCTGGGGCATTTTCAGCAGAATGAAGAGATTGGGCAAGAAAATTAATAGGACAGTGTGGACCCACAATCATCTGGAACTGCATATTTTTGTCCCAATTTCTGGCCCTGTTTACTAATCCTAGCCTTGAATAAAATTGTAAACTCAGTGTAAAATTTGCAAGTTCTTGGAGGAATTTTAGGATTATTTAAGTCACACACACACACACACAAACACACACACACACACACAGAGTTTTCTATCAGTGTGCTTATATATACAACTGATATTTGTAGTCTTCATCTACCCACTCCAACTGTCAGGTCCAGAATGTTCTATTTGTCTTTCTAACTTCACTGGCTTATAGATCACCCTGTATTTGCAATAACACTATCTCTATGAACTTAGTAATTCAAACCCTTTTTATATTATTGTTTTTTTTTTAATTTTATGTGTATGAGCACATTGTATACATGTGTGGAAGTGCACCCATGTTTTGCAACGCTCACAGATGTCAAAAGAGAACATCAGATTCCCTTGGAACTGGAGTTGTTATCTGCCATATGGGTACAGAAAATTGAACCCAGGTCTTCTGTAAGAGCAGCTAGTGTGCTCAACTATGGAGCCATCTCTCCAGCCCCCAAAATATTCTCTTTTAATAGTGGGTTTAAACACATATATTGTTTTATACATTATTTGTCAGCAATTTTTTTATTGATGCTTTGTGTATTTCATATATCATTTTCCAATTCAGTTCAGGCATATTTCCCCTTCCCTTTCCCCCATCTCACCCCACCCCATCCCAGACCATGCATTCTGCCATAACTGTCCTGCACCTTTCTCTCAGTTTTTTTTTTCATTTTTTAACAATAAGTGAGAATTTATGTCAGCAATTTTTTAAAGAAGTGATAAGAGAACTTACACATAAAAGAGAAAATACTTACTAATCATAACTTAATAAAGGGCTTACACCTATAATCCATAAAGCAACTCAACTATGAACAGGTTTAGGGTCAGTAAAATGGCTCAGTGAGTAAAGGAGCTTGTTGCCAAGATTGACAACCTGAGCTTAATCCTCAGGTTCCACATGAAGAAAGAGAGAACTAATTCCCACAAGTTGTCCTCTGACCTCAGAAGGAAGGTGGTAAACCAGAAATCCATCAGAATGGCCTGAAATGAAGAAAATCCATAGAAAGTGAAGGCAAGTTTTCTCCTTCAGCCAAACATAGCCTATAAGAGTTTGGTGCTAGGATCCACAAATGAGGGACACCACACATATGTATAAAGCCCATAAAAATTCAAAAAAAAGCAAAAAAGAAAAATAACAAAAGGGAAAAAGCTAAATAACCACCTAAAAAATAAAATATCAAATTTTTGGATTTTATGAAACAGTTCTCTAAGAATTTTACATTGAGCTTAGTTAGTTACATGGACTATGAATATTATATTTTGCTCATCCAAAACATCAATATACATAACTGACTATATACATATGTATATATATGCACACATATACAGTGTTAAAGGATGTTTAAGATACTTTTGAGTGTTCCAGTTTGAAAATCTACTACAGCGGCTGATTTCATTGTACATCAAGACATTTTATCTGTCATTTTCAAGCCTGCCGTACATCATCTTTTGTTTTGTTCCATTATGTTTACTTATCAATAATAATTTTAGTACATAAAACATATATATTGCATTACTAAATATTCAAAATATATAAATATTGATGCTTCTATTGAAATGCAAGGGTTCTGTTCATTGCTTAGCCCTAAGTGTTCACATGGCCATTTAGTTACAAAACCAATTCTACATGCATGTTCAACATGGACTATTTGTAATGATAATTTGAACAACCACCCTTCCATTCTTCCTGTTTTTCTCCCAAAGTTGGTATCTATTTATGGAGTGGGAAAAGCCCTTTTATGATGTTTTTAATCACTTTTGAAATTTAAAAATATAAGCAAAGAAAATTATGAGCTTGGAATTTTACTACAAATCATATTTGTGTAGTTTCAATTTGGATATGAAAGTAAGAATTGGTGATTTTTTTCAGATTTTATCATTTGGATACAATATTATAGACCACCTAAATATCTATTGTAAATAATGAATATTGATTTTAAGTCATTGAGAAGATATAAAAGCACATCACCCTGTCTCAAAAAGACCAAACAAAAAGCATATCACAAGATTAAGATGAGTAGTTTACATACAAAGGTATTTTTCAAACCTGCATTGAGATATGGCCTTTTTGGTCATATCTCAATGCAGGTTTTGACAAGTGGGACCTTATTAAACTCAAAAGCTTCTATGCAGTGAAAGAAACAAAGAAGTGAAGAGAAAACCCACAGAGTTGGAGGAAGCCTTCACCAGTGATACATCTGAGACAGCATTAACATCCAGAATATATAAACTACTCAAAAAACAAAAGAGCAAGGAAACAATGACTCACTCAAAAGATGGTTGAGAAACATCTTAAGAAGTGTTCAACATCACTAATTATTGAAGAAATGCAGATTAAAACCACTTTAACATTTCATTTTACTCCAGTAAGACTTGTCTATGATCAAGAGTCAAAGGATACCAAATGCTGGAGAGGTGGTGGGGAAAGGGGAACACTCATTCACTGCTGGTGGGAATGAAATTCAAATGTGCCTCAACTGACAAGTGGATAAAGAAAATGTGATACATGTATGTAATGGAATTCCATGCAGCAGTAAAGAAAGGCAACCTCATGAACTTTTCAGGTAAATGATAGAACTAGAAGCCATTATGCTAAGTGAAGTAACACAGTCATAGAAAAACAAATGACATATGGTGTGCTTCATTTGTGGATCCTAGCACCAAATCTCTAAATCACTATTTGTAAGGCAAACTGAATAATTATTTTTTTTACTTTTTATTTCTTTCATTTTTAATAAATGTGTTACTGATGTTTCTCATCAACTTGCTATATAATTTAGGAATGTATTTTTTTTTATTACCTGCTTACAAACCTACTGCCAAAATGTGAATCCTTATACATGTTTTGGAATTAATCAATAGTTGATTTTCAGACATCATACTTTTGGTATATGTGTGGCATGAATATATGCATGTTTTAAAAGTATACAAATTGGAAGGAAAAACAACAAAAAAAGAATGGGTCACAGCGCTGAATCATTAGGCTTCTGCCCCAAACAGTAAACTTCTGCATTGAAAAATTTAAAAAAAGACCGAGAAAAAGTTGAAAGTCATGTATGGCAGAATATATGGGCTCTGGTGGGGTGGTGGTAGTTCTAAACTTGATTAAGAAAAGTTGTATGAAGTGCACAAAACTTCAATAAAAAAGAGAAGAAAGGAAATGTAACAATAGCAATACTAATGATCCTAATAATTCCTACAAATATGCTTCATTAATTCAGCAGTGTGAAAACATATAAGAACCCTCTTGTAAGACTGGGTATAGTTGTTTGAATACCCAAAGCTGTCCTAAGTTGGCTTCTTTTTCAGATTAACTAGTACCATTCAGAGAACATTTCTTCTCAGGTTTTTGTTGTTATTGTTGATAATATGAAACAGGCTGGAGAGATGGCCTAGTGGTTAAGGGCACCGACTACTCTTGCAGAGAACTGGGGTTCGATCCCCAGCACCCACATGGCACTTGCAAACTGTCTTTAACTCCAGTTCCAGGGCAATCCAACACCCTCTTCTGACCTCAGCAGCACTGCAAGACATGGGTGCACCAACCTACATGCAGACAGTACACTCATACATATAAAATAAAAAAAAAAAAAACATGAAACAGAGCCAGTCAAGCTTTTGATGGATGTTAATTCTATCTGGGAGACATGATTAATTTCTTTTCACTATGCGAGTATCAAATACATGAGAACTAAGATATGCCAATAGCTTGAAATATATTTCTCCATAAAATAAAAATAGACTGAATGGTAATTTTCCGTGAAATGCAGATTTGTAATAGTTCAGCTGCTTCAAAAAGTGAACATATGTTTCAATTTCAAGTGTGAGACTTTTTTTTTTCTTTCTTGACCAAGAATTTTAGTAATACCATTTTAATGTGAAGAAAAGTAGCAGAAGATATAGTGAAAGCTTTAAACCTCCATATATAAAATAAAAGCATATAATTACATTAAAACTATTAATTAAATAAAATACCTATTTATCTGTAACGTTTTTATCCCACTGTGGGGTGATCACCAACTTCTTTTGGTGTAGCATAAGAAAAAAACAAACATGACAACAACATGGAGATTTTATTGGTCTGAGTCAGTAGCAGAGTGGGTATATAATTTTGGCATCAAAATAAATGTGTCTTTAAAAGAATATAAATTGTATCTTTCATGGGGAAGTTCAACAAATAAGAATATCTTTCCATTGTTTTATTTTTCCATTTCTTTTAAAATGGAAAATTAAGTTGAAAGTCACTGATACAATAGATTCATACAAAGTTATTTCTACTAATATAAAAAAGTGCTACTAAAGTTTGGAAGAATTCCCATTATTATTAATAGTTTATGTGAAATATGTGTGTGTTTTTTAAGCCAATTTTTATTGAAGCTTTGTGCATTTCATACAAAATTTCCAATCAAGCCTAGACCCATTCCCCTTCCTTACCCCCCCAATCCACCAGAGCTCATGCATTCTGCCAAACATGTTTTTCATCTTTTTCTCAGTCTCTTTTATTTTATTTTATTTTATTTTATTTTTATTTTTTGGTCTTTTCAAGACAGGGTCTCCCTGTAACCCCAGCTGTCCTGGAACTCACTCTGTGGACCAGGCTGGCCTTGAACTCACAAAGATCCGCCTGCCTCTGCCTCCCAAGTGCTAGGATTAAAGGCATGCACCACCAGTCTCTTCTAAAGTTTTTAATGCAGAAATTTACTATTTTGAGCAGAAGTTCACTGTTTCAGTCAGTTCTTTGACCCAGTCTTTTTTTTGTTTGTTTGTTGTTGTTGTTCCTTCTAATCTGCATCACTCCAAAATATGCATAGATGCATGCCACATATATCTTTCAGCATCTTCAGCTGATTATTTCTTTTTTTTTTTCTTTATTAGAATAAAAGATGTTATGTTTGAAAGCTCCTCCTTGGCAAGCCCAAACAACCATCAATCCTGCCCTTATTCTCCACACTGGGGTTTTCCCTTCCCCTGGTCACCAAATGAGGTGTAAGCACCACGTCCTGTCTTGATCCTCCTGTACTAGTTTCTGTGATACAGCCTGGGTAGTCCAAGAATGGCAATCAATACTCTGAAGAGGCTGAAACCCCAGTAGTAGCTCAGTCCACAAGCTGGATGTCTCAGCAGTCCCTATCTGGCACTGAAAGTTTAGAGGATTCTTGGAGAGACATGAGTCTTCAGTCCATACTGGAAGATTGAAAAGCTGTGTCTTATGTCTTTGAAGGATGGCAAAAGCAGTGGCAGCCTGCAGGCAGCTGCACTTCCCAGAAATATGTGTTTAAAATGTGATAGTATGAATTTTGGAGTAGAATAGAAACAACAGTTATCAACTGTATAATAAGGCTTTAATTCAGCTACAAGCAAATATTATTTGCTTATGATATTTAATCTACCTACTAAATTAAAAATATTATTTTTATTTTGTGCATATGTGTGTATTGCCTGCTTGTATATAGGTATATCCTTGTCATGCAAATGCCTACAGAGATCAGAAGACAGCATCAGATTCCCCTAGAACTGGTATTTGTCATTTAGGTGCTGGGAATGGAACCTGAGACCACTTCAGGAGCAGCCAGTACTGTGAAACACTGAGCCATCCCTCCACCCCGCCTCACTCTACTAAATTTTGAATAGTTGTCTTTAGAAACAATCACTGTGAAGACAAATAATTTATAATTCATCAAATATTTTCTCCACATCCTTTAAATCCATTATTTATTCTTTTTTTATTTTTTCTCTGCTTATTCTTTAACTTATGTTTCTTGGGCTTCTATGTGTCAAGCACTTCGAGGCAAGGATACATAAAGAAAAATTCAGCATTCTTCTGGTGCCTATTATACTTATGCTCATAGCATTGTCTATACGAACTAAGAAAGGCAATCTCCATCATAAAGTTAAGTCCACTCTTAGCTAGTTAACATATTCAATGGGACAAGTGTGGTTGTGATGATCTGAAAGAGCAAGATGTTCTGGAACACAGCCTTCGCAGGAGAGAACAGAAAGTGAAAACTCTAGGACTAATACTTTGTTGTGATATTTTGTCTGTGTAGGCATCGTCAAGTAGAAGACACTTCAAGCTGTAAACCAGTCTACAATGATAGTATGGAAGAGTCAATAGATTGATATAAATACACTGATTAATTTGACCATTCGTTTATGCTTTGCAATTCTATAGATTTAAACATTACCGAGTAACATCAAAATTTAGGGATGATAAAAACCAAATCCTATGGGACTAATTGGTTTAGGAATTTTGGGACCTTCTGAAAGGGACCAAAGTTGAAACACATGACTATAATTTAGGTCTACAGGGTATTCCCAAGCAGAAGATGGACCACCAAGGGAAAAAATGATTATTTTGCCTGGGGTGGTTAATGAAGGATTCACAGATTATTGACACTCAGTTTTCTATTTGTAATTAAGTGGCATCCATTTTGATACATGAACTAATATTAAATAAATTCAAGTTTTTAACACTGGACAAAAAAAATAGTATAAATTTTCCTTATAAGTTTCTTACACTTCTTGTTGAAAACTGTTTTCATGATTCATTAATATAATTTATTTCACTTACGTGCATAATCTATGTAGAAATGATAACAATATCTGTCTAATGGTTTAACATGGAACCATTTTTGATATATATCACACTGAAAAGTATTTTTGGGTAATACTTTGAGTAGATTTTAAATTAACCTGAGGGGTATTATTGTTTATATTGTTTATATTTTAATCTGTTAATATCAAAACACCAGAGTGTTTTCTTTTTGTGTGTTTTCAGTTTAATATTATTAAAATTTTTCCAAACAGAACAGAAATATTTTAGGTTAAATTTGCTTTTATACAATGTTTTTAAATATGTTGGTAAGCACATGTTGAATAAGAATTGGATTAACTATATTAATTCGTTTTGCATTTATTTGGAAGTAAAAGGTTTTAACTATTTAAAAGAAAATGATAGTGCATATTTTATTACAATTGGGAAGTGAATTTCCCATTGTGGGAGTAGCTCGAGAAAGTTTTTCTCTGTAGCCATAGCTGGCCTTGAGCTACCAATGAAGACTAGGCTTGCCTCGATCTTAGAGATCTGCCTGCCTCTCCCTCCTAAGTGCTGGCATTAAAGGTGTCACTGTGCTTACCCTTGACAAAGCAATTTCCATTTTTATCTGTTTTCATTTTATGTATATGAGTGTTTGCCTACATATATGTAAGTGCACCACATGTATACAGGAACTGGAGTTTTGGATAATTGCTAGCCACTATGTGGGTTCTGGGAACTGGACACAGAACTTTGACAAGAACACTCAATGCTATTGAATATCAAGCCTCTTCTCCAGCCGCAATTAAATAACATTTGGGATTCTGTAATTTTTAAAATGCCTTCTAAAAGGTAGACAGAGTGAAAATGTCTGGACCACTGTTGCAGTAAGTCTTCCTGGTCCTCAGAAGAAGAGTTAGGACATTGTCTGATTTTGATTAAGTCATGTATTTACTTTGTATTATTCTTGGAGTATTGGGTGGGTTTATTAGTAATAATTATTACTTTCCTCAGCTTAACAAGAATAGTGGAAAGATGTCATACAACATATGATCACACCTGAAAGATAGTCCCCAAAGATGAATAACATTCAGCATTACAGTCTTGCTTTGCAGTCTATTCGACTTCAGACTGCAATGGAACAAAACACCGGAGGTGGGGAGGTCTATTTTTAAAAATTGGTAGGTTTGCATTTAAAAAGTTAAAAAAAAGTCAGGTGTGGTGTTATGCCTTTATCCTAGCATTCAGGAGGAAGAGGTGGGTAAATAGCTGTGATATTGAGGCCACCCTGCTCTAACATAGTGAGTTTCAGGCCAGCTGTGGCTAGAGGAGACAATGTTTAAAAACAGAAAGTAGTAAAAAATTGCAACATATAAAATATATATGGCTAATGTTATATCATCTTGTATGCACATTTAAGGTTTGTGGATGTTACATGAAAATTAAAATGATAAAATAATATGGAAGTTTACTGAGTAACTTGTGGACTATTTAAGTGAACATGAAACAATTTCTACAATGATTTACTTTTGTACATGAAATTAAATAGTTTAACAAGGTTAAATGTAAAAATATATCAATAGATTTATACCATCAATATAAGAAAATACATCAATGTCAAAATCCAGGTAATAGATCTAGACTGTTCATGATAAAAGACCTCTCTTCTTGATACAATTTAGATATTCATAATGAAAGTTTGAAATGTTTCTGAACAATCACTTTGATTTATATTGCAACACAGTTAAATATTAATTATAATAATCAAAATGAAGGTCAAAATCATAAAACTTAAAAGATATGTGCACATTAATGCAAAAAAATATATATAATAACATTATCAGAAAAATTTATATGATGTAGATATTCAGAAGGAAATAGACATCTCCAGACTGCAACCTGGGCAGTTGCTTCTATGAACTCAAGGCAAAAGTGACAGCATGCATAAGTCCCATGCATGCTCAAACCAGACAATATGTGAGCTTACACATGGGGAAATGCATAAGAAACCACACTCCTATATGAGGTACTATTGGCAATCTGTGGCTATTGGGAAGGGGAGATCCAGTCTCATTTAAGTATAAGACATTGTGTAGATTGACCAGGGTGCAGTAGATGAACCCACATCAAAGTGCATTTGAGGACAAAGTCCTGACACTATATTCTGGTGCATATTAAAAAGGAGAAAATGAGGAGTGATAGGAAGAGAAGGTGAAGATCTAAAATATAGTCAAAATCTTTTACCATAGATACATAGATGTATATTTTAGGATATAGAGAAAAAGAAAAGGAATAGGTAAAATATGCATTTCTTTATCTCAGTTATTTAGAGATAAAATATTTTAGAGAAGTTGAAATTTAGAAATTACATTAATTTTCTACAGGCACAATCCTGGAAGGATAGCAAAGTAATTTTACTGATTAACATTTTAAGATATGTACCAAACTATATTAGAAATTACTTAAGTTAATTCTAACTATTTAAGAAGCTTGGAACATGATTAGAATAGAATTTCCTTGAATTAAATTATAAGATGAATCTGTTTACTTTGTGAGAAAATATATAGTGTATGAATGAAATAAAACAAGTTAATCTTTAATGTTAGGAGTGTTTTCAGCAATGAGTTCAGTTTGGGCACATTAAGCAGTTGAATTAAACACATTTGAATTATAACTTGAATGCTTAGTATGTAAATTAGAAAAATGGAAAAAGATATTTTATTGTTTTTGAGGCTATTGTGAGTGGGAAGTTCTCCTTGTATTCCTTCTTCAGTTGCCTACTGTTGGTGTAGAGAAAGGCTATTGATTTTTCTAGGTTTATTTTGTATCCTGCCACCTTACTGAAGCTCCTAATCATTTCTAGGAGTTTCCTGGTGAAGTTCTTAGCATCCCTTAAGTAGACAATCATATCATCAGCAAAAAGGGATGGCTTGCCTTCCTCTTTTCCTATTAGAACTCCTTTAATTTCCTTTTCTTGCCTTATTGCCCTAGCAAGGGATTCAAGCACTATGTTGAAAAGGAGTGGTGACAGAGGGCAGCCTTGCCGAGTTCCTACCCTTAAGGGGAATGCTTCTGTTGTTTCCCCATTTAGGATGATATTGGCTGTGGGTTTCCTGTATATGGCTTTGATTACATTAAGGTATGATCTCTCCAATCCAATTCCCTCTAGGACTTTAAACATGAACGGATGCTGGATTTTGTCAAAGGCTTTTTTCTAACTCCCCCCATAGAATAAGGAGAAATATGATGATGATGAGGTCGTTCTCCAGCTGTAGATTGGAGCCAGCTGTTATAGAGGTATTCTCTTGTAAAAATTGGTAAAACTGCCTTCTTTAATTGACTAATGGACATAGAAACTGTGTAAAGGATTATTCTCAATTCAAAACCAAATATAATGCTAAAGTCACCTTAAGCTATGCACTTAAGCAAAATATATGAATACAGGAGCTCTGACATCAACAATGAATTATTCTACCAAGGAGATGTTGGCCAGGGGATCCAAGCCCCCTCAAAAGGTAAAGGCTCCTTGCCTCCAAACTGGGATATCTGCAGGAAGAGAGGCGATAAGGCCCTGCTGTTGAAGACCTGATATAAACATGGGAAAGATGTATGGAGACCACACTTGCAAGTATAGAGATGGTCTCTGGAATGCCAGAGAGTGTTACCAAAGGCCACTAAACCAATAAAGCAAATATAGGTCTCTTTGAGTCAAGCAAGACTCCTCCGTCAGCACCAGCTACACCTCATCTGCCTGGAAATACTGTGCAGCAGTGGCAGCCATATGTCTGTATATCCCAAATCTAATTGGCTATTAGCTCTCTCCTTGGAGGAATAACCCACGGCTGATGCCACAAGCTTACATCCTCTAATGGTTAGGAGATGTAAAAAACCACACGAAGACCCTGCCATACTTAACAGAAGAAAATGTAAATCATGAATTAACATACCATCCAAACATCTGTGTCTATACCAAAGAAACCTACCATAACAATTAGTACTGTTTAAATACCTATATATCTAATTGTGTGTGCTTCATTAGTAGGATCGAAAGGCTATATATTATACTGTTTAATACCTAAATATCTAATTGCATGTGCTTCATTAGTAGGATCGAAAGGTTATGCCTGGACAAGCTGGCAGCCCATGAAAGAAAACAGCCAGAACTGACTAGAGACCAAGACATCAGCTCCAGAGAAAGTAGAGTGTTTTGCTTCTCATCCACCTGTGCCCCTTTTCTAAGCCTAGGGAACAATCTGCGGAAGAGGGGGCGTGGTAGAATGTAAGGGCTTCGATTGGGGTTAATGTTGAAACTACAACAATATAGACTGGACACTCATTTGATCAACTTGATTGAACATACAAGCCCCCCCTGTCAGGATGGTGGGACCCATGAGCTGTGTGGGTTTGGGCACAACTGCTCGTAAATTGGTTTTACATGAAGGATGCTTGTACTCACAGATTATCACTTATTCTTAAAAAAATGAAAACAAAACAAAACAAAACAAAAAACAGAGAAAGATGCAGAAAAGTTATGGCAGAATGCATGATCTGTGATGGGTAGGGGTGGGGTGGGGGGAAGGGAAGGGGACATATGCCTGAACTGAATTGGAAAATGATGTATGAAATACACAAAGCATCAATTAAAAAAATACCAAAAAAAGAAAAATGGAAAAAGAAATACAAATATATTAAAAATGTGTAAAAGTGAATTATTTTACTAAAAAATTCTGAAAATTGTAGCACATTAAAATTTCTTTCACCTGGGGTTGGTGGACAGATGGCTCAGCAGTTACAAGCATTGGACGCTCTTGTAGAAGGCTAGGGTTCAATTCCCAGCGTCCACATGATGCTTAACATCCATCTATTCTTCCAGTTCCAGGGAATTTGATGCCCTCTTCTGACCTGCATTGGCATTGCATGGCATGGGTGCACTTACACACATGCTGACAATACACTCATACACATAAAATAAATGATATGGTTAAAAAAATCATCCAGGCCTATCTGTTGCAATTTCAAGAGCCTTTCCTGCTGCTCTGCTCACATGACCAACTACAATAAGAAATACTGTATACCTTGGCTGTGCCTCCTGCTACATCAGTAGCTTCTCCTTTTGTTCTGCTTTTCCATCTTTGTAAGAGATCATGATACCCTTGGGCCCTACTATCTGACACTTCATGAACCCCTCCCCCCATGCTGTTTTACTCCATGCTACCAATATAATATATGACCTGAAATGTGCTGTTACCACCCTCCACAGCCTCAGGAATCTCTGTCCTTACTGGTCTCCATGTGAGAACTTTGGCAAGAGACCATTCACAACCTTCTTCTACTTCCCACTATATAGAAACCACCCCATTCTGTAATTTTCTAATCCAGCTGCTCTCTCTCACATCCAAAAGAAGTATAGTTTTGCTGAAACACAAAACCTAAAATTGAAAAGAAGAGTTGTGTGTTTATAGATAATTCAAACAAGACATGTGAAAACTCTTGTATGGACTTGAAGATAAGTTAAAATAATGAGTGTAGGAAGTTTGTTCATGTATGACAGCAGAATACAGTGAAGAGATAGATTATTGAGGAAGTCCCTACCTTAGACAGGGAACATTGAGGAAATCAGACTGAAAGACTGCAAAATACAGAGGACTGGGGTGCCTTCTGCAAGCCAGTATCTTTCAGTCAGGACAGGGAAGTGGCCCCCATGATATATCAACATTATGGCTGGCTAACAAGACCTGCATAATGACACCAGTTGAAATGCCAACATGGATAGAGGAAATATCACAAGGTCACCCTTGTAGAGGAAGCTTCCACAAAAATCAACAAAATGATAAGATTAAACTCACATCAGTCAATAACAACTCTGAATATCAATGGTCCCAATTCCCCATAGGAAAAAAAAAAGTCACACTGTAGAAGATTGGCTTAAAAACAGTTTTTATCTAACCATCAAAGTTAGGCATAAAAAAGGTGAGAAAATGTATTTTAGGCAATCTGAATTGGAAATTCAGTTCGTGTGTCTATTATAATATCCAGAAAATTGACTTCATGATAAAAGAAGTCAGAAGAGATAATGAAGTTCACTTCATACTATTTTAAAATTTTTATTGAATTTTTCTGCATTTCATATAATACATCTTGATCATATTCAGACCCCCTCCACTATCTGCTGGGCTCGCAGAGCCCCCATGTTCAATTCCATGCATTCTATCATATATGTTAATGCTTATCATGCCAATTTTGTGTCCCCAAGTGTGCTTCAGTGTGGCATACACTGGAGCCTGTTGAGCCTATTTAATTCACCCCCTTAAAGAACATCAGCTCTGTTATCCAGCAGAGATCAATTGCCAATAGTTTATCAGCTAAGGTTGGGTCCTCTTGCCAATTTTACCTCTTCTATGCTGGGTTTCTGTCTGGTTCAATTTGTCATGGATCTTGATCATAAGAGCAAGTTCCCAGCCACCTGAAACAATCTATGTCTTTGTGATCATCCAACAGCCCTCAATCTTTCTACCCCATCTTTTACAAAGGTAACTAAACACTAGGTGGCAGAAGTTTAATATAGAAATGCTATCCAGGCACACAAATTCTGCAGTCTCTAATTCTCTACATTTTGGGTAGTTGTGGTTTCTTTTGTGTTAATCACCATTTGTTGCATAAGTAAGCTTTCCTGATAAGAGTTGAGGGATATATTAATATTGTCTCTGTCCATTGTCCTGGTTTTGGGTAAAGAGATTTCATTGTAGATATGCTGCTTAGGGCTGAACATCTCATAGACTTATTCTCTGCATTTGACCAGCTGTGACACCCACTTCATATTTTTAGAGGAATAATCTATACAGAGAATATAACAACTTAAACACTCAATATTAGTACAGCCAATTTCATAAAACAATCACTAACACATAATGTCACAGATAACATCTAGCACAGTTACACTGTGAATTTTCAATTCTCTACACTCACTTGGACAAAAAATAAACACAGAAATATTGGAGCTAAGAAATATTGGAGCTAAGTGAAACCATAAATCAAATGAAAATGTAACTAAAAGTCCTCCTCCAGTGCTTCAAGTCCTGTATCCTAAGTATGTCCTGTCTTCAGCAGTAGGGTTTTATCTACTATTGGGGGATAGCCAAGAGCTTTGGAGATTATCCTGTATTATTTGGGGAGTCTCATGGACCACACTCAAAAGGAGTCTCATGTTCTACACTCAAAGGGAAATCTCACTGTGTTCCTTGACAAACAGCCCCCTCTATGTCAAATATGCATACAATATTTACACACTGTTTAGACATTGTATGTGCATTTCACAAGGGGCTATGGAACCATACATTTTTCTCTGGGCTCCCTAGCACTCCAAGATATATTCACCTCTACTTTTTTTCCTTCCACCTTACCTTCTTCCTCCTCTCCTGTCCCAGCACTCCCATTTTTCCCAGCCTGTCCTAATAACACCTGACTCTAACCATTCCCCATCTCCTGTTTCCACCACATACACACATGTATCTTGTCCTTGCCTCCTCTTCTACCAGCCAAACTCTCCCAATTTCCCCACCTCCTCACTGGTAACATCTGTGCCCTGCTATCCCCATCTTTCTGTTTCTTTCTTATTCTTTGCCTCCCTATATCCCTTTGTTTTCCTGGCTACTGGTGTTAAACCAGGATATAAACTCACATGTAAGTGATTGGTGCTACAATCTGAAAATAAAGGAGAACATACTTCACTTGCTTTGCATTTGTGTTACTTCATGTTGCATAATACTCTCTAGTTCCATCCATTTACCTGCCCATTTCATAATTTCATCTTTTCATAGTACTGAGTAGAATTTTATTGTGGAAATGTACCACATTTTCACTATCCATTCATCAGTTGAGGAACAGTTATGTTGTTTCAATTCCTTACCTATTGTGAAGAGAGCAACAACAAATATGAGCATATAGGTACCTCCACACTATGAGGAGTCCTTTGTGTATATGCCAAGGAGTGGCATAACTGCATCATATGGTAGATTCATTTTAGCTTTTTGAGAGTTCCCCACACTGTCTTCCATAGTGGTTGCAAGAGTCTGCATTCCCACCAGCAGTGAATGAGCATTCCTTTTCTCCTTGTCCTCACCTGCATTTGGATTCCTTCATTCTCTTCATTGTAAACAATCTGACTGGGGGAAGATGGAATCTTAAAGCAGGTCTTATCCAATGACTAAGCTAGTTGATTACTTTTACAGGTGCTTCTTCCCCATATTTCTTTCATTTGAAAACTCTAGATCCAGGCCTGATAGCACATATTTTTATTGGGTCATTTATTTTCTTGTTTCCTTATTTTATTTTTTAAGTTCTTTGTATACTCTTGATATTAATTCTCTGTGTGATGTGAGGCTGATAAACATTTCTTCCCATTCAATGGGTTTCCTCCTCACTTCCTTGTTTCTTTTGCTTTAGAGAATCTTTGCAGTTTAATGAAGTCCAACTTATTGCTTGTAGAACTTAATGCTTGAGAAATTGATTTCTAATTTAGAAAATCTTTTGCTACACCTATAGCTTGGAGGCTACTGCCTATGTTTCCTTCTATGAGTTTCAGAATTTCAGGTTTTATATTGAGGTCTTTGAATTTGAAGTTGACTTTTGTGCAGAATGAAAGATACGGGTCCAATTTCACTCATTTGCAGATGGTGATCCAATTAGGCCAGGACCAGTTGTGGAAGATGCTATCTTTTCTCCATTGTGTGTTCTTGGGACCTGTGTCAAGTATCAGGTTACTGAAATCCTGTGTGCTAATGTTTAGGTCTTCTATTGTGTTCCATTGACTTACAAGTCTATTTTTGTGGCAATGCCACGCATTTTTTTAAGCCTAAAGCTCTGTAATATTATCTGAGATCTGGTATGGTGATCCCCTAGAATTGTTTTTCTTTGCCTAAGATTGCTTGGGGTATCTGGGCTCCTTTGTGATCTCATATGAAGTGATGTTTTCAAGCTAGGTGAAGAATGGCATCATGTTTTGATTGGCATAGCATTTAATATATAGATTGTTTTGAGCAAGATGGTCATTTCCACATTAACGATTCAACCAACCCATGAATATGGTAACTCTTTTCATGTACTAATATGTTCCTACTTCTTTCTTTAAAAATGTGAAATTTTCATTATAGAGATCTTTAAAGTATTTGGTTAGGTTTATTCCTAAATAATTTTGGAGTCGATTATGAATGGGAGGGTTTCCTTGAATACTATTGTTTCCTTTTGTTTATTGTTTAATTGTATATAGAAAGTGTACTCATTTTTTGAGTTGATTTTTTAACCTGCCAATTACTGCAAGTATAAATCATTTCTGAAGGACTTCTAGTGGAATTTTTGGCTTCTCTAATGTGTAACATCATATCATCTGCAAGGAGAGATAACTTGACATGTCCTTTTCCAGTTACTAATCTTTTAATTTCCTTCTCTGGTCTTATTGCTCATGTAAGATTTTCAAGCACTCTATTGAAAAGGTTGAGATAGTGGAAAGCCATGCCTGGATCTTGATTTTAATGGGAATGCTTCCAGTTTTTCTCCATTTAGAATGTTGTTTATGGGTTTATTATATATATATACCTTTAATTACGCCGATGTATGCTATCCGCAGACCAATTCCTTATAGGACTTTTAACATGAATATGTTTTGGATTTTGCCAAAAGCCTTTCTGCATCTACTGAGATGACCATGTGTATTTTTTTAAGTTCATTTATATGGTTTATCACATTTGTACCTATGCTGAACCTTTCCTTCATCTCTGGAATAAAGCTAACCTTATAATTGTGGATTATTTTTTATGTTTGTCTGTATGCAGTTTGAGAGTATTTTGTTGAGTATCTTTGCATCTATGTTCATTTAAAGATACAGCCCTAGATTTCTTTTGTTATTTTATCTTTTCCTGGTTTTGGTCTTAGAGTGATATTGGATTCATAGAAGTAGTTTGGGAGTTCTCCCTCTGTTTCTATCCTTTTGAATAATTTAAGCAGTATTTTGTGTAGGTCTTTTTTGAATGAATAGTAGAATTCTGTTGTCAATCCACCTGAGCCTGGGCTCTTTTCAGTTATGAGGTTTTGTATTTGCTATGGGTCTGTTCAAACTGTTCATCTCTTTATGGATTAACTTTGGTACTGTTCATTTTTTTAGAAATTCATACATTTCTTTTAGATTTTCAAATGTAATGTAGTATAGATTTTTAATGTATTCCCTTAATATGTTCTGGATTTGGGGTTTCTGATGTTTCCTCTATTATCTCTGAATTTGTTTATTTGGTTTTGCACTTTCTTTTAGTTAACTGGGATAACTATCTTATTTAACCTTTTTAAAAACCTTTGGTCTGTCTATCTTGCTTAACCTTTCAAAAAACAGATGTTAGATTCATTGATTTTTTTTTGTACTGTTATCTGTGTTTCTATTTCATTAATTTATGCTCTGATTTTTGTTATTTCCTCTTGTTAATAAGTTTGGAGTTTTTTCTTGACTTTGCAGAGTCTTGAGTTGTACTGTTTAGTTATTTGTATGTGTTCTTTCTGATTTGTTTAATATAGGCACTAGCAACTATAAACATCACTCTTAGGACTACTTTTATGGTTTCTCAGAAATTTTGTCATGTTTTTTTGCATTTTCATTTAGTTCCAGGAATATATTTGCTTCTTTCTTGCACTTATAATTGCACACAGCTTAACAATTTATTCTTTGACCCATTCATCATTTAGGAGTGTGTTTGATCTGCCTGAGTTTATGTAGTTACTAGAGTTTTGTGCTGTTAATTATAAGCTTTATTGCCTTGTGGTCTGATAGAATTCATTGAATATTTTCAATTTTTTTTTAATTTGTTGAGTTTTGTTTTGTGTGCCAAAATGTGGTTAGTTTTAGAAAACATTGCATGCACCTCTGAGTAGAAAGTGTATTCTCGTATTCATGATGTTGTACAGAATATTCTGTTCTTGTTTGTTATGTCCATTTCGTGTAAGATATCATTTAATTCAGATATCTCTTTTTTTATTTAATTTTTATTGATGCTTTGTGAATTTCATACATCATTTTCCAATTCAGATTAGGCATATTTCCCTTTCCCTTCCCCCCCACCCCCACCCCTTCCCAGATCATGCATTCTGCCATAACTGTCCTGCATCTTTCTCTCAGTTTTTTTTTTCATTTTTTAGCTATAAGTGATAATCCATGAGTACAGCATCCTTCATGCAAAACCAATCTGCAGGCTGTTGTGCCCAAACCCCCACAGCCCCACCATCCAGTGGGGGGTGACAGGTTGTTTGTTCAATCAAGTTGATCAAATGAGTGTCCAGACTACATCGCTGTAGTTTCACCATTCACCCCAATCGCAGCCTTTACATTCTACCATGCCCCCTCTTCCGCAGATTGTTCCCTAGGCTTAGAAAAGGGGCACAGGTGGATGAGAAGTAAAACAGTCCACTCTCTCTGGAGCTGTTGACTTGGACTCTGGTCAATTCTGGCTGTTTCCTTTCATGGGCTGACAGTTTGTCCAGGAGTAACCTTTCGATCCTACTAATGAAGCACAAGCAATTAGATATATAGGTATTTAAGCAGCACTAATAGTTATGGTAGGTTACTTTGGCATAGACACATATGTTTGGATGATATGTTAATCCATGAATTACATTTTTCCCCCCTGTTAAATATGACAGGGTCTTACTGTGGCTTATAACATCTCCTAACCTGTAGAGGATGTAAGCTTGTGGCATCAGCCATGGGTTATTTCTCCAAGGGGAGAGCCAATAGCCAATTAGATTTGGGATATACAGGCACATGGCTGCCTCTGCTGCACAGTATTTCCAGGCAGGTGAGGTGTAGCTGGTGCTGACGGTGGAGTCTTGCTTGACTCAGGGAGACCCATATTTGCTTTATTGGTTTAGTGGCCTTTGGTAACACTCTCTGGCATTCCAGAGGCCATCTGTACACTTGCATGTGTGGTCTCAATACATCCCTCCCATGTTAACGTCAGGTCTTCGGCAGCAGGGTCTTATTGCCTCTCCTCCTGTAGGTATCCCAACTTAGAGGCAAGGAGCCCTTACCTTTTGTGGGGCCTTGGATCCCCTGGCCAACATCCACCTGGTAGAACAATCCATTGCTGATGTCAGAGCTCCTGTATTAATATATTTTGCCTGAGTGCATAGCCCTAGGACTTTAGTATTATATTTGGTTCTGAACAGAGAGTAATCCCTTCCACAGTTCCCATGTCTAGTAGTCAATTAAAGAAAGCAGTTTTACCGGTTTTATAAGAGATTACCTCTACAATAGTTGTCTCCAATTTACAGTTGGGGAGCGACCTCATCATTGTCATATTTCTCCTTGTTCTATGGGTGGGAAGGCAAGGAAGTCTCTCATATCAGAACCTTTGTGGCACCTAGAAGGTAAGTTTCATTAGGACTCATTATAACTAGTTGTTACATGTAGGATCCACAGAGGGGTTCGATGTTTATGGCAATCTGAGGCTTTTCTTCCTTTGAATGTTCAGACGGGTCAGCCTTTCCGTTGCCACTTTTTGGTACATCCTACTCAATGCAAACCTGTATCTTTTCTTTCTCAGCCGTTAAGTTGGTGACGTTTTGTCCTGTTGGAACAAACAAATCTTTTCCCATAGTTAGTTTTAAGATTTGAATTGCAAGGGTTTGATGAAAAGGTTTCATGTCTTTCTGTATCCCCCCCCCTTTTTTTTTGCGTATGAGTCTCCAGAAGACAGTTGTATTATACATGACTATAGGGTGGAGTCAAGGCACAGATTTCATCAAATTCACCCATGTTGTTTTGGGTGACTATATATGATTAACTTGGGAAGCAAACTTAATTTTTACGTTAAATCATCTTAAAGAGAATGCTACAAGGTGATACTGTACAACAGAGAAATTATAGAGAACATTTGTATGTGTCAATCCCAAAGTTCTTGCTCTACAGATTTTATGTAAAGCAAATGTGGGCAACAGCGAATTATATCTCCATTTAATTCAGATGCATTACCATTTTTATCAGATTCTGTAAACCAATGTTGTTTAATATACACATGTTTACTTTTACTTTTACTAAGTCCTAAAACACCATGTGTCCTGTAGACAGTGTCTAGGCGAAACTGGGTACTTGCTGAGCTCACGTCAATTAAATATGCCTTAATCGAATATACACCCGTGTCCCTCTCCCACCCATCCCCCCTTTCCAATTCACCATTTCAGTCCATTTTCTGATGCAGTCTTTCTGTTGTTCTTTTACTATGCCTCCCTCTCCATGAGAAATATTTATATCTGGGTTGTTGGTACTAGCATCCACATATGAGGGACACCATTTGTCGTTTGTTTTTCTGGGACTGTGTTACTTCACTTAACATAATGTCTTCCAGCTCCATCCATTTACCTGCAAATTTCATGATGTTGTCCCTCTTTACTGCTGCATAGTATTCCATTGTATACATGTACCACATTTTCTCTATCCACTCGTCAGTTGAAGGGCACCTGGGCTGGTTCCAGCTTTTTGCTATTGTGAACAGAGCTGCAATAAACATAGCTGTGCATGTATCTTTGCAGTAAGTTGTGTCTTGTGGGTATATACCCAGGAGTGGTATGACTGGGTCAAATGGAAGGCTCATTTTGAGTCTTCTAAGGGTTCTCCACACTGCTTTCCATAGTGGCTGTACAAGTTTACATTCCCACCAGCAATGGATGAGTGTTCCCCTTTCCCCACAACCTCTCCAGCACTTGGTATCATTCATGTTCCTGATCCTAGCCAGTCTTATTGGAGTAAGGTGATATCTCAGAGTGGTTTTAATTTGCATTTCCTTAATTATCAGAGATGTTGAACACTTCTTAAGATGTTTCTCGGCCATCTCTAACTCCTCCTCTGTGAAGTCTCTATTCAGATCTTTGCTCCATCTTTTGAATGATTCATTTGTTTTCTTTCTTCTTTGTTTTTTGAGTAGCTTGTATACTCTGGAAATTAATGCTTTGTCAGATGTATCTGCTGTGAAGGTTTCCTCCCACTCTGTGGGTCTTCTCCTCACTTCCTTTATTGCTTCCTTTGATGTACAGAAGCTTTTGAGTTTAATGAGGTCCCATTTGTCAATTGTCGATCTTATTTCTTGTGCAGCTGCTGTCTGATTTAGGAAGTCTTTTCCTACACCTATGTCTTGTAGTCTGCTGCCAAGCTTCTCTTCTATCACCTCCAGAGTTTGGGGTTTCACGTTGAGGTCTTTGGTCCATCTGGAGTTGACCTTTGTACAAGGTGAGAGGTAGGGGTTTAATTTCATTCTTCTACAAGTGGTGATCCAGTTTTGCCAGCACCACTTGCTGAAGATGCTGTCTTTCTTCCATTGTGTCTTCTTGGCCCCCTTGTCAAATATGAGGTGGCTGAAATTGTATGAGCTCAGGTTTGGATCTTCAGTTTTATTCCATTGGTCAACTGGTCTGTTTTTGTGCCAGTACCAGGCTGTCTTTATGACTATAGCCCTATAGTATAGTTTGATGTCTGGTATAGCGATCCCCCCTGTATTGCTCTTTTCACTCAGGGTTGCTTTGGCTATTCGGGGTCTTTTGTTTTTCCAAATGAAATTGAGGATTTTTTTTTCCAGGCCTGTGAAGAAACTCTTGGGGATTCTGATTGGGATCGCATTAAATCTGTACACTAGTTTGGGTAGGATGGACATTTTTACTATATTTATTTTCCCAATCCATGAGCATGGGAGGTTTGTCCATCTTCTGATGTCTTCCTCAATTTCCTTTTTCAGGGGTTTAAAATTTTTGTTGTAGAGATCCTTGGTGTCTTTGGTTAGGTTTGTTCCTAGGTATTTTATTGTTTTTGAGGCTATTGTGAGTGGGAAGGTCTCCTTGTAGTCC
Organism: Rhizomys pruinosus; assembly: GCA_009823505.1. Classification (NCBI taxonomy): domain Eukaryota; kingdom Metazoa; phylum Chordata; class Mammalia; order Rodentia; family Spalacidae; genus Rhizomys; species Rhizomys pruinosus. The sequence goes on from VZQC01012791.1 coordinate 930,560, forward strand.
TTCTTCAATTGCTTGTTGTTGGTGTACAGAAAGGCTACTGATTTTTCTAGGTTTATTTTGTATCCTGCCACTTTACCAAAGCTCTTAATCGTTTCTAGGAGTTTTCTGGTGGAGTTCTTAGCATCCCTTAGGTAGACAATCATATCATCAGCAAAAAGGGATAGCTTGACTTCCTCTTTTCCAATTAGAACTCCTTTAATTTCCTTTTCTTGCCTTATTGCCCTAGCTAGGGTTTCTAGCACTATATTGAAGAGGAGTGGTGACAGGGGGCAGCCTTGCCGAGTTCCTACCTTTAAGGGGAATGCTTCTGTCATTTCCCCATTTAGGATGATATTGGCTGTGGGTTTTCTGTATATGGCTTTGATTACATTGAGGAATGATCCCTCCAGACCAATTCCCTCCAGGACTTTAAACATGAAAGGGTGCTGGATTTTGTCAAAGGCTTTCTCCGCATCAATTGAGATGATGGCGTGGTTTTTGTCCTTCAGTCCATTGATATGTTTGATGATGTTTATTGATTTTCGTATGTTGAACCATCCCTGCATGTCTGGTATGAATCCAACTTGGTCATGGTGGATGATTTTCTTGATGTGAGTCTGTATGCGATTTGCCAGAATCCTGTTTAGAATTTTGGCATCTGTGTTCATTAGGGAGATGGGTCTATAGTTCTCCTTTTTGGTTGTATCTTTCCCTGGTTTTGGTAGTAGCGTAATGCTGGCTTCATAGAAGGAATTTGGGAGAAGTCCCTCCATTTGTATCCTTCTAAACAATTTAAGTAGTAATGGTTGTAAGTCTTTACGAAATATTTTATAGAATTCTGCCGTGAATCCATCCGGGCCTGGGCATTTTTTGGTTGGGAGGCTACTTATTACATCTTCGATTTCTTCCTGTACTATTGGTCTGTTTAGGCTGTCGATCTCTTCTTGGTTGAGCTTTGGTGATTCCCAGGATTTCAGATATTCATCCATTTCTTCTAGGTTTTCAAACTTAGTAGAATATAAGTTTTTGAAGTAGTCCCGTATGATTGTCTGGATCTTTTCATTGTCTGTTGTGATATTTCCCCTTTCATCACAGATTCTATTGATTTGGAGTTGTTCCCTCTTTCTTTTGGTTAACTGGGCTAGAGGTCTGTCTATCTTGTTTATTCTCTCAAAGAACCAACTTTTGGATTCATTGATTTTTTGTATGGTTTTCTTTGTTTCTATTTCATTGATCTCTGCTCTGATTTTTGTTATTTCTTCTTGTCTGCTCCGTTTAGGGTTCATTTGTTGTTGTCTCTCAAGTATTTTTAGCTGCAGTGTTAGATCGTTCACTTGTGCTCTTTCTGTTTTTTTAATGTGGGCACTTAGAGCTATAAACTTCCCTCTTAGGATTGCTTTAAGAGTGTCCCATAGATTTTGCTGTGTTGTTTTATCATTGTCATTCAGTTCCAGGAATGTTTTTATTTCTTTTTTTATTTCTTCCTTGACCCACTCATTATTCAGGAGAGTGTTGTTTAGTCTCCATGTGTTCCTGTAGGTTGTAGGGTTTATTCTGGTGTTGATATTGAGTTTTATTGCACTGTGGTCTGATAGAATGCATGAGATTATTTCAACCTTTTTATATTTGTTGAGTTTTTCCCTGTGTCCCAGTATATGGTCTATTTTGGAGAATGTTCCATGAGGTGCTGAGTAGAAAGTGTATTCTCTGGTGTTTGGGTGAAATATTCGGTAGATGTCTGTGAGGTCCATTTGGTGTATTGTGTCATTTAGTTCAGATGTCTCTCTGTTTATCCTTTGTCCTGTTGATCTGTCTAGAGGACTTAATGGGGTATTGAAGTCCCCTAGTATTAGTGTGCTGGGGTTAATCTGTGCCTTGAGATCCTGAAGAATTGTCTTTATAAAGTTTGGTGCACTGATGTTTGGTGCATATATATTTATGATTGTGAAATCTTCATCGTCAATTGTTCCTTTAATAAGGATGTAATGGCCCTCTTTGTCTCTTTTGATTTCTTTTGCTTTGAAGTCTATTTTGTCTGATATTAGAATAGCCACACCCGCTTTCTTTTTGGTACCATTTGCTTGGAATACTTTCTTCCAACCCTTCACCTTAAGTTGGTGCCTATCCTTGAAATTGAGATGGGTTTCTTGTAGACAGCATATAGATGGGTTTTGTTTCCTAATCCATTCTCCCAGTCTATGCCTTTTGATTGGGGAGTTTAGCCCATTAATATTTAAGGTTACAATTGAAAGATGGATGTTGCTTCCTTTCACTTTATTATCCATTTGGACTTCTAGCCTTTGATTTTGCTCCTATGGTTATGTTTTTGTTAGTTTCTTTTCCTAGGTGTTTGAGGATTGTTGCTCCTCTCTTCTGCCCTTTGAATTGCTTCAAGTATTTTATGAAGAGTTGGTTTTCCAGACATGTATTCCATCATCTTGTTTATGTCATGGAAGATTTTTCTCTCTCCTTCAAGTATAGTCGACATTTTTGCTGGGTAAAGTATTCTGGGTTGGCATCCATAGTCCCTTAACACTGGGAATGCTTTGCTCCATGTTCTTCTTGCTTTCATGGTTTGAGGCGAGAAGTCAGTTGTAATTCTGATGGGTTTACCTTTGTATGTGATTTGTTTTTCTTTTGTAGCCCTCAGAATTTTGTCTTTGTTTTGGGCATCTAGCATTTTAACTATAATATGGCATGGGGTGTTTCTTTTCTGATCTTGTCTGTTTTGTGTCCTATGTGCTTCTTGTATTTGTATGGGTTTGTCTAGTTTTAGTTTCGGGAAGTTTTCATCTATTATTCTGTTGAAGATCTGATCAATACTATTCTCTTGAGATTCTTCTCCTTCCTCTATTCCTATGATACGGACGTTTGACCTTTTCCCCTTTCCTCCTCCTTGTTTATGGAGTATGGACTTGTTTACTTTTCAATTTTGTTGCTATATTGGATATTGGAAGCCAAAGCACTCTTCTCTTCTTGTTCTGAAGGTTCTCCAAAAAAAAAGAGTCCACTTGGATTCTCACCGATGGCGGGGGGGGGGGCATTATGCCTGACCTAGCCCGTGCCCCGGCAGCCTGCCCAAAGGCGCAGCAGCACTGGCCATGTCCCAACTCTCCAGACCCTCTGACCCAGCACCTGGGTCCCGCCCACAAACCAGATGTCTCTTTAATATTTGTCCAATTGATCTGTCTATTGAAGATAAACTGCTGGCTACTGATGGACTCTGGGAGATAGGAAGGCAATGTCTTCAGTTGCAGACTCACTGGTGAAACCACCAGGCTTCAATAGATAGTTCTAATCCCATGACCAGAGAGACCAGCATGGTCCAACACAGAGAAAAACAAACAAAAGAAAATATATGACTGTAGCTAAGAGGTTAGTAGTAAAGGACAGCATGACGAAGAGAGGGAGGGACATTTGATTCCTATAAGAGCTATCAGAATACACTATACACAAGTATAAAATTGTCAAAGAATGAATTGACACAGTCCCAGAAAAACAAACAACGAATGGTATCCCTCATCTGTGGATGCTAGTGCCAATTACCCAGTTGTAAGTATTTCTTGTGTAGGGCCCCCTGAGCTTTTGTACAAAGCAGTTGGGCGTAATGCATTTTGGAAACAACAACAACAACAACAACAACAGAAAAGACTGCATCAAAGAACTGACTGAAACAGTGAACTTCTGCTCCAAACAGTCAACTTCCCCATGGAAAATATTGAGAAAGACCAAGAGATGAAAAGCATGTTTGGCAGAATGCATGAGTTCTGGCGGGGTAGGGGAAAGGGTGGGAACACGGGTCTAGATTTGTTAAAAATAAATAAACAAATAAATAAATTTATGTGGAAAAAAAAAAAAAGAATAGGACTAAACTCCTACCTTTCACCTTGCACAAAAGTCAACTCTATGGATCAAAGACCTCAATGTGAAACCTGAAACTCTGAATATGTTAAAAGATAATATAGGTAATAACCTACAACATATAAATGTAGGAAAAGACTTTCTAAATCAGACAGTAGTTGTCCAGGAAATAAGATCAACAGTCAATGAGTAGGACCTTATTAAACTAAAAAGCTTCTGTTCAGCAAAAGAAACAAAGGAGTGAAGAAAAACTCACAGAGAGGCAGGAAATCTTCACCAGACATCCAGAATATATAAACTACTCAAAAAACAAAGGTCTTGCATCTCTGCATGCTTTACGGGTGCAACTCCTTGATGTACAACCTGTATTTTCTCAAGTCAGCATTTGATGAGGGATGCCAAAATACAGCCCATGTTAAAAAAAAAAAAAAGACTAGGGAAAAAAAATAAGGGCACAGATACTTCACTCTAAAGATACAGAAATGCCACAACACTTGGGAGAAGATCATCATTCATCATGAAAGAAACACAATTAAAAACCAAGGGAGAGGGCGGGTGAGAGGCTCAGCAGGTAAGGTAGTTGCTGTATAAGCTTAATGGTCAGAATTCCATCCCTGGGACCTACATTGTGGAAGGAAAATGTCCTTTTGACCACCACAGCACACATTCCCCTCTCTACAAAATAAATAAATTGAACAAAAGCCAGAGGGAGATAACCCTTTGCATCATGGAATGAGAAAACAATTGAAGAACTGACAATATCAAATGTTATAGAGCACACAACACAACTGGGACTCAAACTTATTTGCAAATATGATACCATTTATTTGCAAATATGATACAATTTAGCAGGTAACAAACACATCCACGACTTAAAATTCAGAAATGAAAATCCACCCCTGAATATTTTTCCAAGGAGGAAGAAATACGTTCTCACCAAACCTGTATATAAATGCTCAGAGAAGATGTATTTATAACAGCCCCAAATTAGAAAGAATGAATTCAGTTAGCAGAAGTTTAAAAAAACTTTTGACAGTATTTTAAGTTAAAATAGTGGCTCATAAATGTTAATCAACTTAATAAGCTTTTACTTCATTTCCACATGAATTAAAGGAAAATCTCTAAGCAAAAATACACAAGGTCATTAACTGGCATTCTACTATCCAAGTTGAAGAAGATTTTTATATGATTTAGAAGCAATAAGGTGTTACATCTTATTAGCAAAATGACTGACAAAGAGGAATAGGAAAGAAACAAAAAGATTCAGATTGAATAATATAATAGTCAACAAATGCACTTAATTTTATATTTTAATATACATATGATTAAATCCTCCTATAGTACACGAAATTAACAACTTGATGAAACTAAATTCTTTCTCATTATCTTGGATTTTAATTAATTGTATATGACCCATCAATACTGTTCAACATTGCCACCAGAATAGCATTTATGAGACATCACCCCAGATTCAATTTCTAGTTTCTCATGAAAATTGGCTATATGTGCAAACTTGTTAAGACTAAGCAGTTGCTTTCCATTACTTTCCTTTCCTATTCAACTTTTAAAACACTGTCACAACTGACAGAAACCATAGTTACTTGTTTCTAAACTTATTCTTCCCTAACTTTTTTTACCCTTCATGCTCTTGACAACTTCTCTGCAAAATTCATCGACAAAGATTTAAGATAACTATCCAAAAGCTTGCTGTATCTTTCTTCCTTGTTTCTGCTGAGGTTTTCCTTATTGAACAACATTTTCTGCTTTAGAACCATGCCATAGTGTTTTATTCCTTTTCCCCACATTTTGCTAATCAAATAATTTGAGAAATATGTTAAAGTTTTTTAAATTAAAGTTGTAAAATATGTTTATCCTAAATGTATTCATGTATGCTCTGAAATGTATATAATTCTCTGAAATAATCTACTTTCAATATAATAATTTATAAGTTAAATTTAATGTTTATAATCTCAAGGGAGAAGGTATATTGAAAATTTATGTTATTTAAACCATATATGCATTATGCAGAACTTTTTATCTCAAATTTTGTGCACAGAAAACAATTCTTACATTCGCATTTTAATTAGAAAATGTAGTTGTTAGAAAGTTGTATTTTATATTAGGGATTAATCTCTAAATGAGAAAGGTATTAATTTTTCATAGACCCTGAAGAGAAAAAAATCATTTTGGAATTATAATTTAATATTCATGTTTTTTAAATTTTTAAATTAATTTTATTTATTTCTGTATGTGTATGAATGTACTGTCTGCATGCAAGTTTGTGCACCTGTGTCGTGCAATGCCGCGGAGGTCAGAAGAGGGTGTCGGATTCCCCTGGAACTGGAGTTCTCCTGGAATTGGAGTTTCAGAGGGTTCTCGGCCGCCATGTGGGTGCTGGGGATCGAACCCGGGTCCTCTGCAAGAGTAGTCGGTGCTCTTAACCGCTAGGCCATCTCTCCAGCCCCAATATTCATGTTTTATTCTGAATAGTTATCTTCATAAAGAATTATTCTCCCTATTCTTAAAAATTCCTGCTTTTTGATGAAGCATGTTTAGTAACATAGAAAGCAGAAATGTGTCAAAAGGAAGTAAAAGTAATATTCACAATTAAGAACGGTATAAAATTTAATTTTAAAGTTACATGAAAAAATTTAGAGAATTAAATTATATGCATTACCTCTTTCTTCTTAACATACTAGTTGAATTTCCTTTTGCAAGATAAAAATATCTAATAGGAGTTTCACATAATTTTAACAGGAGAATATCATTTACTCTGACATTATTTCACTTACAGTGAATACCACCTATCTTTTCTGATATCCTTTTATCTCACACTGTTGGTGAGGTTTCAATTGCTACCCAGCAGTGAGTCATAATATCATATTTTAAATTCATCCTTTATCAGATGTTTTGAGGTATAACTCAAGTTCATACATCTTTCTAGTCAAAATTAGTGTTAAAAACTTCTTGAAGCTATTAACTTCTCTAAAAATATTTCTAATGCATCTATAAAATGCCTAGTAAAACATATTATATTCATAAACAAAAGATTCTACATTAAATTTCTATACCTGTAAAACAACCAGACACAAATCCTGTGTATATAATTGTCTTTTGCATTTTAATTTTGAGGTATAGTTCATCAATTACACACAAACTGAAGTTCAAGAATGAGCATTTTAACTTGAAAATTTATACAATGTATCTTTTAATATCGATTTTTATGAGAAAATGTTGGTTAGGTTTTGGAAATTGCACAATTCTGTTACCAAGTTATTTAATTTGCTATTAGTTTGAGGGGTTTTATTCCTTTGTTTCTTTATAAGGGAAAAGTTGAGAAAGAATAAAACATTTTAGAAAGGAAAAGAAAGGGCACTTCTCATCCTCAAATTAGAAGAATCTAAGTAGCCAGAACTTAACTCTCACTGAAATTTTTCTGTTTCAGTGTTGGACTAGAACTCACAACCTTGCACACACTGTAACACGAGCTCTACATCTGAGACAGATCCTCTGCTCTTCAAGTCTGAGACCATGGCTTGATGTTGCTGTTGTTGTTATTTATTTATTGAGACAAGATCTCCCTGTACTCCAAGCTGACTTTGAATTCCTTATGTAGACCAGGCTGATTTCAATCTCAGAGTTACCTCTCTCCCTGTACCTCCTGAGTGATGGGGTTAAAGGTGCAGGGCACTACAACTTGTCACCAGACCATGACTTCTTGTGCAACGTGGGCCTAGATCACTGACTGGATGCTCCTGCTTCAAGTTTGATTGCTGAGATTAAATAGTTCTGGGATTGCACAGGTGCACCATTAAGCTTGGCATAGACTTAATTTCTTAAAATATCCCCATAGGGTAGGGTTTGGGTTTGGATTTTCATACAGCAAAAAATTCTTTCTCAGTACCTCTGTCATTTCTTGGAGAATGATTTGACTTGGCTTCTCCATAATCTATTTTATGGGCACCATAGAAACTGCTGCATAACTATCCATTGAAAGGATAAATGATTTTCTCAAAATCACATGCATAAAATGGAAATGAGAGTCTCAAGCTCGAGAGGAGGCACTTGCTTTGACAGGAGAAATTGTAGGCTCCCCCAGCACTGCCTCCTGTTCTTTTGTAGGCACAAAGCACTCCTGTAACGAGACTGGTTTTTTCATAATTTAATGAGTATGAAGAGAAGCATGTAGGGAGCGAGCCTGAGAAGGAAGAAAATCCAAATTAAGTTCAATTTCAAGCCTACATTTCGACCCATGTTAGTCTCTTTTATAAGTAATAATATTCTTTTGGTCCACATGCAGAAATTATATCCAGACCATGAGCAAAAATTATAATTGTTTATTTTAAAAGGCGGTCTAGGTGTCTTCACTCCTTAGCAGATTGCACGAGGAATAAGTTCATCTTTAGAGTTGAACAGACAGACTTGCATGGGGCTAACACATCCAGGTTCAAATACTTCAGAAAGGAGTCTACATCCCTGCCTTTCCGGAAGTGGATTTCGGCAATAGAAGTCCATTTTCCCTTGTTTGGGGCCACAAAATAAGCATTCTTCATTTGTACTTCGGCAATTGCCTGGCACTGCTAGCCTTTGGCCTCGATTTCCAATATCCCATCCACCTGCACAGTCCTGTCCGAGTGATGGCCTTATAAACAGAAGGGAAATGAAGGCCACTAAAATGCTTAAAGTTGAAACACAGGCGTAGAACAAGACTTCCTTTCACAAGCTATCAGGCTGGATGTCATGTGGTAATGCCGGTCTCCTACTGCCATTAAACTTGAAAAACATTCCCAGAAGAGATCATTGGGCTAAGATACCATGAAGTCAAGCGCTGGTGTAGATACTCACCTAGGTGGGGCTGGAGAGATAGCCTAGCGGTTAAGAGCACCGACGCTCTTGCAGAGGACCCGGGTTCGATCCCCAGCACCCACATGGCGGCTAAGAACCGTCTGTAACTCCAATTCCAGGAGAACTCCAGTTCCAGAGGAATCTGAGACCCTCTTCTGACCTCCGCGGCATTGCACGACACGGGTGCACAGACCTGCATGCAAACAATACATTCATACACATTCAAAAATAAATAATAAAAAAAATTAAAAAAAAAAAAAAAAGAAATGAACAAACACATACGGGACTGTTCCCATCATTTCCTGCCTCCTCCACAGGAAGCAATGCATGAGATTCAGTTGGTTAAAAGCCAGGATAGGGCTGGAGAGATGGCCTAGCGGTTAAGAGCACCGACTGTTCTTACAGAGGACCCAGGTTCGATCCCCAGCACCCACATGGCGGCCGAGAGCCGTCTGAAACTCCAATTCCAGGAGAACTCCAGCTCCAGGGGAATCCGAGACCCTCTTCTGACCTCCGCGGCGTTGAACGACACGGGTGCACAGATTTGCAGGCAGTACATTCATACACATACAGAAATAAATAAAATTAATAAAAAAAATTAAAAAAAAAAGCCAGGATAATGGAGGCCAAAACTGTGGTAGTCTAGAGCTGTGAGCCAGTTCCTGCCGCTGAGGCAGCTGTCATCTAGCATGACAGGGAAAGACCCAAAGCTCTTCTTTCAAGTACGGAAAATCCTCAGTGAGCCAGGCTTCCAAGGGAGACATTGATTTTGCCCACCCAGCTGGCCCAGGACAGTAAAGTTGTTAAAGTAGTCCAGCTTGGTTCCAGCATGACTGAAAAGTAACAACTGACCATTCTTTATGGAGCCAGAAAACCAGACGGCTTTGCAATATCATTGAAAGAAAGAAAAGATGATATGCATGTTGAAGAGAAATGCTAGGTTGAGCACCTTGCATCCTAAGGATTTAAAAGATGGCAAAGTGGAAGAAGATACTAAAAAATTGATGCATATGAGACAAGATGCTCTTACAAAATCATCGAGCAGGACCTTCTGATTCTTCACAAGAGCCGGCTTTATCACAAGCTTTGCAAACTGTTAAGCTGCCAGGCTTCCTGACACTCTGTTACACAAGGAAGCACACCCATGGCTCCAAACGTGAAGGAGAAGGCGGAATCAGAAATGACCTGTGGGGGGATCCAGAAGAAACTTTCCGTGGCTCTGCAGGAGGGCTCATAGCCCAAATATGATTCATAACTGAGTATGATATTAGCTGTGCTGGTGGAGCTCCTGAGCTGTATGAAGAGGACAATACTGAGATGCTGGATGAATCGGACCACCTGGGTGATGATCTTTCGGTAAAAGTCACTCCTATGCTGAATGCCATCTACAAAAGAAGAGTTTATTAAAGAATTTGTCATGACCATAATGTCTTCATTTTGAAGAAGGAAAACACTGCTATGCAACAAGATGTACAAGAGGTAAGCACAATGGTTCATCCTGTAGTATCAACTACTTGGAAGACTGAGATGAAAGAATCACCCAATCAAGAGTTTGAGATCATCTTGAGCAACAGACTTCCACCATGAAAAACAACAAACAGAACTCATCTTCTAAGAGAAAATAAACCTGAAACTTTGAAAATAAATTTTTTTAATAAAAATTTAACACTAAAGTGCTACTTAATAACACAGGTTTAATATGATTTGGCCAAGGATTCCAAAAGCTTAATAAAATAATGAGAAAAATTTGTCTATTGTTTCAACTTTTAAAAATGTTTTATTATTTTATTTTATGCACATTAGAATACTTCCTGCATAGATGTAAGTGCACCTGTGTCTTGCAATACTCACAGAGGTCAGAAGAGGGTAGGGCTTTGATTCCCCTTGGAAGTAGAGATAGGGAAGGTTGTCAGCAATCATGTGGTTGCTAGGAATTGAACCCAGGTCCAGCCCTATCTCTTGGTACTAGTTAAAAGGAAATTCATTTCATAATAATTTAGGATCTTTATTTTATGATGGTTTATTACATATTGGCTCGATGCCAGAGGCTGTGTATGATAAACATGAGGGAAGCAGACCCTTTCCAGTTCCTTGCTAATTCAAACTCCATCACAGTATTCTCATATGTCTCATTTGATTTGTCTTGACTTGACTTATCAAACTCAAAAAAAAAAATGGCTTGCATTTTTTCGTTATTCACTGAACCCTATCAATGCAATTACACACACACACACACACACACATACACACACACAGAAACACACACAGAGACATGTACAGATACACATAAAAGCAGACAGTCAAACATGGACAGAGACATACACATAGACATATACATAAACAGATACAAAAATATAAACACATATGGGACTACAAATACAAACACGCATAAAATGCACAGGCACACACATACACAGAAAAACACACAGAGACACCTACTGAGTTCAATTACTTACATATATTTTGTGTTCATAGTTTTCTTTTGTCATAATTTTAAAAGTTCTAAATACCATAACAATTTATCACTAAGAATTCAAAAGTTACTTGTGACTAGGCTGGTGGCACACCTTTTAATTCCAGAACTCAGGAGGCAGAGATACTCAGATACCTGAAATTGAGGCAAGCTTGGTCTACATAGTGACTTCCAGACCAGTTTGACTACAGGAGATGTTGTCTCAAAATAACCAAAAAAAGGTAGTAAATTATGAATTATGCTTCCTAATGCGTGAGCTGTAGAACATCAAAAATAAATACAGCTATAATATATGCATATATAATAAATCTTTCCTTCTATACTTACAGATCTCCTTTGCTATTCCTATTTTAAAATAGTCTTAGCTGTATTTTATTGAAAACTTCAGGAAATTTTCTGTTTTATTAGGGGATTAATTTTCATAAAATGGTTATGATTATTGCAATATTCAGTTTCTTTGTGATCAAAGTCAATTTCTAGTCTGCTATTTACTCACAAGCATACTAATTGCTTTTTAAAATATCATCCTTATAATCAAAATATCTACCTCTGTAATTTGTTTTTTTCTTAGTAAAAAGCTCATTAGCAGTCATAGGACTCAATAATGCTAATATTCCCAAGATGAATGATACAAAAGATTCATTATCTTTAAGCCACATTGGAATCATTGAACTGAGTCATTTTATGTGATTACAATTATCTTTCTAGAAATGTACTCATATAAATTTAACTAGATGCTTAAGTGGCCTATTGACCCAAAGGGTACTGTAACTCGCTGTCTTGGTAATTTAATATATTAATGTGCAAGAAATAATGCACACGTCCATGGCAACGTTTCTTATGCTCTATTTTGAATCAATTAGTCATGTGCATATAATTAGAATAATGACAGCTGTTTAATAACTTTATTTTCTTCTTGACTATTCTTTATGTAGACATTTTTTCTTTACTCTTTGAGATAAAGAATCAAAAAGATTCAACTCCCTGTAACTCTAATTTCTGCATAATTAAAATTTAAATATGTAAGCTACATTGTTCCATTCTGTTTTTATGAAAAACTTTCTATTGTTATATAAAATACTTTTATCGATGTTTTGTGTATTTCATACATAATTTTTCAGTCCAATTTAGACATATTCCTCTTTCCCTGCCCCCCACCCCTCCCCAGTCCATACATTCTGCCATACATGTCCTGCATCTTTCTCTCAGTCTTTTTAATTTTTTTCTCTGGAAAGGTTTATTTTGGGGGGCAGAATTTAACTGTATCACTCAGCTCTTTGACCCATTCCTTATGTTGTTGTTGTTCCCTCCCATTTGTACTGCTCCAAAATATGCCTATATAAACATGACATAAGTAACAAAATTATGTTCTCTGAAAATAAACTGTGTGTTAATTCTAAAATATGTTTAAGAATTCACATTTCCCTTTAATTTTATATTACTTTAAAATATGAATACATACCTTTCCCCCATATACAGTATACACTGTCTGAAAACAAGTGGCATGTTAATTCTAGAGCCTCTTAAGAAATTTACATTATAACAGCAGAGTTGCTTGCAGATAAAAAGAAATATAAAATAACATTGCTCAGCTTGTCTTTCTACTGGGGATTTGGTTCTAGCATCCACAAATGAGGGAAACCATTCCCGTTTGTTTTTCTGGGACTGTGTTAACAATGTTGAATACTTCACAAATTTGCATGTCATCCTTGGGCAGGGGCCATGCTAATCTTCTCTGTATCATTCCAATTTTACAATATGTGCTGACAAGCTAGCACTCTATTTCTTTAATTTTATATGTATGAGTGTTTTGTCTCCATCTATGTGAAAGTACGTGAGTGTGTAATGCTTGAGAGGCCAGAAGGCAGCATCAGTTTTCCTGGAATTGGAGTTAAAGATGGTTTTAGCCACTGTATAGGTGCTGGGATCCAAACTGGATCCTCTGTAACAGAGTACTCTTATTCACTGAGTCCTGAGTTGATATGCTTTCTATCATAACAAATTAAATAGATTACTTGAAAAAATCATAGCTAATTGCCATATGTTGTCACATACTGATGATAACATAGGTATATAAAAATTCATAATTTTCTTATTTTATATTCAGAATTTTTCGTAGGACAATTCATAAATAAGGATAAGTGAAGAAACATTATATTTAAATAATCTAAGATAGAAGTCTTAGAGTAGTCAAAAAAGATATTGATTAATTAGGGCATTATTTATTAACAAAGCCTAATATCCCCTCATTCAATATTGATACATATAAAGTCATGATAGTATGAAATTTATCATTTGTTTTCTAATTCTTCCTCTTTTGGCTATTTTCCAACATTTAATTCAGAGAAAATTTTTACTTAGACCTTTAAAACCACTAATGTTTGACCCTCAAGCCCACTAATTTTGATTAAATTGTCCTAGTGTGTTACCTGGTAATCACAATAGTTCAAACCTACAGAAGTCATTCTAATGAGGAACCCAGGTTACAAACATTTCTCTGAGAGGATGAGAGAACTACAAGCTAGATGAAGTACAAACTAGACATTTCTCTTACACTCAGATAATATCTAATAATTTATTTACTCACATGAGATCCAATTAGAATGAATGCAATAGTCAGAAAGGGCCATAGTGAAGGTTAATGTCTTAAATATTTAGGATTATTCTTCTTAAATTTCAAAGTGTCAGATAAATTAACATATAATAAAAATAAGAATATTAAACCATCAAGTTCACTCCCTAAATATTTATGCTGTTCTTTAAATTAAGATAAAAACAGGAATCTGACCTTATAAACAGTTAGCCTTGACTGTTTTGAGTTCTTGGCAGTTAAATCTTTCACAATATTTTAATTTCTAAACTTTGTTAAGAATATATGAGTTAGACACAATCTGCTACATGAGGAAGCTTCTCTGGTGAGAATTGAAAAATGTATTAATATATGTGTTTAACAATAAGTCAAAAGAATCAGTTTAACAGTGTATCTATTTAAAGTAATTACAATAATATATTCTCCCGGGGCTGGAGAGATGGCCTAGTGGTTAAGAGCGCCAACTGCTCTTAAAGAAGACCCAGGTTCGATCCCCAGCACCCACATAGCGGCCAAAAACCATCTGAAACTCGAATTCCAGGAGAACTCCAGTTCCAGGGGAATCTGACACCCTCTTCTGACCTCCGCGGCATTGCATGACACAGGTGCACACACTTGCATGCAGACAGTACATTCATGCACATACAGAAATAAAATATATATATATATATATATAGTACAAGAAACCAGGTATGATTGATTAAGGGGAGGATGTAGGTCGGAGAGATCATGGTATATAGGTTGAAGATGAAATTCGCAAAATGTTATTAAAGTATACAAAATGAATATTATAATTTCAATTAATATTTATGGGGAAATATACTATACCTATCTATATGTACACAAATTAGGTAAAACTGAAATGTGAGCATTAACAGATGAATGATTTGAAATGCATCCAGAAAGAATTTATATAAATATGATCAAAGGTAAATAACCTTGATTTCAATGTCTCCTGCACACTGGAAGACTTTGCTTTGACTGTAATCCATTTGTACAACAGAACAGGAGGACTCCAGCAAATGAGTCTCTTAATTGAGTATTGATTTTTCCCCTCCAAATTATGATAAAGTGTTTCCAAAAGTAAAACACCTAACATTTTTGCTTACAAAATATATAATATTCCACTTGTAAATTGATTTTATTCTTTATATGAACTTAATTTTTGACATTTCTCACTCAGATGGATTATGATGGCAAAGCAAAATAGATCTCTTTCAACTGTGAAATTTATGAACTGAAATTTATGAAGTTGGTAACTTTATGCAAACTTTTCTTGGAAAGCTAAGGAAAGGAGTTTAGTTAGTAAAGATAACTTGGTAATTAACACTGTAAAGCAAGACCTGTCTATGGGGCTGGTCATCAAATATAGAAATAGAACTACTTGAAACACATTACATTTCATAAATTAATCAGCAATCATATTTATATACATATTAATATTTTAAAGAAATATGGATCACAAAAATAAGACAAAGTTGTGAATATTAAAGCATAATATTACAGCATCTGTGGTTATCTACACATTCCATTCCAGTTAAAATGGCTGGTCTGAATTGAAAAGTTCCATTAATAGAATTGCTGTGTATATGGTGAAAATGACTTCACCTGCCTGGAAATACTGTGCAGCAGTGGCAGCCATATGCCTGTATATCCCAAATCTAATTGTCTATTAGCTCTCTCCTTGGAGGAATAACCCACGGCAGACACCACAATCTTACATCTTCTAACGGTTAGGAGATGTTATAAGCCACAGTAAGACCCTGTCATATCTAACAGAAAAAAATTAATTCATGGATTAGCATACCATCCAAACATCTGTGTTATACAAAAGTAACCTACCATAACAATCAGTACTGTTTAGATACCTATATATCTAATTGCTTGTGCTTCATTAGTAGGATCGAAAAGTTATTCCTAGTCAAACTGTCAGCCCATGAAAGGAAACAGCCAGAATTGACTAGAGACCAAGACAACAGCTCCAGACAAAGTAGACTGTTTTGCTTCTCATCCACCTGTGCCCCTTTTCTAAGCCTATGGAACAATCTGCGGAAGAGGGGGCATGGTAGAATGTAAGGGCTGTGATTGGGGTGAATGGTGAAACTACAGCAATACAGTCTGGACACACATTTGATCAACTTGATTGAACATACAAGCGCCCCCAACTGGATGGTGGGACCCATGGGCCAACTGCTTGGCAAATTCGTTTTACATGAAGGATGCTTGTACTCATGAATTATTACTTAATGTTAAAAAATGAAAAAAACCTGAGAGAAAGATGCAGGACAGTTATGGCAGAATGCATGATCTGGGATGGGGTGGGGTGGTGTGGGGTGGGTGGGGGGAAGGGAAAGGGAAATATGCCTGAACTGAATTGGAAAATGATGTATGAAATACACAAAGCATCAATAAAAAATGAAAATAAATTAAATAAATAAATAAAAAAGAAAATGAAACGTATATGCCTATTTTCAGAAAAGAATGTTCCGGGTAATATGTATGCCTGTGAAATTATTCAGAATAACTTGTACTAACAAATTAGATATGAATTTCTTGTTGTTTAACCAATTTTATGACTCACAAGAATACACAATACACACTCTTCCATATGGTTGATTATTAATTGTTTGCATAAAAGTATACCTGTGATATATGAAAGCTCAAAAAAGTGGATTAGGTATATTTAATTAATTCAAATCAAGTTTAAAAAGCAAGAAAGTAAAGTGATTGAATGTATCAATTATAACAAATCTTGTTTTTAATTTTCTATTATACTCAAATCTTTTATTGGTCTTTTTGAGACAGGGCCAGTGTAGCCCCAGCTGGCCTGGAACTTGGTATATGGACTAGGCAGGCTTTGAACTCATGGGGATCTGCCTGCCTATGCCTCCAGAGTGCTGAGATTAAAGGTGTGTGCCACCATGCCTGGCTACCTAAATCTTATAATGGCAAATAGATCATGAAATAGAGATGATAATGAAATGAAATAATAGCCTTTTAAATAAAATCTGTAAGAGGGTGGAGAGACAGCTCAGCAGTTAAAACCACTGACTACTCTTGCAGAGGACCTGGCTTTGATGCCCAACATCTAAATGATGGTTAATTACTGTCTGAAACTCCAGTATCAGGGGACACAACACCCTCTCTGACTTCCATGGGCATTCCCCGACATGGGCATACTTACATGCACTTCCATACACTTGTGCACATAAAATAAGATGAAAATAATAAATAAAGTCTAGTAAGCAATACAAGTTGGAGAAAACAACAAAAAAAGAACTGGGAAAAAAAAAACTCTGGAAAGACTCAGATAAAGATTCAGGACATGTATGGCAGAGTGCAGGGACTCAGATGGGGTGGGGGGCATGTAAAGGAAAGTGACTCTAGATTCAATTGAGAAATGATGTATGACTTATGGAAAAAGTTTAATAATAATAAAAAATTGAAAAGAAAAAATAAAATATTTTAAATAAAATCTGTAGATATTCCAATAAAAATCTATAATATTCCATATGCGTTCTATAAATACATTTAACTGTTACCAAATTTAAACATTACTGTGAAAATGTACATGCACACCCAGACACATGCAGAGTCTGCTCATAGAAATATAGTTAAATTCCTTTTCATTACTCATGATTCATTCAAAAACACAATAGCTGTGTGGGACATTTTTAACTAAACTATCTAGAACCTCTATATTTTTTATAGAATTAGAGAAAAAATACTTAGAATCTGTATTTATAATAAGGGAATGATGTACACAGTATGTAAGTAAACCTAAAAACTATTTCTAGAGAGTGCATGCACATAGCAGCTACATGAATACACTCTAGATATCACTAATAATCAGGGAAATGCATGTGAAAATCACTGTGATATATCATGTCAGTCTGCAAATATTCCTTAGTACCCAAAGGACAAAGCAAGTGCTTTTGGGATTTGAGAGAAAGGAATCATTTCAAATTGTGGATAAGTATGGAATTTGTTACTGCCTTTATTGAGAATGGTAGGTAGATTCCTCAAGAAAGTGAAAATAGGACCATATGATCCAAAAATTCCTCAATAGAATCCATATCCTAAGGAAAAGAAATGAGTTGGAAAAGTACCCCACTTTCACGTTTAATATAGCATTATTCAAAACAAATAAATCTAAACAACTAAATTAAGCATCAACAAGATTAAAGTCAACTGAACTAATGATAAAGTGTTGAATAGTTGAAGACACTGTGAAACCATTATGCAAAGAGGTATTATTTTGCATTTAAGTGAAGTACTGCCATTGCCATTTGTGGCATCATGGATGGGCCTGGAATCACTGATTAAGGTGAAACAAGCCTGGTACAGAAGGAAACAGATTGCAGGATACCTTTCATAAGTTACATTTTTTTTTTTTTTTTTTTTTGCGTGTATGAATGTACTGTCTGCATTCAGGTTTGTCCTGTGTCGTGCAATGCCGTGGAGATCAGAAGAGGGCATTGGATTTCCCTGGAACTGGAACCAAAGACGGTTCTCGGCCGCCATGTGGGTGCTGGGAATTGAACCCTTGAACCCGGGTCCTCCCCAAGAGCAGTTGGTGCTCTTAACAGCTAGTGCATCTCTCCAGCCCCATAAGTTGGATTTTTACAAAATGTTTAGCTCATTATGTACGTGATAGGAATGGTAACTGGCAGAGAATCAGATATTCCCGGGTGGAGACAGTGACAGAGAAATGTTGATGGAAAGGAATCATTGCCTCTACACAGGAAAACAAGTCTCTCCACTGCTATTGCATGATAAGGTGACAGTAATGTAATATGTATTTCTCAAAGCTTATAGGAATGGTGTAGGAAACATTCTTACAAAAATACATATGTAGAAGTATTAGACATAATCAAACTCATTTAAGTAATAGGGATTGGGGATATGCATTGAAACAACATTTATCACATTTATATATGTAGTTTCTTTATTTTTTATTTTTATTTTTTTGTCTTTTAGAGACAGGGTCTCCCTGTAGCCCCAGCTGTCCTGGAACTCACTGTGTAGACCAGGGTGGCCTTGAACTCACAGAGATCTGCCTGCCCCTGCCTCCCAAGTGCTAGGATTAAAGACATGTGCCACCACGCCTGGCTTATGTATGTAGTTTCAAATAACATTTAAATAATTTTTTATTAATAAATAGGCTTATAAAGAACAAATCTTTTCAGAAATAAAAATGCTCTAGATTGTACCCAGGGTGAAATTGTTCTTACCATTATAAATGTAAAGCTGCAACTCCTAGGTGTGCCATGGTTGTCTTAATGAATTTTCTTGTAAATGGGTAATGAACCTTCCTTTGTCTCTTATTCCTAATTCCTCTGAATATTATTGATCTTTCATTATTTTATCCAACGTCTAGGTTATTTTCTAGTTTTCATACCTTTTTCAGGAGTAGCAAGTACTTGGTGGTAAATGACTTTTGAACAATGAAAATAATTGAATAATCTCGTATTTATTTGTTTATTCGTATTTGTTCTTTGACTTTTGAGTCTATAGCTCGATTTTTAGCCTACATTGTCCTCTTTCTATGTTCCTGGCTCTATGTTCCTGTCTGAGTGCTGAGATTTTAGTTGTATGTCACGATCCTTAGCTTTTTAAATAAAAACTCCTACAGGCAGAAGTTATTTCTTTGTGTCTTTAAATAATTAAAACTGAGATCACAAGCACTCCTCTGCAGAATATGTTCATAAAACAGGGGAATGTTTATAGTCTGCCACACTGGGCATTGCTTTTGGCTAAGAGGCTTTGATTGATATTAAAATTGTTTACTATATATGTGATTTATTTATTATGTTAAAATGTGTTTTTCCCCAACATCATCTTCCTACATACTAGTCAGATACTTAGAGAAAAATGTCCCTAAAAAGCATAAACTCAAATTCATTTCACTCAAACTCTTTTATATAAAATGGCTTCAAGGATTAAAAGCCATGACTGTTGATACAATAGTGTATTGAAAAATACTGGTTGTCAGTTTGACACATCTAGGCAGAGGTTCCTTCGAATGAATTTCCATTATCTCAGTGGCCTCCCAGCATGATTTGAAACATTTTCTTGATTGTTTAGTGATGCCAGAGAGTCCAGCATAGTGTGGTTGGTGCCAGCAGTGGGCAGATAGTCCTGGCTTGTAAGAAGCAGGCTGAACACAGGCCATTGGAGCAAGCCAGTAAGTAGGATTCCTTCGTGGTCCATACTTCAGTTCCTGCCTCTAGGTTGCTGCTTGATCCCCTGACCTAGTTTCCTTTAATGTTGAACAGAGATTGAGACCTCTACAACAAATAAACCCTTTCCTCCCAAAGTTGGTATTGGTAATGGTGATTTTTAAGTTGTTTTTCTAACTATTGAAAATGTCATACATCCATATTGTCCTTTTGTTATTTCAATCCCTTCATTTCCCTAACAACTCCTTCATGTCTTGATACTCTTGCTTAGTTTATTTCCTCTTCTTTGATTATTATTTGTACATATATGTATATACATTTATATATAATATTACCAAGCCATTTTAATGTTACTTGTGTACACCTTGTTTAGGGCTGTCTACTTGGGATTAGATAATCCTGAAGTAAACTAATTCTCTCTATATCAGCATTCAATTATTGCCTGAAGCTCTTCATACTGAGGTGGGACTCCATGATATTCCCTTGATCTACCTTGGCCTGATAGCTGGCAGTGCCATTATGAAGATTTTATTAGATTACTATGCTGTTGCGATTTTACTGTTGTATCTTCTCTCTCATATCAATAATGCACCAATTAGCAGCATGTGAGTTTTTTTCCTTCTGGATCTTACATTCTACCCCCAACAACAACACAGTTTTCCCAGAGCCTTAGGTACAAAGGTTGCATTATAGATTTGTCACTCAGTAGAAAGCAAACTAGGAATAGTGATATCATTTCTTAAAGGATTAAATTTGTTGGCTTTTTGGTTTTCAATACTGGAATTTTAAAAATTTTAATATGTTTTTCCCGGAACTTTAGGTACAAAGGTTGCATTATAGAAGTGTCACTTAGTACAAAGCAAACTAGAAATAGTAATACTGCTTCATAAAGGATTAGATATGTTGTCTTTTTTGTTTTCAATACTGGATTTTTAAAAATTTAATTTAATATGAAAGATTGATATTAGATTGAAAAAGTCAGGTTGTATTTGGTGAGTTTTTCTTATACCTATAATGTAATTTTTTTTCTAGTGGTATTCCTTGGGCATATAAAATTATTCTGTTTCATGAGTTTTTGTTGTATTCCCCTGTTCTTTACTTTTTTTATTTTGTTTTCCTTTATTCAGGTGTCTGTTCACTCCAGAAATCTATTACTCTTGTAAATAATCAGACTACTATTTCAGATAAAGTTGCCCTCCTGATTCTAAATGCATGCTGCAGTGTTCTCATATCCACAATCCCACACACATAGTACACACACACACACACACACACACACATCACACTTATCCATGTCCACAAAATAGTGATTAATATTAAATTAAATAATATATTATTGTTCCTCTAGTGTAATTAAATCAATATTTATCAAGTACACAAGTATAGCAAATAAAAAGTAAGCATCATATGCTATTACAAGAAAATATTCTTTACATTAGCATAAGGGATTTTTTAAAGGAAAAGTTTCTTTATTTCCTGAACTTAGTCCAAGTGAATTAATACTTTGATGCTATTGATCTTGCAGATAGTCATTAAACACCAAGTATAAACTGTATAAAACATAGACATGTTGACCTCAAATCATACCTTTGATCTAAATTTGTTATTAATGACAGCCGGGCGTGGTGGCGCACGCTTTTAATCCTAGCACTTGGGAGGTGGAGGCAGGCGGATCTTTGTGAGTTCAAGGCCAGCCTGATCTACAGAGTGAGTTCCAGGACAGCTGGGCTACAGGGAGACCTCAAAAAAAAAAAAAAAAAAAAAAAAAGAATGCTGACAGTAGAAATTCAGGAAGGAATCTTTTCATTTATTCTAAGGAATGTTTAAAAGTTAATCTTCAACACAACTTTGTGTCTACAGATAAATCTAAAATTATTTCCTATTTTTTAAAATATCATAAGATATATATTCTGGTATGTACTTAACAATATTTAAAATATATGGAGTTATTCATAAATATATGTATATATCTTGAGCATTTGTGGTGACAAACACTTTCAATTCCACCTCTAAGCAATAAAATGCATGTAGATCTCTGTTAACATCAAGGTGAGTCTGATCTACTTAGCAAGTAGAGCCCAGGACAGCAGGGGTACAGGGAGACCCTATTTCAATAATAATCATAGAAGGAGAAGAAGAAGAAGAAAAAGAAGGAGGAGGAGGAGAAAGAGGAGAAGGAAGAGTAGGAGGAAGAGGAGGAGGAGGAGAGGAAGAGGAAGAGGAAGAAGATAATTATTTACAATTTTCATTTTTAATGACCTTTAGTATATCTCTTATTACAAATCACTCGCTCCAGATTGTTATAGCATTACATGATGAGAGGTTTTATGAGTTACTGATAAAGCAGTGGAGTTAGCTGCCACTTAGCTCTCCATATGGCAAATATTGTTACAAATCATAGAAAGAATATAAAAAATAAGTAGTTCCTAAATCTCTAGGCACAAGCAGAAAAAAATCCTATAAACTTTTATGATTTACATCATAAAAAGATGTTTAAATGGGAAACAAGAATAAGACAGAGTTGGGAGTCTTTAGTTCCATCCCTCTGAGCCGTTAATTTGTTATTTTAATTTCTGATTGCAAAATGAAGAAATTTGGAGGGATAATTTTATACACAATTACTATGTTTACACCATTTCTATCCTTCTTTCTGCTCCAACTTTTCCTGTGGTCTCCAATCCCTTTCAAATTCATAACAACTTCTTCCATAATCATTATTGTTACACATATATGTATCTTTACATATTATATATACACATAGATATACAGCTGCATTTACACACACACATACAATCTACTGTATGTGTTCATATGTGCATATGGTTTGGGTTGACCTCTTAAAATTAGATAAACTATCAATTGAGTTATTCCTTGGAGAAAACTCTTCTCCTTCTGAGGGCACCATTGCTTTCTTGTAGCCCTTTAGTATCTAGGGATGGGACCTAATGAAATTTTTACCATCCATGACAGCCTGCCCACTGAGGTGGTCATTATTAAGGTTTTCTTTAGGCAACCATATTGTTGAGATTTCACTGGGCAGAATGGGTCATTTCTAGAAGACACTCCAGAAACAAGATATCAAAACATAAATGTCCCAATTTTAAAAAGTATTTATGGATATGAGCAGACAGTTCTACAAAGGAAGAATTAAATTCATAAGAACTATTTAATAACTTGCTGAAATTCCTTAGTTTTCAGAGACATGAAAATAAAAACTATATTGAGATTTCTTTTTACCCAGCACATAATTACAACTGACAACAAATGCAGGTGTGAATGTGAGGAGAGGGAAACAGTCATCAGTGCTTGTGAGAATGCAAAATGATACCACCACTGTGGAAATCAATGTGGAGAATTCAACAAAAATCTTTAAAACCATCCAGCTGTAGTATTCCTTAGCATACATTCAAGGGACTCTGTCTCCTACTACAGAGGTGAGAGGCCAGGCAAGTTCACTGATGTTCAAATCACAACACGTAAGGAATAGAAGTAGCCTAAGTGTCCTTCAACTCAAGAACAAGTAATGAAAATGTAGAGTATACACACAGATGCTTTGGAATTCAATTCAGCTCAAAGAAAAATAAAAACATAAAATGTGAAAGAAAATGAGTGGAAGTAGAAAATATACTGTTCTTGGTAAACCAGACCCAAAGAGAAAAAATTTCACATGTACTATCTTATTTATGGATTCGAAATCAGAATCTTTAGGTTTGAGTATATGAACTGACAATGGGGAATATTTGCAGATGAGAAATTAGTTTTATTCTAACTGCTTTCTTCTCTTCCCCTGCAAAACGGACCAAATACATTTGCTTCACAAATTCAGGGCCCACTGCATTTGTGAAGGTGCAGTAGCGGAAGTGTTATCATGGGAGGAATGAAATGGTTTGATTATATCTAATGTTCTTTTTACATAAAGGAACTCTAGCCTGCTGTCAAAAATTGGGGAAAATAATCCCCTGCCTGGGTTTGTCACAGTACTTCTGGGAAAACCTAATACCATTATTATGCTAAGTGTCTATGTTAATAACCTGCCTCCTAAATTCGTTTGCTTGTAGGTACACACAGCCATGTTTTACAATGTGGCAGAGGGAAGTCAGAAGAGGGCATCAGATCCCGTTGAACTGGAGTGAGGGGTAGTAGTTAGCTACTAAGTGGGTGCTAGCAATCATACCCTAGTCCTCTGCAATCCTAGTCAGTGCTCTTAAACTCTGAGCTATCCCTTAGCCCCTAAGTTCTTTTTTTCTTCTATACCCATATATTAGTGCATCTCCTAATTCTCATCAGAGGATATTCTTTTTAGATTTAAATTATATTTTTATTTTTGAGAATTTCCTACTGAGCATTGTCTTTTTCTTATTCCAATTTTTCCTCTGTACCCCACTCCCCCTTGCCACAGACCGACCCAGCCGGGGGTCCCTCAGACTGTGGGAATCGGGGTCTTAGAAGGAGGGCACAGGTTAGGCAAAAATTAGACAGACATGACACCAGAGTAGTCTTGAATCTGGTGCGTTTCACTAAGAGCAAGCTACTGATCATATAGTACATGTCAGAAAAAACAGATCAAGATTAGCACATCTCCAGGAACAATAAGCCCATTACTAAGGAGTTTAAGTTTTACACATTAACCAGAAGCACTAAACAGAAGCACTTACACATGGTACATTGCTCAAGATTTGCACATTTCCAGGAACAAACAGTGCTCATAAAACCACAGACCATGGATAGTTTGTTTGTGAGATGTGAGACATTGTTTCCCTTTGAAGTTTCAATTTGGTTTCTTCCCATCCTCCCAAGGCCATTTGTTATCTTTAGGCTGCAATTTGAGCCATGGCCTGGGAGAGCCTTTTTGGTTTTTTCTTTACTATATTTTTCTAAAGAAGGAGCCCACCATCTACCTTTATTTAAGTAATGTTTTCTACCTTGTATGACTGTAACTGGAATTCCTATTTTACTAATTCTGTCTGGGGTTGGTTTTTGCTTAAGGGACTGAGCTTTTATTCTTATTAAGTCTGGAAAAACACTTTTGTTATCTGTAATTGATCTATGATATCACCCAATATAATGTTTTCTTTCCATTTTACTTTTGCAAGAGCTTTTAGGAAAGGAAAGTCTTCTTGAGAAATGTTTTAATGTTTCACTTTGCTTAAATTCCTAGAAAGTGCATCTGGATCAGATGGAGTGACACTAGTGGGCCAAGCATTCTGGCTTTCTGGTTTATCTCCTGGAACATCTAACTGTCCCTTGTCTAGAAATAGCTTGATTATCTGGAACTGTGGTAGTGCTCTACTCAGGAAAAGAGTTAATACTAAGAAAGACAATATGCTAAGCCCAACACCCAGGAAGCAAAACATCTTTGGAGTGCATGGAGATCTTGGAGACCAAGACCTAGCACTCTGCCAGGGACCTCCAGGGAGCTTAGCCCCAGAGGGCACGTATCTCCCATCTGCTATTATGACTTTCGTCATTGCTCACACAGATGACACTGGAGTTGGTGTGGCAGTAAATTTCTGAGATAAGCAATGTGCACTCATAAATTCCTGAGGTAAGTAAGCTAGCTCCTAAACTCCTGAGATAAGTAAGTTAGTAATTTTCTGCGAGAATGTATGCCTGACAGCTTTGGCTCCCGGCACCCCCTCAGTTTATTTTCCTCTTCTTTTTCAAAGTCATGTGACATGCTAAATTGGGTGGGGCAAATTCCATCACGTCTTACCCCACAAAGAACAGACATAGACAAATGATGGATAGCTAGAGAGGGTGAGTCAGTTTTACCCAAAGACTAGCTCCCAGAAAGAGTAAGAAAATATTGAATCCTAAGGGGGGGGAGCCATAAACACAGGTACACATGAGCATCACTCAGTGGACTCAATGATTTATGTGTGTGGTGGGGGCTGTTGAAGTATACCCATCTCTAAATGTGACAGCTGTAAATCACCTCTTTCAAGTTTCAGAGATCATCAATAAGAGTAGGAAGAAATATTGTAAGAGTCACAGGTAGTGAACATCTGCAAGAAAGAGTATTACCAGACACGAGAGGGCTATTGCACAAATGAATTCACAGAGACTATGAATGCTTGCACGTGAACTGTATAAGATCAAGCCAGACCAAAATACCAGTATGGAGAGAGAGGGGCTCATGAAGTCCTATTCTTAGCTGGAGAACTATTGTAAATAGTAGAGAGTCATCTAGCTTCTAGGACATGGTCTCAAACAGGTTAACCACACAAGAGTACAGGGTCCTACACGGATGCAGTTGCATACAGCACAAAGTAGAGTCAGGTGGTAAAAAATAAAGAGCACTTGAAATTCCAATGGCAATGCTTTATGTGGATAGGGAGGAATTGGAGCCAAAGGAAACATGGCTACTTTGATCAAAACACATGACTTGTGTGCATGAAATTCTCAAACAATAAAACAAAATGAAGACTGCCACCACACTTCAAAAATTAAGTGGTTGAATTTTAATAGCTGTTTCAGTAAGCTTCGGATAATCAGTAGGGATAACTATAGATTCCTAGCCTGTAGTATGTAGTATAACTTTGCTAAGCCTAGAAGAAATGGCAAAAAAAAATCATCCAGGAAATATTTTTTAAATGAAAAACTGAACAAGAATGGGTTCGCTACTCAATAAATACATTATTTAATTCAGTCTTTCAGGCTTAATCAGTTCAGGTTCTGAAACCAACATTTGATTCATCATTGATCAGATGTTTAGTAATTTTGGAAATTATCACACTACTTGTAAATATCTCAAAAGATTTAGGAGATGAAGTGAACATCCACTTTTGCCTCTTGAGTAAAATAAGGCATTGCAGAATTGGCCTCATGGTACATTTCTTATATAAACTAGCAGAATTTATATTTTTTATACATAGGATGCCCCTGGAAATAAACATGATAATTAATGGTTTATTTAAAATAATTCCTAGAAGTTTATTTATCAATGACCATTTGCAAATTCATTTGGTACTTAACAAAACACTTTACATTTATTGAATTTTTTGGTTTGGAATCATTACTTTGCTAATATTGATGGTTTCTCAAAAGTGGCCTCTGGGTCATTTCCAGGAAAACAACAACAACAATCAAAATCAGGGAAGTCTGGCACTTGTACCTAAATGTCTCTTGGTGCAGGTCCCTCCACTGGAGTCTAGTTGGCCTATCAAGAGTCACTCCTGTTAAGAAGATCTACTTTCCGTCTCCCAGCAGTAATAGCATGTAATATATATGAAAGAATGCATGGAATTCAGTGGGGTTTATGGGAGACACAGATGAGGGAGGATCTGTAAATTTGATTAATTCTATTATATGAAATGTACAAAAATTCAATAAAATATTTTAAATTAAAAATCAGGGAAGTCTGAGGAGTGTCCCCTAATAGCTATTGGCTTCCAGAAGTTTCAACTCCCTCCACTAAAACCAGGAAATTAATCATCAACAAGTCACATAACTAAGAAACCTTTCAGATCCTCTATTACTGGCAACATTTTTACAAGCTAAAATAAAGTTACAAACCTGAACTCTACAGCCTAAATCATAATGGTTTGTTTCCTTTGTTATTCTCTGCTTTGTAACTGCACTTAGTAATCTAGCATCATTCGAAATCTAGAGTGCTCACATGCTGCAACATTCAGATATATTTTGTAGATAGGGGTGATATTCTACAAAGGGGAGATAAAAGGAGTGAGCAAACTTTAATCTGCTGTATGAAGTTGAGTCAATAAGAACAAGAATTCCTACTCGTGTTTCTGTTTTAGTACCTATAAATATTTAGTTCTTGCTTGTGTATAGCCACTACAGCTATCACAGGCCAGCACAGGCCAGATGAAAAGATAGACCTGCATTAGAGGTGATTACAATCCAGAACAGAGACAGAACAAAGAAGTTTCATGGCTATTAAAATTGAGGGATGGCTATCTAGAGAATAACAAATATAAAGACATAACAAACATTCCTGATCAAAGTTCAAATTAGCAGTAATAGTAACAATAATGTTAATGCTAGTCATAGATAAACATCAACTCACTTGTCACTGTTCTCCAGGTCTGTTGGTTTATGAAGGAGGGAAGCGCTAAATGGCACCTGACATATTAATAGCAAAGAAAGGCAAAAGCCTCACAACAGTTTCCAGATTTTTTCCAAAGCCATTTTTTATTGAAGCTTTACGCATTTCATACAACATTTCCCAGTCAAATCTAGACCCACTCCCCCTTCCTTGTCCTCCATCCCACCAGTGTTCATGCATTCTGCCATATGTGTTTTTCATCTTTTTCTCAACCTCTTTTAAAATTTTCGATGCAGAAGTTTATTGTTATGGACAGAAGTTCACTGTCTCCGTCAGTTTTTTGACCCAGTCTTTTATTGTTGTTGTTCCTTCCAATTTGCATCACTCCAAAATATGCATATATGCATGCCACACGTATACCAAGATTATGACATCATAGGTTTTAGCATCTTCAGTTTATGATTTTTTTCTTCTTTTTTTTTCTTTCTTAGGCTGAAAGAAGTCATGTTTTCCTTAAGGAATTGTTTGAAGTCTCCTCCTTGGCAAGCCCAGACAACCATCAGTCCTGTTTTTATGCTCCACACTGGGGTATTCCCTTTCCATGGTCACCAAATGAGGTCCACTAAGCACCACGTCCTGAATTTTCATAGATAAGTATCAACTTACTTGTCACTTTTCTCCATGTCTGTTGATTTATGAAAAGGTGGAACAGCTAAATGGCACTTGATACATTAATACCAAAGAAAGAAGAAAGCCTCACCACAGTTTTTAGATTTTTAATTTTATTTTTTCTCTTAACTTTTATGTAAATTTTAGTTAAAGAAAAATAAATAGAGCAGCTGTAACAAGGCCACTAAAATATACAATCTTTAATTTAGCAGTAGGTGATGAGCAGTATAGAAATTATTATCAGAGTCTCTAAGAATCAGATTTTTATTATGCATCAGTGAAACACTTGCTAAGACTTCAACTGTGATAGTTGAAAGGCAAAAGGTAAATAAATAAATAAATAAATAAATAAATAACCCCCCAAATCATAGCTTTAAGTTAAAAATTGTACAGGTTTATACTCTAATGAAGAGTAAAGTTTACTTTAAAAGAATACTGTGGAAGGATATGAGCTTAGAAAATGTTTAGAAAATCCCCAAATGAGAATATAGTGGAAAAATTTACCATTTCAGAGTTTGAATTTTCATCAAGTTAAAACTTAAATATTATTAGACCATGAAAGACCAATGGAACTCTGACTAAAAGTGAGGATAAAACCAAGAGTGTGGCTGCCACACAGTATTAAACTGACCACTATCCATATAAGGCATTCAGTCAATACTTTCCAGTTGGGCAAAAGGTACAATTAAAGGATAAAGTGGATAAAGAAGGCCAGAGAAGCCAGGCATGCTGGAGACCTTCAAAATTAAATATATAGGGTCATTTCATGAAGGCCACAATCAGAGGGGAAAAAAAAAGATTCAGAATTTAGTGTAATAAAAAAAATGTATTGAAGTCTCCCTGAGAGCTGCTCATATCATAAATGGGCCAATTATCTTGTTAATGAAAAGAGATGGTGCTTATTTGAACTTTCAAGCAATCCCAATATTCTGAAGAATGAAAGAACAGTACAAAACTTGCACAACCTTAAGAAAAAGCAAATGTTTCTGTTCTTTCATCAGATGTAGCCAAGAAGGATGATGGGAAGTGCAATAACTCCTAGAGGGAGAACACTGGGCTATAGATGAAAAAGGCACTGAGCTAATGGTACTAGGAATGGTATAAGATTTTATAAAGTGCATAAGCCCCGATACAATACGACCCATAGGTTCTACAAGTTTATTTCTGGATATACTTTATAAACACTAGAATGTGCATCTGGCAATTCAACAGTAGGCACATATATGTATCTGATTTGCTTTTGATGATTTAATGTACTTTGGAAGGAAAAATAATAAAATAATAATCTAAAAATCCATATTTGACTTTTCTGTAATATAAATGACTTCCCTGTACAAATCATTATGATATCACTCCTATGATATTCTAAGTTTTATTTCACGCTGTAGGTTGGCATATCAAATGTCACCTGCAGTCCTCATTGAAATGTCAGAACTGCCATTAGCATCATTTCTACAATGGGCAGCACATTCTGAGCAGTGTTAAGGATGCATTAGTTATTCATTAAATACTTACTGTGCTGCATAGTGACTCCAACAACACATTCTATGTCACTAAGTAATTTCTATTTTTCCTGCTACAAACATAGATTTGGAGAACCAAATACATCTTAAAGATGCCCAAATTTTTTTCACATCCCCAATTATAAAATTTAGTTCGAAGTGAATTAAATAATTTGCAGGGTTTTAGAATATGCTAGTGAATAATTACAATTTAAAGACCACAATTGAGGGCCTATTTGTACATAGCATTAATAAACAATGTGGAATTAATCAATAAAACCCTGTGTTATACAGAAAATTATAGAGAAATAATGTGTAACCCAAATCACTGAGTAGCGTTTTTACTAGGAAAGGGAAATAGACAACATCTGCAAAAGATACCATAGAAGTTTTTTTAAAACTATAATGCGATGTTACCAGTGTTGGGATCATGTTTTGACAAAACTGTCCATCTTACATTTTATATTTTTTATATTTATATATCTGTTCTTTTTTAACTTCGGCTCTGAGTTCAGTTTCCCACCAGCAGGGTTTGATGAGCAGTCTAACATTTCACTATCTTGTGCAGCATTATATATCATTTTGTAATACAATGAAAAGTTTCATTAAGTTAAAAAAGAGAACAAAAATCAGCTCAGTGTACTTGATAGCAGGAGCTTTGTGCCAAACCTGTAAGGACCACATGCTTGTGAATATTAGAGTTCTCAAAGTGATCTCACTCCATTTCACATTATTTCATTTTCTTTTTCCACTAATCTATAGAGGTGGACAAGGCAGACTTTCTTATCTTTCTCATAGATTGGTCACCTTAGCACTGGCAGGCTGATGTTACTCTGAAGCTCAGTACTACTGTCCAATATGAACCTACACTTCCGATTTTGTATTATGTCTATCACTACTGAGCATTTACTGAGGTCATCAATCTTAGTAGTAGAAGACTGGAACACACAGCACAGACTAAAAGCCCTGAATCCCTTTCATCATTCTTTACACTTCTGTAGACCATGTGTCAGCAAACCATAGTCCTTCAAAAAGGGAAAAATATAATTCCATCATTTTTAATAAAGTGCATTGAAACACAGCCATAGCTTTTGCTTTATGGACTGTCTATGTCAATTTTCCAGCTACAGTGGCAGAGTTATACAGTTAAAAAAAAATCAGGGTCCTTAAGTATACAGGATTCACTCCATGACTCTTTGTTCTAAAAAATAAATTACTATCCCTGCTGTGCAATGTGCAAAGGTAAAATATGCCCTGATTATTTGCAGCTCTATAGAACCACAGAAATCTCTGGGTGGCATCTTCAGGAAATAGCTTTAAGAGAAGTCTGCATGACACTTTTGACACTTTTTCTTTCCTATCTTCTTCCTGTGTTGTGGACACTTGGAATTGCAGTATCCACTTTATTTCTCTATGTGAAGTACCAAACATAAGTAGAAAAGTTCCTAGAGGGGCTGGAGAGATAGCTTAGTGGTTAAGAACACCAACTGCTCTTGAAGAGGACCCGGGTTCGATCCCCAGCACCCACATGGAGGCTAAGAACAGTCTGTAACTCCAATTCCAGAAGAACTCCAGTTCCAGGGGAATCTGAGACCCTCTTCTGACCTCTGCAGCATTGCACGACACGGGTGCACAAACTTACATGCAGACAGTACACTCATACACATACAAAAAAAAAAAAGTTCCTAGAAAAATAAAAATAAAAACAGGGATTGGAACAACTTCACCAGCACTTATGGTGAATCTATAAACAATTTCCAATCTCTTTGACACAGAATGTTGTCATATGGGAATGACATGCTGGTGCCCTTTTAAACTCCCCAAACTGGTATTAAACCTTGACACTATCAGAGCTATTAATATGCTTTTTGAAGGAGAGGAACTCCTAAGACCTCAAGCTTTCCAAGGATATTGGAACAGTTAATGATTCTTAAGAAAACTGGGGTTCTCAAGGCCATGGCTTGGCTGAGGTTTTAGAGATAGTGAGGGGCCACAGCAGGGAGGGGTCCATAAAATTCTGAAGCTCTATAAACAAGTAATGGTTTCTGAGAGAAAGAGACATTTTGTTTAACAGTGTTTTGTTTAACACTCATAAATTACCTGTGTTTTCATTAGCAACTTTAATGAAAATCATTATTTCACCAAGCCAGATAGGAAAGTCAATTCTTTGGTTTGTCCTTGCCTTCTTTTTTTTAATTAAAAAAAATTATTTATTTCTGTATGTGTATGAATGTACTACTGTCTGCATGCAGATTTGTGCACCTGTGTCGGTGTCGTGCAATGCTGCGGTGGTCAGAAGAGGGTGCCGGATTCCTCTGGAACTGGAGTTCTCCTGGAATTGGAGTTTCAGACGGTTCTTGGCCGCCATGCGGGCACTGGGGATCAAACCCGGGTTCTCTGCAACAGCGGTCGGTCGGCGCTCTTAACCACTAAGCCATCCCTCCAGCCCCAAAGTTTGCCCTTGCCTTCTATCTAGGTGAATAGATACTCATCTCCTTAGGAAAAGTCTTAATCAACAAAGTTGAACATGTTTTGTGGAGGGTTACTAATTTCTACCAAGGAAAGAAATTTCAGTCGATGAATTAACAGCTACTATAACATAACATTTGTGAGTTGGATGCCGAGACACCTTAATATGGAATCCTTTCCAGTTCAGCATGTTGCCTGTGGAGCTTCATCTACTCTGTGCTGTTTAAGCGTATATATTCTCATCAATATAACTTTATGTGATGATTAATCACATTAAGATGATTAATCTTAAGTTTATTACAAGCCCAGTCAGATATCCAATCTGCTACTCAACAACTCCACACTGAAGTTCCAGAACATTTCATGAATTTTCTGACCTCAGAGCCTATGTCTGGCTCTCACTTGTTCAGAGTTCTCTCCAAACACAAGGTGCGTGTCTTTACCTCTTCCAGTTTCTTTTCAAGTTTAATAATTTAAATGATGGCCTCCTTGACTATTTCTGGATAAAACTGAAACCACTTCCATCTCTGTCAGTACTCACTAAGTTGTCTGTTTGCATTTCATTCTTTACCTATGTTTATCATATTTGAATTCAAATGACATATTTTATGTATTGCAAAACATCTGCCTTTAAGTGTTTCTTTTCCCTTTGTTCCTTATTAATTCCAGATTATTATATTATTTTCCATTATTTATTACATATTTGTTATACATCTCCTTAATATCCAAGAAAGCAAATATATTTTTAGCTGATTTACACCCTTATATTTTGAGTGTCTGTTGAAGAATTTAACATGCATTTTGTCATTTAATCATCACATGATAATGAGGTAAATAGGTATTATTCCCACTGATAAAATAATAAATTTAAGGTTATTAAAGTTAAATTATTTGCTATTATACACACAACTAAGGAGAACTATCACCAAGACTTTAACTAAGGATTGTGAATTCACAGATGAAATCTTCATGAGGATGCTCTGGAAGCTGAGATACTCAAAAGAATAGTTCTCAGACAGAAGAGAAATGATAGCATGGTTTAAATAAAAATTTCTTATGATAAAAATATTAATAGAAAGAATAAGAAAATAACTTATGTTAGCGGTAGTTTTTTGTAGAATTTTGCAACTGGATAAAATGTGGAATTATTTAACAAAAAAATAAAACTGCAGTTTCTATAGGGCATTATACCTTGTCATCTTGTACATGTTTGTTTTTTAACCAAAAAAAGGAAAAAAGGAGGAAGAGTGAGAGAGCATAGTAGATAGATACATGTGCTTGGTGTCACACCTGGCAACTTGAGTTCAATGCCCACAGCTTACATAGTAAAGTGAAATACTTGACTCCCATAAGTTGACTTTTGACCCTAATTGTGAGTCTTGGCATCTGTAAGCCCCTTGCAAACACACACACACACACACAGAGAGAGAGAGAGAGAGAGAGAGAGAGAGATCCATTTAATAAATTAAAAAATATTCAATCTTGTCTATGAAAACAATATAATGATTAAATGCATCTTTCTTTGACCCCAATAATATTACCGCAAAATTATGTCAATTAACTGAAAACTCACAGTTGTTATGGCTGAGGGTGAAACATTTTAGCCCAATTTTTTAGAATCTAATGTGAGTTAAGAGGTGATAACTGACCGAAGAAACAGTGATGAAACTTAGAATTCTTTAAAGTGAGAAGCTCATGAACTGTGAAAGGTTTGAGGCACCAAGAAAATGTCTTTGTAGAAAGCCTCGAATAAGCCAGGACTGTGAAAACATAGATTGTGGTACTGATCCCTCAGGACTAGTGTTGTCTCAGCAGGCTCACAGATTTCACTAACTTCAAGATCAGTGTTCAGTTGCTGAACATATATGAAGGAAATGATTCTGAGTTTGGTGTCCATGCCCAGCCAAGTGTCAAGAGTAGGAGAGAAAAGAAGACAGGGTCCTTTTTTTTTTCTTTTTCATATTATCCACATTGTCTACAAATTAATTGTTAATAAATTAATAAATATTGTGAAAGGTTATGATTCCTCATTCCAGAATAAGTTGTACATGAAAATAATATCAGTTTTATAATTTTTATCTATACTATTTTTCTATAAATTAGATAAATAGCAGAGACAGGTTATGGATTTAAGTGGCCAAAATAAATGTAAAATATAATTTAAATGGTTTTCTATTAGGAAATCTCTGATGAAAATATGATAGTGGTTGACATTCCACTATTAAAAAATTGAATCTAAATACCACCAAACTATATTCTATGAAAATCACAAAAATTCAGCAAAAATTATTTGATTGGACATAACAATTAGGCTGCATATAAAACGTTATGTACCTAAAGAACAGTGTCCAAGTTAACAGCTCCAGAGAGAGGGGACTGTTTTACTTCTCATCCACCTGTGCCCCTTTTCTAAGCCTAGGGAACAATCTGCGGAAGAGGGGGCGTGGTAGAATGTAAAGGCTGTGATTGGGGTGAATGGTGAAACTACAGCGATGTAGTCTGGACACTCATTTGATCAACTTGATTGAACAAACAACCTGTCACCCCCCACTGGATGGTGGGACTGTGGGGGTTTGGGCACAACAGTCTGCAGATTGGTTTTGCACGAAGGATGCTTGTACTCATGGATTATCACTTATAGCTAAAAAATGAAAAAAAAAAAAAAAAAGAGAAAGATGCAAGACAGTTACAGCAGAATACATGATCTGGGATGGGGTGGGGGTGAGGGGGAAGGGAAAGGGAAATATGCCTGATCTGAATTGGAAAATGATGTACGAAATGCACAAAGCATCAATAAAAATTAAATTTAAAAAAAAGAATAGTGATTTTCCATTGTATTATATTTAAAATATAAACATAATATTGTAGTTCAAAAGCTATAATGAAGTTTCCACAGTGGCCTAGGAGATCCATGTAAGGTTTTTTCAACTAAGTAAGGAAACTTAAACTTAGATTCTGGGTTAAATTTCTATTTTAATACTGACCATTTCCATGAGAAAACACTTAAATTGACTTCAAGAGGAATATCTGCATTAAAATGTTTCCTCCCTTAGAAAACTTTGCATCTGTCTGTAGTTGCCATTAACAGTAAGATTGACTAACCCTTTCTCTGAAAATTTTAATTCTAAAGAATCTTTTTCAAGGCATAGAAACTATAGCCTGGGAAATTACTATTATCATTGTTTGGGGGTTGATGAGCTATTTTAGCATCTCAAGATTATAGTTTCATTTTCTTTGGTTGTTTAGTGATGCAAATACAAAGAACATTTCAAGTTAATATGTTTCCCTGGGACACTTTTTACTGCTTCCTTTGTGCACTTGATGAGCTTATTTCATGATAACCATCATTATTAAGATTGTTTTATTCCCATTCTGTTAAAGTTATTTCAGACTGTTACATATGTAGATCATTGTTATTGAAGTTTTCTTGAAAAAGTGCATACTTATGGTGTTTATTTACTGTATAAATTTGTTTAGATACAAGCACATTCTTTCTACACATACCAAGCATGGCTCCCCCTGTTTTTCCATGCTTCCAGGTTATTATGAACTCCTCCCCCAACCCCCACTAGAGGATAAAATGTATCTCTAAGGGTTGAAAGTAATCTATAGCAATAGTCTCTGTTCACTAGTGTAGTATTAAGTTGCTATATACAGAGCAGTTAGTATAACAGAAGCATATTTTTCACAATCTCTCCCTGTCTTAACCAAAACTGTCCTCTTTGACTTGCTGCATCTCTGCTAAGAATTACTCCAGGCCCTACTGTGTACACATGGGCTTGTGGGAATGCGTGTGTTATAGCATACCTGTGGAGGTCAGAGAAGAATTTGTGGGAGTCAGTTGCTTCCCTCCAGCATTTGGGATCTGGGGATTACATTCCACATCTCTCCATTAGTGGTAGGTACCTTTATTCAGTGAGCCATGTAGCTGGCCCTCCATCAGTCATTCTTAATTATTCAATTGCAGTGATTATCAAAGAGTATTCTCTGACATTTTCTGGCAAATTATATTTTGTTCTCCATGTCAGTACACAGAGAGAAGACTGTGATCTTCTGGTGCTCCAATTCATTCATTGTGGAACTTATTTTCTACTGCTTCCTGACTAGAACACCAATGATACTGGGTAACACGGTTCTGGACTGTCTTTTGGAACATTAACTGTTTTCTCTTGCATCCACTTTGCTCTGAGCCCCATTTATTGAGTTACTTTATTAAAGTTTTTAATTTTATATATCATAGCACTTATTCTGTTATTAATTTTATTTATTTCTGTATGTGTATGAATGTACTGTCTGCATGTAGGTCTGTGCACCCGTGTCGTGCAATGCCGCGGAGGTCAGAAGAGGGTCTCGGATTCCCCTNATTCACTTCTAACAGTGGTATTCTTGCCAAGAATGCCAGAGTGTTTTTCAAACATTCAGATGAAGGAAGCCTCCAAGGCATACAAGTGCCATGACATCTTCAGAAACACAGAGAAACTAATTCATGATGCTGCCTTCAAATTTAGCAACATGCAGCTCACATGTTTCTTTGGGACAAGACAAACATATGTTCTAGTTTAGGTTCCTCTTTGTAGCTAAGCACAAATATGGCAAGCAATATACTCATAAACACAAAATAAAAATAAAAAGTTTTCTCATACTCTCTATATTCAGTAGATAACTTTTTTCAAATATATGTGTGCAAAAGTTTCTTTGCACAATGCTATATAAGAGTAATAGAGAAGTATCAATGTGTAAATCAACATCTGGCTCAAGGAATTTTTGAAACTGCAAAAATAATAACACAACAACAATAATAAAACATTCCCCCAAACCTCAACAAGTGGTATTTGATGAAGACAGAGCAAAGCTTGGTTATTATTACAGTTAAGTGAAATTTGAATAGCAGAAATACAGAATAAACGCTTCACATTTTTATGAAGGTAAACTTTTTTCCACGTAGAATTCAAATTCAAATTGATGTTAGTTTGTGATATATTGAAAAACAATTAAGAGAGTAACATACAGGCTTACTTTAAAATATATGTTTAAGGAAATAGGCATTTTCTCATAAACACGAAAGTTATTTAGAAAACTTGAAACTAATTATGTTATGTTAAATACCGGTTTGAAAAAGAATGCTGTTTTTGCCATATTTTGGATGAAACACAAGAGATTTTATTCTATTAATTTACCTAAGCAAGACTTTTGCTGTAAGCAACAAATGATAATAAGAAAGGCAAATACTGAAAATGAATTCTTTCCAATTTGGACAGATACATATGGTCTGAGCTTTTTATAGAACTGACAAATCAATAACACAGCAGGCCAAAGTCCCTGGTGGAAAGCCTAAGATAATTCTACTTTAAAAAAGAAAGCAGTGGGGGCTGGAGAGATGGCCTAGCGGTTAAGAGCGCCGACCGCTCTTACAGAGGACCCGGGTTCGATCCCCAGCACCCACATGGCGGCTGAGAACCGTCTGAAACTCCAATTCCAGGAGAACTCCAGTTCCAGGGGAATCTGAGACCCTCTTCTGACCTCCGCGGCATTGCACGACATGGGTGCACAAACTTGCATGCAGACAGTACACTCATACACATACAGAAATAAATAAAAATTAATAAAAAAAGAAGATATTTTATAACATAATGATAGAGATTAGAGATTTTTTGAAGTCTTAGTATGTGAGTTGAGCTGAATGATGTGTCTTGTTATAAGAAATACTTCAGGGACAATTTAGATAATAAATCAACTACAAAAGTATTTTTCATTTTTTTTGTTATTTTAGTATGAGGTTGTTCCTTTTTTTAAATTAAAGGCATGCTTTTAAGAAAGAACTTCAACTAAGGCTTAAGTTGAAAAGAAACCCAAATCTAAAAAAATGTTATATGTCTATACTCTTGAATTTAGATACACAGTTATTTCTGGGTCTTTACAATGAATGAAGCAAAATTTTTAATTCTTGAAATATTATAAACCTTTCTGATAGCTCTTTATCAAGCATATTATTATCATCAAATATCCATTTAAGTTATAAATAAACAGAAATGACTTAATAGGTATGATGCCAGAAGATTTTGGGAATATTATTTGGCAAGACTGGATTTATCCATGAAATACTGGTGCTTGTAAATTAACTCCATTTGTAATTGTGTTTGAATAGGCTATTGATGCATCTTTTCTTTTTTCTTAATTATAACTACTAAGATGCTCCCTGTGTGTTTTTTAAGAATTAAATAGGAAGTAACGGCTGTTCTTACTCTGTAGCTGTGAATAAGCTTCATGCAATAAATATTATATTTAAGATATATCATTTCCATCAGAAGAGTAATATAAAGAAAACTAATCAAAAGTCAAATGAACATGACAGATTGTACAATACGACATATTTTAATTTTTACAGAAATATGGACAGTACAAGAATAGTAAACTCATATTAAAACATTCTAAAATGAAAAATGATATTAATTAAATGCACAATGCTATCTAAATAACAATGAATATATTTGGAAATACATTTATTTGGAAAAGACAATATTGATATATTCAAGGTTATGTGTGAACACTTTTTTGGCTAACATAATTTTTTTTTAAATAAGGAAAACAGGTTTTATCTATTCATAATACTTATATAACTTTCCCTATATAAAATGGTAAAATTTGGAGGAGAAACTGAGTATATATATATATATATATATATATATATATATATATAATGTGTTATATTTTCTATTCATACATTACAAATTTCCAGGCTAAATATGGGCTTAAATGCTGTGTTTCCCTCTCAGACCATGAAATATATCTCTTGTATTTTCAGCACTTAGGTCTATACTCTGAAAGAATGCTCAGCCTGCCTGCTGAACTAATACTTTAAAAGATGTACATTATTAACATGCAAGGTTAGTTCACAGAGATCAAGCCACAGAGCTGTTTTATTTCAGTGTGATCTTAAGCATGAAAGACAGTGCCAGAGATGCAGCGTGCTGAAAATATTGTAAGGATTATTTCATACTACTCCATTTGGTTTGACTTTCCTTTTGGTAAGTAAACATGATGCAGGGTTTGACCACTGACTTTGAAATGCAAATATAAATAAACAATGTTTGTCCTGTTCTTGCATTCTGAATTAGTTTTTATTGAAGTCCAAATTTGCAAGGCTTTGGTGAGATTGTTTTATTTTGGGAAACAACCTCAGATCTGTTTAGAGAGAGGTGGGTAGACAGCAAAGCAGCTCTCTCCCTTTGTGTTGTTTATGGTCTTCCATTAGGCATTGGACCATCCTTAGTTATTGCTTTTATTTTATTTTTTAATAAGTATGGTCCAAGTTTGTTCTTTAAAATGTAAATGAAATAAGTAAATGGGGGTGTCACTGACTTCATTACCATTCATTAACACCACAGCACGGGTGATTTTTATCACATTAATTTGCTTTATGGACTTGGGCTCTGAGGAAATAGAATAAGTTCAGTTGTAATTTGAAAATGAAGCATGATCATGCAGATCCCAGAAAATTTAAATATAGAAACCTATTTTACATAAAAAGTCCAGATATCTGTTAAAATACACAATAGGAAAAATCTACCAAGAATCCAGGAATATTAAAAAAGTAGCAGTTATAAATCATGGTTTATACTGGATAAATCCACTCTAAACTGGAAACAGAAATGCTTGTTAGTTTCTAGGAAATCACCCAGAAAGCTCTTACTAAAGGAAACATTTAAGTATTTAATTCAAAAATAAAACCAGTTACAAAGTAACAGCTGAATAAATGTGATCTTTTCCATTTTATTTTATTGAAAAAGATAGTTATATGTGAAAAACAGAATTTGGACAAAAACAAACGATGATCGTGGAGACAGTGTTCATACTGTGGTGTTTCTGCACATGCATAATCTGATATCATCTCTCCATTTGTCTTCTGAGTCCCCAGTCTCCATGTGATGTTATTATATCTGTCTCCATGTTTATAAATTTAGATTCATAAAATATAATGCATCATTCCACATCCCCATTCTCAAACCCGCTTCTTTAAAAACGAATTGGTAAATGGTAGAATCCACTAGAAAAGACCAGCAAGAATCCAAAATGCTACTTTGTCTTTTATTACTTAATGTCTTTGTTTTCTAATTTATTTTTGAATTCACTTCTTTCTTGTAAGTTTTCAAAGTTCATACCTACTAGTATCTCACTGTAATTTCTGCTACAATTGTCCTCCCTATCTCTTGAGCCATACTCCTAACCCGATGTCTATTGCCAGTGCCTTATTTGTTCAGCTTGAAGAAATAAAACATTTTATGTGTGTGTGTCTGTGTATGTATGTTTACATTTGGGTGTTGTTTATGCATGCATGTACAGGTAAAAGTTTGAGTGTGTGTGTGTGTGTGTGTGTGTGTGTGTGTGTGTTGTGTGCTTATTTTTGGATGTTTGTGCCTATGTATGGAGAGCTGAGAACAACAGTCTTCATTCCTCAGAATCAGACAATATTGCTTATTGAGAAAATGTCTCTCATCTTGAACTAGTCAAGTAGCCTATCCTAGATATACAGTGAGTCCCAGGGATCCTCATGCTTCAGCTGTTGCATTGTTATAATTACAAGTGTGTCTCTTTGCCTGGCAGTTTTATGTGGGTTCTGGGTAAATACTGCTTTTCTAACACTTCACAGACTGAAATATCTCAAGTTTTATAACATACCTATATTTCCTTGTTTCTATGAGGTATATAAAATATTGAAAAGTATTCATGCAAACTTAAAACAATTGTCCATCAAAATCTTTATTGTAGTCGAACTTTTTGGGTTTTATAAAAAAGTTACAGAACAGTGTCTGGCCTATCAACCACCTTGACTTCCTGTGTCGAATTCTGAAATCAACATCATCATGGTTGTACTTTTCTCTTGAATTGCACAGTTCTGAGGTAGGTAGCTGTAGAATGTTCTGATGATTCCATCTTCCTTAGAGTTATGCTTAGCTTCCTCAACTGGTGGGCTAGACATTATGTTCTTGCTGCTATGGTAAGAATGGGAGATCCCATTTTAAAAATAGAATACACTGAATTTTGCTTCGTTTGCACTCTGTCTCTGCGCTTCTTCCCTCTGTAAGAGGAAGCTGCAGTGCTCTAGATTATCCTCTGGAGAAACTCATACAGGAAAGAATTGGATGAAGGATTCTTCCCTTCAACAATGAATGAGATATCAGCCAAGGCTTCAGTCCTGAATTTCATGAGGTCATGAATCTCATCAACCACCATAAATGAACTTGACAGAACAGAATTTTGTTCATCTGAGCCTTGAAATAATTGTATTTCTTAAAAAATTCTTGGATGGGAGACTCAGATAAGTTGGTCCTAGATATTTATACTATAGAATTTACCAAGCAAAATATATGCACTTTGACCCACTATAACTAGAGATGCTTTGTTACACAACAGTAAATAATTAGTTCCTTAGATTAAACACTCCTGGATTTGGGAAAGAAGGTGAAAGAAAAATAGAGGCAAAGAGAGAGATGAAGAGATAGCTGGAGGGAGAGAAGAAGGGAGAGAAGGAAACATATCAAAGAACAAAGTCTTTAAAAGAATTGTCAAAGATGAGAGGCAATAACATAAAGGTAACTTACCTTAAGGAAAGAAAATAAGAACTGAATGAAAAATGTGATTCATGGAAAATGAAAGGAAAACACTTTTAGTAAGCGAAATACAAAGGTGTGAAATCCTGTGAAATGAAATAGTCTGTTTGCTCTCTGAACACAAAGACTGAGCTCTGGATGCAGAAGTAATTTTGTAGTTGACTTTCAAAATTGAAGTTTGATAAAAAAAAATGCAGTAAAAAATGAGATACTTGCTGAGAAAATGGAAAGAAAAACATGCTGAACCTAAGGGGAAAAGGGAAGGTCAGATAGAAAAAGAATGAGAATGGGGAAATATCCCAGAGAAGCACAGAAGTACTAGAGATTACTGGTTTGTATGCATCCTTTCTTGAATATTCTGAATATGTACATGTGAGAAAAATAAAAACTTTGGCTGGTTCCATTGCTGTGACATATGCAGATATTGCCTTCTTAGCACAGATAAAACTAATAAGGTTAAATAATTTAGTAGACAATAGAGAATTGAGCTATAGATCGTGCATAACATAGAGCCTCACAAACTGAATGACAGCCAGGAAACAATATTGAAATTTTAACTCACAGTGCAGTAAATCACTAAGTTGATGTCATCTAGGTCTTTCATCAGAGAAAGATTTTGATGTGTGTGCTGGATAGCTTTAGTGTCAACTTGGCACACCTGGGTTGAGGAAGCCTCAATTGAGGAATTGGCTCCATTGGATTGGCCTGTGGCCACATCTGTGGAATATTGTCTTGATTATCAGGCAATGTGGGAAGGCCCAGCCCACAATGAGTAGTGCCACCCTAGGCAGGTTGTTGTGTACTGTTTAAGAAGGTGGGCTGGGCATGAGCCAGGGGAGCAAGCCAGTGAACAGCATTCCTCCATGGCTTATGCTTCAGCTCCTGCCTCCAGGTTCCTGCCCTGAGTTCCTGCCTTGGGCTCCCTAAGTGATGAACTGTGACCCAGGAGATGTAAACTGAATAAACCCTTTCTTCCCCAGGTTGGTGTCAGAGTATTTTGTCACAGCAATAGAAGACAAACTAGGACAATGTGGTTTCATATATATATATATATATATGAACCTAGTCAGGTAAATAATGAGACTGCACTTATGACAAATATACTTTATTCAGTATTTATTAACAAGGGAACTAGAAGAAGCTTTAAGTATTTTTCTTTTTAAATATTTCATTTATTATTTATTTTTATTTTATGAGTATGTTACCTGCATTTATGTCATTTCATCTGTGTTATGAAATGCCTGTGGAAGTCAGTAGAGTTCATAGGATTCCTCTGGAACTAGACTTACAGGTAGTTGTTAGCCACCATGTTTTGTGAAGGGAATCAAACCTGGATCCTCTGCAAGAGCAGCCAGTCCTCTTAACCACAGGTCCCGTTTCTCCATCTGTAACTTTCACTGTTTTTAACAAGAGGACTTGATATGCAGAATGAATTACATGGAAAAGGTGAAAAAATCAAAAGGTAGACTCTAGCTACTATTAATACTAACTAATGAGGAGAAAACAAAGAACAGGTTTTACCCAAACAAGGGGTTAGCACCAAAAGGCAGAATCTATTGAATCTATTGTCCTTTGAACATGTACCAAAAGCCATCCAGAAATCACATGCTGCATGCTGTCCCATTCACAAAAAGGAGCCTGGAAAAAATGGTCCCTGTCTTCTCCATCACTTTCTTTCTCATATCTGGGCCTTTTGTCATCCCAATCTGCTTTGAAGCAGATGGCAGTTGTTATATTCAGAGGAAACAGTGAAGATCAATGGAGCAGATCCAACATATCCAAGACTGTTTCCAAGGAGAATAGTGCCTTTAAAAAAATAGTAAATAGAAGTTCCCACAAGTTCAAAGTGGCTTAAAAGAGTCTGGTTTTGTTTGTTTGTTTGTATGTTTTGTTTTGGCTTTCTGTTTTTGTTTTCTTTTTAAATTAGTGGAAAATACAGGCAAAGTATAAACTTTTTTAAAAATTTCAAATAAATTTTATTATTTTATTGTTATTAAACTTTTTCCATAGGCCATACATCGTTTCTCAATCAAATCTAAAGTCACTTCCCTTTCCATGCCCCCCCACCCCACCTGAGTCCCTGCACTCTGCCATACATGTCCTGTATCTTTTTCTGAGTCATTCCAGAGTTTTTTTCAATTCTTTTGTTAATGTTCCCTCCAACTTGTATTACTACAATATATATATATATATATATATATATATATGTATGTATATATACATAGTTATATATACATACACATATACA